>JZKD02S2124088.1:0-11236 GCA_000966675.3 Picea glauca
TCATATAAGATACGATGTAATCGTAATCAATAAAACAATAATCAGACAGAATCGTAATCATATAAGATATGATATGCCATAACATAATTGTAATCGATACCATTGAACATAGAAATATTTGTTACAACTATAACAATATATCATAAAGCTCATGTCGTTCTAATCAAATATGGAAAGACAGTTACAATGTGAGTGTTTACACAATCTTCAGATAGGATCACATAGTGATCGTAACCATTGATAAAAGTAATAATCATAGACCGAGTAACAATCAGGGCAAATCGTAACTGTGTTAAAAATAGAAACAAGTCGCTATTCTGGGCATGATCATTTCCGTCCAACAAATTAAATTTGAACAATATATTCCTTACAATATGAACCGAGATGAGAACACGGTCAAACCATATCAAGTGAATCAAGTAGTTGGATACAACAGTTATGACTTACATCTATTCGCAAATTGGTTACACCTTAACAGGATGGTATTCGAATTGTTCATAAGATATCAAATCACAACAGTTAATTGTAATTTCCAACCATATCATCTAGAACATCACCAATTCGAATCAAATATTGGCTGTGTTTGAAAGTTAAATAACAGAAAAGGCCTGTGTTTAGACAGAGAATTCAATTGAAACTACATTAAAACAATCAAATCTATCCTATGATTGATCAAACCAAAACCAAATCCAAACAAAGCTAATTCAGGAATTCGATAAATCAAAACAAACTTATATACAATAATGCATGCTTATTAAACAATTTCAAATTAACATTGTACAAAGAGCTATAAATTCATCCTATAAACAAATGATAATAATACCAGTATGACTGTTTAGACTATGCCAGCTTTGAGTTTACAACTGCTGTAGCAGACTCGACATTTTTGAACAAAATCGAACCAGTCGTTCGTTGCTTTTTATCAGTAGATGGCATCTTCGTATTCTGACTGGTGAGTTTTTCCACTTGATCTTCCAGAGCATGAATTCTGGATTGCAACATAGGCACATCTAGGTAGTATCTTTCCAACCACAAGCCACACTGATCGCATGGTGAAACAATTGGTTGAGCAGGAGAGGGTTTCGACGAGTCATCGAGGGTTTCACAAGGCATTTCAATGCCAGGGAAATTGGGATCATTCTGCAAACAAGGTGGTAAGTTTCTGACAAAGTCATAAGGAGGTTTGTTACACAGATTTTTTGAGTAGGGATACTCAGCTGCAAGGAATCGTTCAATCTCTGATTCGGAATCCTCCTTGACCACAATAGGCTCAGGGTTAACAGAGGGTTTCGGTTTATTTCTTGCCATGTGAGAGATTAACCGGGCATTTTTCTTACCCTTAGAATTTGCATTAGATTTAGCTTTAGGTTTTCTGGCTATTGGATTAGCAATTTTGACCTGTTTGGTCACAGACATGGGCAAGTTCATAGGTAAATCGGGTAGAGGTTTGGGTAGCAAAACGTTTTAAGGCATAGGGGGGTAAGCTTGCTTTCACTCACCACAGGTTTATCAACCTGTGGTGGAATTGAGTCCTCAAAACTATTATGACTAAGAAAATCAACCCAACTGTCACGACGTAACCCCAATTCATAAACCACAATCATTTTAATCAATCCAAAATGGAAGAGGCTGGTATCGGCCTGGCTGCGCTTGTACCTCTTCACCATCTTAAACAGACTTCTATGAAGGTAGTGAGGCACATTGAGTTCAAAACCCATAAAAACCATCAATAGACAAAGGTGAAACAAGAAAATGAACCCATACCTGCCCTCGCAAGTAATGAATTGTTTGATTATCATTAGCAGGTCATGCCATCGTTGTTTTAACATATTTGCAGGCCATCCTTTGTCGTAGGAGTTCACCATTCGAGATTGGAAGAGCAATGTCCACAGGACATCTTCCAATTTACAATTTTTAGACCACTTCTGTCCCGTAACAGGAAGACTGGTTGCTGAGCTAAGAAATTGTTCATTAATTTCAAGTTGCACATCCCCAACCTTGGCTCGACAGCCATCGAAGGTTAACGCAAATTGCCGAGCCACGCTAGGGTTATAACCGTCGAATTTTCTTATGAACAAGAGCCATCCAAACTTCTCCAGGTCACTGTAGGCGCCATCGAACATCAACAACACTTGGCAACCGTTGGGCTCGGCCCTTACGACTGGAGCCGTGGCTTGTGTGCATAGTAGGGTTTGAATCAAACAATACAAAATGCAGGAGAAAAAATCGATAGGGCTTAACAGCTGCAAGCGCTCAAAGGGGAATGAATCAATGTAATGCATGCGAAGGTGGTGGGATTACCATGCCATGTAGTGTATTAATGGCTGAGTACAGAGCTGTTCCATCAATAATCATAACGTTTAAAACATATTAATCGACCAACCCAAATCGGTGAATAACCATATCAACGTGCCATTAATCAAATGTATAACGAAGACCATATGTTATATTAACGCGCCAAGTGTATAGTTCAATCCAACATGAAATCCAAAAGTTTTACCNATTGAGTTCAAAACCCATAAAAACCATCAATAGACGAAGGTGAAACAAGAAAACGAACCCATACCTGCCCTCGCAAGTAATGAATTGTTTGATTATCATTAGCAGGTCATGCCATCATTGTTTTAACATATTTGCAGGCCATCCTTTGTCGCAGGAGTTCACCATTCGATATTGGAAGAGTAATGTCCACAGGACATCTTCCAATTTACAATTTTTAGACCACTTCTGTCCCGTAACAGGCAGACTGGTTGTTGAGCTAAGAAATTGTTCATTAATTTCAAGTTGCACATCCCCAACCTTGGCTCGGCATCCATCGAAGCTTAACGCAAATTGCCGAGCCACGCTAGGGTTATAACCATCGAATTTTCTTATGAACGAGAGCCATCCGACCTTCTCCAGGTCACTGTAGGCGCCATCGAACATCAGCAACTCTTGGCAACCGTTGGGCTCGGCCCTTACGACTGGAGCCATGGCTTGTGTGCATAGTAGGGTTTGAATCAAACAATACAAAATGCAGGAGAAAAAATCGATAGGGCTTAACAGCTGCAAGCGCTCAAAGGGGAATGAATCAATGTAATGCATGCGAAGGTGGTGGGATTACCAYGCCATGYAGTGTATTAATGGCTGAGTACAGAGCTGTTCCATCAATAATCATAACGTTTAAAACATATTAATCGACCAACCCAAATCGGTGAATAACCATATCAACGTGCCATTAATCAAATGCATAACGAAGACCATATGTTATATTAATGCGCCAAGTGTATAGTTCAATCCAACATGCAATCCAAAAGTTTTACCAACACGCCAGGTGTAAAATATTGCCATTCAAATATGAAATCAAACTGATATGTGATCCATGCATTTTTTAGCATAATCAAAGTTTATAAACATTGCAACCAATGATTTTATGAAATCAATAAGTTAAGAAGTTATGATAGTAAGGATCACATTATATAAAACAAGATCAACCATGACCCTTATGAAATCGAATATAACCCATAACTTAGTATGTTCAATGCCTTACCAAAGAAATCAAGTTGYGCAATCAAARTAAATGGWCATAGTTTGAAARTCATTCYAGCCATTTAATAGMAGACCAAAGGTAAGTACCAATCADRATATSAAATAAGSAGATCATGAMADTCYARATAAYGATGRAGKAKTTTTCAYGCTTTCAGTCRTGAAAACTAAATCGAAATCAATTTGCAAATGTCSCTTGAAATGAAAATATCGTYTGTTTGCAAAATGMGACAAAAATTTGGAGTTCAAGAGACATAGGTGTAGGMAGCTTTTTAGGGCAATTGAAAAAAATTGAATTGGCTGCCAACAGATCCCAATCACCTCTGATGACATGGTTGGAGGCCTTGTCTATTAGATTGTTGTCATAGGGAGCACTGGAGGTTGAGGGCTCTCCTCTGGCTTGTTGAGAGGAAACTGAAACCCTTCTAGGACCGTCCATAGTTCCAATATCCTCTTTGATGAAGAATTACTAGGAAAGGGAGGCGGAGAAGAGGAAATAAAATGTCGAGATCAATTTTCCATATAATGATAATAAGTCAGGCCCCTTTCCAATCATCCATGTTCTCCTGACATTAGTGGCAAGAAAATGGGGAGATTCATATGTAGAGGGAAAAAATCCATAGAGGGGGGAAGAAGAATGAAGGAAGTCCAATATAGAGATATATAAGGAAATACCAAGAAATATGGAAGGAAGGAAGAATGAAACACCGAAAATACATCATTTTGGGACATAAAAATGAGAGAGAATGACATAAGAAAATATAATACGTCTGTGCCTTGAAGTCATATACAATTGATCGGGATTATTTTGAGAATAAAATGTAGATAGAAATATATCATAGATATAGTAAGGAAATACACAAAGATATTTCCAGAAACATAGAAAAATAGTGAAACACAACTTCTATTAATGAATAAGAGAGAAAAACATTGTAGAACACAAACTAGCAAAATGGAGTAGATTATCTTTGAAAATAAAGAGATGTTGGTTACGCTTAATTTGCAACGATATTTATATCACACTCCATTCCCTACTTAAAGGGCCTCCTTCACCTTAATTATATATTATAGAGTGAGAGGAGAACAATTCCCATTATGCATGTGGGATAAATTAGTCTAAGTTTATAAAATTGCATTGACCTATTAAGACTTCCCGAGTGGTCACAAGTCCTAGTACTACTCTAGCTCGAGTTCCCTTAACTGCGGAGTTCTAATGGGATATGGTGCATTAGCACTATGTTGTAGGCATGTACATAAGAACACTAGGAAATAATTACATGATTTATGTAATTAACAAATGAATATGTGATGTAGGAGCATCACCAATAAAGAACAAGCGTGGAGGACATCTGGGAGTGTGAAGTCATCCAAAAAATTTGAAGTGCCGAGAGAAATCTGGTGCAAAGTGTTCACAGATTGGATTCTCAACTAAGCGTTAAAGAAGTTGTTCAGAGGAACAAAGGAAAAACGAAGAAGGAAATATCAGGAGGGAGAGCGATGGAAATCTTCAAGTAAAGGAGTCCTTGAACTTCTCGTAGAAGCCAATGAGAAAGATTCATTCTCAGAAGTGGAAGAACCATTCTAGACGGTTGGATTTGGTAGTGCTACATGGAGGATAACTGTGAAGTGTTTCAATACTTATAAGTTCTACAAGCTCGGAACTTGACGAAGATTGGGTCGCAAATTTTGAAGTTGAAATTTAATTTTGATCATTGATCATAGGAGATCATGTGGCAATAGGATCCAAGAGTTTGGGAAGTGAGCGATTAGAGGTTGTGAGTGACAGGACTAGAGTTTCGCAGGGTCACAAAGCCTGAACCATTATGGGGCCAAACAATCAAAGGAGATGCGTGGCGTAAGTTGGAGACTCGGAGCTGAGCACTTTGAGAAGGAGTGAAGAAAGGATTTGGAATATCCTTGAAGTCTGAACCAAGAATAAGGTATACCCATGGTCACAGTCATGGTCACTAGCGAAAGAGACTGTGTGTGTGGGTAAGATAGTTTTGGGTGCCTGTAGGGACCCAAGGAGTCATTCCAACTCATGAATCCAAATGATCCAAGACTAGGAGGTCAAGGATTTGTTTGGAGGGAAGGGGGTTTGCGTTAGAGTGGTATCAGAGAAGAATACAAAATTTTCTTTTGTTTGGAGGAAATATAAGGGTCAACACAATGCTGCCTAGGAGACATGTTGATCCACCTGTAGCCAATAGAGCTATGGAATGGGAGATGAGAGAAATATGTGTGAGGTTGGATTCCATGGAGACAACACAAAGGAGATCACCAGATTCTAGAGATGTCAGCGAGGCAGAAATGGAAGAAGTAGAATTTGCATAAGTTGTAGCTGAGGATGCTACGGAAGAACGCTTATTGAGAGCGATTGTCAAATTGGGTGCGAGAGAGAAAATTGACATCCCTATGTATGATGGAAACCTGGACATGGAGGAAGTGCTTAACTGGATACAAGCAATGGATATGTATTTCAACTATGAGGATGTCGAAGAAGAGGAAAAGGTAAGACATGCTGTCACTAGGCTGAAGGGACATGCAACATTGTGGTGGGATTAATTGCATAACGACAGAAGGAGCAAAGGAAAACAAAATATCAAGAGTTGGGATAGAATGGTAGCCAAGTTGAAGGAGAAATTCATTCCCAAGGATTACAAGATAAATCTATTCAGGAGGATGCAAAACCTGAGACAGAGAGGATTGACTATGAAGGAGTACACCGAGGAGTTCTATAAACTAAAAATTAGAGATGGACAAAGGGAAAGAGATGAAGAGAAAATTTCCAGATACATTAATGGCATGAGATATGATATCCAGGATGAAATTAGCATGGCAACAGTAAAAATGATTGAAGCCGTGTATCAGATGGCACTGAAGGTAGAAGATAAGTTGGATAGAAAGAAGAGTCAGCAGAATAGGGGTCGAAGCTCGAAAATAGGTAAAGGATTTTCCCAAGAGAAGGCACAAAAGACCAGAGACGAGGTGAAGAAACAACATAGTCACTCTGAGAGAGAAGGAAGTTCTCAAACAAGAAAGAGTGGGGGTAGAAGTTCTTTTCCAAGAGGTAGAGGAGGGGAAGTAAGGTGTTATGCCTATGGAAAGACATGACATATGTGTGGGGATTGTCTCGAGAGAAATAAAGGAGGTGAAGCTCACATGTCAGAAGTGAAAAAGTGATATGATGAGGCAGAAGGTGCAGAGGATGGAAGGTCCTTGATGATGAAGAAGATTCTTTTGAAGCAAGAGCTAGATGTTGAAAAGCCAGTGCAAAGGAGCAATTTGTTCAGGACAACTTGCAAGATGAAGGACAGAGTTTGCAAGGTGATAATCGAAAGTGGGAGAACTGAAAAATTAGTATCCAAAGATATGGTGGAGAAGCTAGAGATGGATATGACTAGACATCCAACACCATATAAAGTCTCATCATTGCATAAAGGTCATCAGGTAACAGTCAGTAAACAATTCCTAGTTGATTTCAAAATAGGAGGATATAGAGATGAGATCCTATGTGATATAATTTGTATGGATGCTTGTCATGTTTTGTTGGGAAGACCTTGGCAGTATGACATAAATGTTATTCGTGACGAGAGGAGAAACACATACACGTTATAGAAAAATGGTAGGACACATATGTTACTTCCAATTGAGGAAAATAAGGTGAAGGAGGAAGCCAACACGAGCATACTTCTCATGAGTGGGAAGGAACTCCGGAATGAAGTAAAAAAGGAACATGAGATGTAGTTTGTTGTAGTCAGGAAACTGAGGGTTATCCTTACTAGTACTTCATTGGATAATTTTCCTGAGAAATTTCAGGCGATACTAGAGAATTTTGTTGATATTGTAGTGGATGAGTTGCCAAACTCATTGCCACCTATCAAGAGCATCATCCATCACATTGACTTGATACCAGGAGAATGTCTGCAAAAAAAAGCAATGTACAGGTTGATGCCTCAAGAGAATGAGGAAGTGAAAAGACAGGTTCAAGATGTATTAGACAAAGGATTGGTCAGAGAAAGCTTGAGTCCATGTGCAATACCAACTGTATTAAGTCCAAAGAAGGATGGAGGATGGAGAATGTGTATGGACTCGAGATCCATAAACAAGATCACCATCAAATACATATTTCCATTACGGAGGATGGATGACTTGATGGATTGCTTGAGTGGAGCCAACTATTTTTCAAAAATAGTTTTGAAAAGTGGATATCACCATATCAGGATGAGAGAATTTGATGAGTGGAAAACATCATTCAATATGAATGAGGGGTTATACAAATCGATTGTTATGTCATTTGGCATAATGAATGCCATGAGCACTTTTATGAGACTAATGAATGAAGTATAAAAGGATTTCATTGGTAATATCGTGATCGTGTATCTAGATGATATACTAGTATTTAACAAGAGTAAGGAGGAACACTTGAGACTTTTAGCATTGGTAATGAGGAGGCTGCAGCAAGAGAAGTTATTAATCAATTTGAAAAAGTCCTCTTTCTTAAAGAAATATCTTATATATTTGGGTTTTTTTATTTCTTCAAATGAGTTGAAGATGGATCTTGAAAAGGTAAAAGCGATCAAAGAATGCCTGTCACCAAGAAATATTTTTGAGGTAAGAAGATTCCATTTGTTAACAAGTTTTTATCAGAATTTCATCAGGAATTTTAGTGGGATTAGTGCTCAGATGATGGATACAGTAAGGAAGAGACATAAGTCTTTAAAATGGACAGAGGAGGCCAAGAGAAGCTTCAACATACTGAAGGAGAAGATAACTGAATGAATGATTCTGGTCCTACCAGATTTCGGAAAGACTTTTCACGTAAGATGCGATGCAAGTGGAGTTGCAATTGGAGTGGTCTTAAGTCAAGACAACGAACCTGTTGAATATTTCAGTGAGAAGTTGAATGAAGCTAAACATAAGTACTCCACATTCAACAAATATTTCTATAACATAATCCAAGCGTTGAAGAAATTGAGACATTATCTCATACCGAAGGAGTTTTTTTTGTATAGCGATAACCAGAAACATGCTAAGTGGGTAGAGTTTATAAAAAAATTCACTTTTGTCATTAAACATATTTCTAGAAATGATAACAAATTTGTTGATGGATTGAGGAGGAGAATTTTGTTTCTGCATGAATTTCAGGCCAAAACCTTAGGGTTTGATCACCTTAAGGAAATGTATCACAATGATCCAGACTTTGGAGAAGCATACAAAGCATGTGTGAATCCCGTGCTCATAGAAAAAAGCGAGTGGGATGAATATCCAAGTCAGGATGGGTGGTTGTTCAAAGGATTTCAGTTGTGGATACCGAGATGATCGATGAAAGAGAATTTGTTGAAGGAAAATCACAACGGAGGTCTAGCTGGATACTTCGGCCATGAAAAAACACTTTCCCAAATAACCAGTTCATATTATTGGCTAGGTATGAGAGTGGAGGTAAATATATTCATGAACAACTACAAGATTTGTCAGTATGCAAAGGGGAAGAAAAAAAATACTGGGTTGTATCAGCCATTTCCTATTCTAGAGAGGCCTTGGGATGCGATAAGCATGGATTTTGTGTTGGGATTTCCATGGAAACAAAGGGGAAGTGATTCTATATTTTTGGTGGTGGAAATATTTTCAAAGATGACACACTTTATCCCATGATAGAATACGAGTGATGCAACACATGTTGGAAATTTGTTTTTCAGAGAAGTTGTGAGACTCCATGGATTTCCCAAGAGTATAGTTTCTGACAGGGATACTAAATTTGTTGGTCATTTATGAAGGATGTTGTGGAAAAATTTGGGGACAAATCTATCTTTTAGTTTTGCATATTATCCATAAACGGATGGATAGACTGAAGTGGTGAATAGAATCCTAGGAGATTTGCTGAGGAGTTTGGTCACTAAACACTATAGTCAGTGGGATGCGATTCTAGCATAAGCCGAGTTTGCATATAATGACTCAGTGAACAGGAGCACTCAGAAAATTCCATTTCAATTTTTTTATGGGATGAATCCGAGAGGAGTATTGGAGCTAAGGGATTGGAAGCATAATGAGTTTAGGAGTGAAATAGATGAATATTTTTCTACAGAGATGCAGGAACTTCACAATTAGATCAAGGAGAAATTGAGGAAGACCAGCTGTGAATACAAACACATAGCCTATCAACATAGGAGAAAGATTGAATTTGAAGTATGATATCAAGTTCTATCACATCTGAGGAAAGAAATATTCCTGAGGAGAGCATATAACAAGCTGAAGTTGAAAAATATAGGGCGATGTAAAATCTTGAAGATATTTGGAGAGGATGCTTATGAGTTAGAGCTACTAGAAGATGCCTGTAGCGGAGAAGTTGCAGATGGATAAGATCATAGATAAAAGAATTGGTTAGAGGACCAGAAGAAATATGTATTTTGAATACTTGGTGAAATGGAATGGACGACCAATAGAAGATGCCAGATGGGTTAATGAAATAGAGATCCAGAAGCATGGAAAATTGGTGTAGGAGCTCATGGACATGAGTCCATGAATTTTTCATACAAGGGAGTATGATGCAGGAGAATCACCAGCAAATCCCAAGCGTGGAGGATAGTTGGGCGCACTAGCGCACATTTTGAAATAATTTGAATTTCAAACTCATCAATGTATTAATGAGATATCTGACAAAACTTTTTGAGTTATAAATATCTTTAAATGTTTGAAGGCTGAGCCATCACAGAAGATGATGGGTGAATGTATTTTCTTTTATGGATCAGATCACAGTACAAGACAAAATATTTATTGTAATAGGTGTTAAGTAGTTGATATCATTTAATTCCATTTAAGGTAGCATAGAGTAGTTGAAGAGAATTCTCGAAGAGAGCCTCTTTGTATAAAGCTTTGTAATATTGTCGAGTAAGGGTTGTTGGTAGTTGTCAATTTTTGTTGATAGTTGTTGTAGCGACTGACTCTAGTATGTGTAGATTTTCATTCTAAGCTAAGAGCAGGGAGATACAGAGAAAAGTTGGTTGAATGTGTAAGTTTTAGTTGGATGAATATAACAAAGATATATTGTCCCAAATTTGTATGGTTATGTGTCTATCTAAATGAATTGTAGAATATCTGTTATTTTTCAATTCTCTATTATTTATGCTATTGAATCCATGACTGCATTTGCTTTGTTGAATGTATGAGTCATTGTGATGAATATATAAGTTTCAATCATTTATTTTAGTTGAGCAAGTGAAATGTGTACATAGTGTCCATAAGGAGTGCGTGACCAATTATGTTTTGACTCGAATTCTTAGAAGAAGTAGTGAAACTTATACACATGCAAGGAGTGCATCGATGTCCGCACAAAGTGCGTGACAAAGTTTTCAGACTCGAAAGCTCAGGAAGGATATCGTGATTCATTCACGAGAGATAGAAGCGGTTGGAGAACATTCACAAGGAGTGCGAAGTCATCCAAAAAAGTCGAAGTGTGGAGAGAAATGATTTGCAAAGTGTTGACATATTGGATTTTGGAATAAGCATCAAAGAAGTTGTTCAGAGGAATAAAGGAAAAACGAAGAAGGAAAACTCAGGAGGGAGAGCGATGGAAATATTCAAGGAAATGATTCCTTCAACTTATTGTAGAAGACAATGAGAAATATTTGTTCTCAGAAGGGGAAGAATGATTCCAGACGGTTGGATCTGGTAGTTCTATAGAGAGGATAATTATGAAGTGTTTCAATACTTT
>JZKD02S2124099.1:34883-46244 GCA_000966675.3 Picea glauca
ACTGAAGCAATCTGACATCCATAGAATACCTGCAATCCGAAGAAAACCAAATACAGAAACCAATCTTTACCAAACTAACGCCCTATTAGTTTCTCCATAGGCAATGGCAACCAAGCCTGAATGTTTTTGGACTCGCTTTGAAGCCCTCCACCATTTGAATATACAGTTAAACTAGACTTGAAACCCTTTTGAAGACTTGGGAACTATAACTTGTCTGTCTACTTGGCGTGCTGATATAAAATGACCTTCTATTTTTTAGAGACAGACATTGACACCTCTTACACATGTAAAGAACACGATATCCAAATAGATACCCTGCAATCTGAAAAACCAAACTTGGCGCTTGCATCTGGCTGGTTGTCTTGACATGTGTTTCTGCGTTTTATTGTTTTCATTTCTGCTTGATAGAGTATAAGTCAAATGTATCGGGATTTTAGATTCGATGAATTTTACACAAGTTGAGACTTATAAAGACATGTCAATGAGGTGAAAGGACTGATATGGAACTTGGCAATTGCGTTGGGTGTGTTTTGACTTATGTGGTGACTGTGGGCTCAGCCTTTGGCATATGTAACATGTCTTAAGATAGTAAGTAATGCTTAGGCACACTTAATCACACATCACTTATGTTTTAGGGAATATTTAGAAATAAAAATATACTTTTTATTTCAAAATATAAAGATATAAAAGCCAGGGAATAACATTTATTGTGTTTTTTTTGTATTGTAGGTTAAGAGCTATGGTATCAAAGTAATCTTAGGCAAAGAGATTAATTAGGATATTATTCAAGGCTTGATGAAGAATTGAGACTCTGATACTTGGCCAAAATACCCAAGGGAAAATTAATTCAAGTAGTGAGTAGTGAGGGCATTCTTAAAATGATATCATTATTTTTTGGTCGCTAACAGTCCCGACCACTAGATCTGGGAGGCAGATGATAGCCAAGTTACCAGAACTACCCATTACATAAGAACTTGATAGAGGACATGTTAGTTCATGGTTGTTATCAACCTACATCGTTTATCTTGTCGAGAATGGAAGATCAACGAATAGGATTAGACTAAAGTCTAGAAAGCACTCCCCTGATGGCAGAGGTTGAACCTCTCAACTTTTGTGAACCATCGATCGTCGTTGACCTTTGATCTGAGTTTGATGAGATCCTTGAAATGCAAGGAGTGCATGGGAAGGAGAAATACTCTAGGGGAATCAAGCTCAGAGGAGATAGCATTTTCAGGCATGTAGACAAAATCCAAGAGACAGACACGTAGGAGGAGCAAAGGTCGAGATCTTTGAACACTTAGAAAATATTCTAAGATGGAAGAGATCGAAAGCTCAGAAGGAGGAGCGATAGTGGCCATTGGATCACAGCACAGAGGACCAATAGTTGTCTAATTGGAGTAAGGTTCCCGAGCCTTAGTGCTTTGCACACGCAGGAGAGTGGACTTACCAAAGCCCCAAAGTCCTAAAGTAGTTTGGGACTGTCCATCATCAAGGAGAATGAAGTAAATCTCAAGTGTCGGATCCAAAGGATGGGTAGTGTAAACCTATAGACTCTAGGTAAATACCCAAAGCAAACATCAATCGTCAGATCGTTCGATGTAAACGTCATCCATTGGATCTAGAGGAAAGGTGGCATATGTCTATCGACTCCAGGTAAAGACCTGAAGTAGATCCTGTCCGTCGGTCGGTAGGAGATACATGTCGATAGATTGGAGACTTCGGGGAAAACTACTTCGGAGGTTTCCAAGTGAGGAGTATGACAAACTCCCAAAGTCCCAAAGGCCGAAGAAGATCGCAACCATCCGTTGCAGAGGGACACATGGTGAAAATCCATGAAGTTTGGGTGAAAGCACTCCAGGATAAATGAGTGCATAGGAGTCTAAAAATCCTGAAGCCCGAAGAGCCAAAGAGAATCTGGACCGTCAGATCTAGAGGGTACATGGCGAAATATCATGAACTCCAAGTGAAAGTACTCTGAGAGAAAATGAAGGAGTAAAGTTTGGAATCGTCGAACCCTGAATAGTCGAAGCAGCTGGGAGTTTTCGATCTGCAAGAGGACACATGTCATTAGATCATGAACTCCAGATAAAATGCTCCGAGAGAAGCAAAGAATGGGGAAATTGAGATTTGAAATTGTCGAAGGCCGAAGTCCTGAAGTGGACGACAACCATTTATTTGAAAGTGGACGCGTGGCACCAGATCTAGAATTCCAGGTACGGAGCACTCCAGAGGAAAGCAGAGGGTGAAAGCACCAAAGTCCCTAACACTAGATCCAGTTTTATGGTTGTTGCTAGTCATCCTTCAAAATTCCCCAACCAAGGGAAGTCTTGAGTCCCACAGCATCTTGACTTCGTTCATGTTACCCGTCAGTACCTGATATTATCTATTACTCAGTTTATTTCACTAATCCCTTTTCTTCTTTGAGTCACGCCTCCCTTCCTGTCGACATTAGCACAGTTTCCAAAAGGGTGAAAATATCTTGACTCTCATTACCTTTACAATGAGGAGTCTCGGATGGTACATATAGAATCATCATTGCTCTCTTATTGCGTTGACCCCCATAACATTCAACTTCAACAAAACTCTCATGTTACGTTAGTCTTTACTATGTGTAACATCCTTGTTTCCGCCAGCTTGTAATTAATCATAAAACAGGATTACCATGCTAAGGCATGTCGATGATGTAAATGTATTATTGTTAAATTTCCCATAACTGACTGATGGGGGGTGAAGCCTTGAAGTACGAGCCATGGTATATCTAGAGGAAGGAAATTAGTTAATGAAGAAAGGACCAGTGGTTGAATCATCAACCACCCCCATGAATGGAAGCATGGTCTAGCTGCAGAATGTCAGCCCGAAGTACCACAGAGACCTGCAAACCCAAGCTTCCTTCTGACAGAAGGAATGGAATAGGTCGGAAACCTTCCAAAGGAGGGAAGGTAAGATACATACAAACACACAACAAGAGGAGAGACACCAGATGAGAATGCAATCTCAAAAAGGGGATGCAAGAACCAAAAGGAAGTGTAGAGAGCACAACCTAAAGGATCGAACGTGAGCTTGATGCTGGGAAAGCATCTGATAAACCTCGCAGAGTCATTGTGGCAGAGAGATATTTCTCTAAGAGATGGCATAAATTCCCTAGGGATATCATGGCTTGGCATGGGGGTGGCCAAAGTGCTAAGAATGAATGCCTCTGAGCCTATGGTTGGGTGTAAAGGCACACACCCATAGTCAGTTAGTTGGATGCAACTTGTAATAGATAAGTATTCTCATACTGTGTGAAATTGAGTTGTAATTGTGTAATAAAATTATATATACTGTGAATGACCCAGGGATGGATATGTTTGCTTAATGATTTATATTGTATCCCTTTTTGTGTCTGCTTGATGGTGTAATTAGGAAAGTAATAAATTATATGAATGGGACATGTTTTGTATTCGTAAATTCTTGCGCCCTATGGTGGCTTAAACTAGATCCACGAACTATGAGTTCATCGATCTTGGGCACAGTTTCATGTACGCATGTCGACACTCCTAGTTTTTTAGAGTCCCTTGGAGGAGGGAGTATGTTAAATATTAGGAGAGATAGTTCACGTATGCACAGGCTCTCTGCGAGGCAGGCAGAGATATAGAACCACTTAAGTTCTAGAGTTGAGGAATGAGCATAAGGGGTGCATGGAAGGATTCTTTCAAGCGTTAAGTTCAAGATAAAGAGAAAAAATATCTTAAGACTTTTAGAGGTAACAAATATCATGAAGAACAGTGAGGTTGAAGTATCGAAAAAGGGGTCGTCCCTTGTTTGGAAGATGAATGGATGAAATCTGTTTGGAAGAAGCCACGATCTATTGTGACCATTGGGTATGAGAAAGAGCATGGGAGTTAACCTTGGATTCATTTGGACTTCACGAGTTCGGTGAACTGAGTGAGTTTGTCATAAGGGAGGTAAAATCCCTGAAGTTTCGAAGTTAACCCTGAGCCTTAGATCTGAGGATTCTCGGGAACCATCCCGACCGCTAGATCTGGGAGGCAGATGATAGTCAAGTTACCAGAACTACCCATGACATAAGAACCTGATAGCGGACATGTTATTTCATGGCTACAATCAACCTACATCATTTATCTCATTTGGAATGGAAGATCAATGACTAGGATTAGACTAGAGTCGAGCAAGCACTCCCCTGATGGAGGAGGTTGAACCTCTCAACTTCTGTGAACCGTTGATCGTCGTTGACCTTTGATCTGAGTTTGATGAGATCCTTGAAATGAAAGGAGTGCATGGGAAGGAAAAATATTCAAGGGGAATCAAGCTCAGAGTAGATAGAACTTTTAGGCATGTAGACGAAATCCAAGAGACAGACCCATAGGAGGAGCAAAGTTTGAGGCCTTTGAACACTTAGAAAATCTTCTAAGATGGAAGAGATCATAAACTCAGGAGGAGGAGCGATAGTGGCCATTGTATCACAGCACAGAGTACCAATAGTTGTCTAATTGGAGTAAGGTTCTCGAGCCTTAGTGCTTTGCACACACAGGAGAGTGGACTTACCAAAGTCCCAAAGTCTTGAAGTAGTTTGGGACCATCCATTGTCAAGGAGAATGAAGTAAATCTCAAGCGTCAGATCCAGAGGATGGGTGGTGTAAACCTGTAGACTTTAGGTAAAGACCCAAAGCAAACGTCAATCACCAGATCGTCCGATGAAAACGTCAGCCATTGGATCTAGAGGATAGGTGGCATAAGTCTATGGACTCCAGGTAAAGACCTGAAGTAGATCGTGTTCATCGGTCGGTAGGAGATACATGTCGATAGATCGGAAACTTAGGGGAAAACTACTTTGGAGGTTTCCAAGTGAGGAGTATGACAAACTCCCGAAGTACCAAAGGCCGAAGAAGATCGCAACCGTCCATTGCAGAGGGACACATTGCGGAAATCCATGAAGTTCGGGTGAAGGCACTCCAGGATAAATGAGTGCATAGGATTCTGAAAATCTCGAAGGCTGAAGAGCCAAAGAGAATATGGACCATCAGATCCATAGGGTATGTGGCAAAAGATCATGAACTCCGGGTGAAAGTACTACGGGAGAAAACAAAGGAGTAAAGTTTGAAATCTTCGAACCCTGAATAGTCGAAGCAGCTGGGAGTTGTCGATATGCGAGAGGACACATGTCATTAGATCGTGAACTCCGGATAAAATGCACCAGGAGAAGTAGAGCGTGGGGAAATTGAGATTTGAAATTGTCGAAGGTCGAATTCCTGAAGTGGATGACAGTCGTTTATTTGAAAGTGGGTACAGAGAACTCCAGAGGATAGTAGAGGGTGAAAGCACCAAAGTCCTGAAGGATGTCTCGATCGTTGATCGAGGAGGAGGTTAAAGGACCATTGATCTAGCCTAGGTTGAAAAGTTTCGAAGCCCTGAAAAGGATAGGTTTCAGACAATCTGACACTCTGCAAGGATTCACTACGGAGATTTGTGTTTGTGGAGAGTGGATGTAGATCATTGATCGGAGTAGATGCGTGGCGTCCGATATACAACTCCCAGTACGGAGCACTTCGGGAGAAAAGGGTGAATGAAGGAGAAATAACTCCCGAAGGTCAGAGATCCAGAGTTCATCATAATCATCCATTTGTTGAGGACAGGTGTCAGTAGTTCTTCCACTCTGGAGGATAGCTACTAACGGAGGAAGCGAAAGTTGAGAGTTGAAACTCTCGAAACACGAATCGTAAAATAAATCACATTCATTGATTTAGAAAGGTTAGATATTATCCATAGCTTCAGAAAGGATAGATCTAAGTCATCAGTTCAGAAGCATCATCAAGGTTGTGAGATCGACGGTCTCATTGCATTGCTTGGACCAAAGGTGTGCGAACTTTAAAATGTTGAGAGTGGGCCGCAATCCAGACTACGGTTTTGGAAAAAGGACACATGGAGGCTCAAGGTGAATTGTGGGTTGAAAAGTAGTTGGTTTCAAACCACCCTTGGTCGCGCCCATAATCGCATGGATTACGTGAGGTCATCGCCCAAGGTCATGACAAGGAAGGGATTATCAAAAAAGGGGCTAGCGCCCAAACTCGAAGATTTCCCAAGTGAAAAAGGGGAAGGTCATGAGTACCATTAGACCTGGACCTATAAGTCGAAATATTATGCGTTTAATTGCAGAGCGATAACATCAAGGTCTCAGAGAGTCCTTTGGCTCTAGAATAGGAGATCATTGACCGGGAGGTCAAATTGGTTCCCTGAATTTCTAAATTAGAAACCATGGATGGAGAATTTGTCCTTCAAGAAAAGTGAAAAAATTTATTCCACGTCGTGGGTGTGCTACACTATGCGACTATTGAAATTGTTTCATACCAGTTGAAGATCTCTGAATTTGTTAGGCCATCAATGCCTATGAGTCATCGACAATTCTTACGGTCTTCCTTGCCTCACTTCAAAGTTCATTCACCATTCATAATTGTTATCTGTTGTTATCAAACCACCCCCAAGGGCGTTGCATTTATCTACATCAACATACATCTTCAGTTACGGTCTCATAATTTGGTTTCATGACATGAGCATGGGGCATGCCCACCTCATTTGCACATAGATTTTTTTTTTCTCCCTAGAGAAAGGTTTGGGTCCCACAGTTTACCCTCTCCCTCCAGTGGATCTCTCTTTCAATTCCTCTCTTTCCTCTTCATTACAATGTCATTGTTGGCATAGGGGCAGGCCCAAGGTTCAACGCTACAACAATGCACCAAAAAAACCCTAACTACTGGCCCTTTCGATAACACCTGCGAAGTAGATGAAGTCTCACCCGAGGTAGCGGTAGGGGTGGTTGCATGACTCTGATGTCTGCAACCTTGGCTAGGACACAGATTTGTGATTGTAACACTTTAACAAAGAACTTAGCAGTTACATTTCATCAATATTATCCTTTAGCGTACAGTGCAGATAAACCCTAATAACATAACGGTGCAGTATTCACACAGATCTAATATAATCAAGCACTAACCACATCAACACAGGTCAGATCTAGCATTCATTCACACTATTCAACACTAAGCTATCATATCATATTCATCTAACATACATCAACACACTAATCATTTAATCACATAAACAAGAGAACAACCAAAATGCACAAAGAAACGACAACACAGGATATACATGGTTCACCCCCACCTTGGGGCTATGTCCACCAATTCTTCTTCTCTTTATTGTCTTATGTCAATCTTCTACCTGCACAGAGCCTTGAGATATTACTCTTCAGAGGATAGGATATATGCACACTTCGCTAGATCCTCCTTCCCTTAGTTACAGCACAAAGCCTTCCACAGTCTCTTACGATCACTTGCACTTAGCTCTACAAATCTTACACAGTATGCACAAAGAAATTACAATTACCACTTGCACTTATAACCTAGCATCACATAGATATCCCCTTCTTACATCGCCTAGCCATCTATTTATACATTACAAAATTGGGCCTAAACATGGGTAAACCCATGGGTAGACATCCCCATACCCATTACATAAGCCCAAAACTCAAAAATCCCTAAAAAGGGGTGGAGATCCAGTGATCTCTGCTTCAACTTGCACTCTGCCTTCGACAGCCTGTCAAAGTCCCAAAAGTAGGTAAAACAAGACCAAGGATCCTCAAAACTTGTTCAAGGGCCAATAGGCCCCCAACACTCATCTGTGACTCATCCCAAGTCACTCTGGTCTGGGTATCTCTACTTCGAAAGCCTCGATCTTGTCTCGAGCTGCTTCGACATGTTTCTGTTCCACGACCTCCACTTCAACGAACTCTTGGATCACTACTTTGTTGACAGGTACCTCTAAGCGTTGTTCAGCTGGTGTGATGACTTGCTCCAATTCTTCTCCTTGACCTTCAATCTCTGCGAATAGTTGGCAAGCCTCATCTTGCATTGGTTGAAGCCTCTGAGTCACTTCCATGAATTTGATCTGAATGGTGTGGACCTGTTGTTGAGTAGTTTGTTGTTCTTGGGATCGCTTCATACTCTCAACGACTGACAGGGGCTTCAACTGTGCCTATACTATTTTTTCTTGATGCTTTTCCTCCTGGAGCTATCACTCTAGTGCCTTTAATTCAGAATCCTTAGTGAGTTTCTCATAAGTTTGGGCACTGCGATCACTTAGTTGTTTACATTCCATGGAGAGGGCCTTGATTCGTTCAACTACACTTCAAGTAGTTGCTTCTCTTTGATCTCGTACATCCGGTGAAGTGTTGGGAATTATTCATAGCTCTAAGTCTGTTATTCTTTGTTGTAGCTACTAGATAGCTTCCGTAAGCTACGTTACTTGATGCTCCACTCGGTCTTCTTCCTTTGGCTCTAAGCTTGTCACAGAGCGAAGTGATATGTCGACTGCTTCTTTGACTCTGAGCTATTTTGTGAGCAGTTGTTCTTTTTCTTGCTTGGCCTGGGCCCTCTCTTATTCAAACTTGGCTTGAAGGTCCTCCTTCTCCTTCTGTGCAACCCGGCATTACTCTATCATTTCTTCCTGGGATTTTTCCAGCGCTGTTGTGGCCTGGTCTTTCTCAGCTTGTGCTCGATGAAGGTGAGCTTTGGTCGCATCAGCTAGTCTGTGGATTTGGGAAGGGTCATCTCCCAACTCTGGTTCTTCTAATGGTGGGGACGCAATGTATACTGCACAACTGGATTGAAGGGCCTGATGTACCCCCCTAAGTTCAACCTTGAGTCTATCATACATGTTCTCCTGCTTGGCTTCATGTTTCTACAAGATGTTCTCTGAGGCATCTGCTACAACTACGATGATGAAGTCGAATTCATCTACAGTAAGCATAGTTGCATCTTAGTCAAGGTACGTAGTAACCATGGTGTAATCAAAGTCCCTCGGGACAATTTCATGACTCACCGCGTTGGCCAGAGGTGGGATGTAGTCTAGTAATATGGTCGGGATTAACTTCATGTTGGCTAGGTCATCTATGTGCTTAGTTATCTTCTCGGTTCTCGGTCAAGATGTTCTAGATCTAGGAGAACTCGACAGAGAGGCTTGCACTCCTCTCATCGATGATGCTTGAATACCTACAAACATTACTTTCTCGGCCATGAAATCGATGAGAACTACTTCGACGGATTTCTCTTTGGCGTTGAGCTCGTCTGACATTCATGCTTATATCGGATAACTCGGGTGGATGAAAGAGTGTCCAATGCAATGGAACATGTGTCGATCTCAATAAACACGGCACGGTAGCAATGATTTTGCTTGGATACAATTCACAAAAGTGTTCTTGATGCAACAGTCAATGGACTAAGTAGACACGATGTAACGGATCTCTCCAACGGATGAGAGGTCTTCATCAATGTGGTTCTATCCATTGTGACGCGGTCCCAATGGTCTAATAGCAATTCTTTGGGCCATTACTATTGTTATAACTGTTCGGGTCATCGGGCTAACGATTATAATTCTTTCAACGGTTATATCGCTTCACCATGGCGAAGTGTCGTGTTGCGTTGTTCCGATATCCTGACGAAGTTCTAGTATTGCAAACCTTCCCTCTGCAAAGTCCCCTCTGGGACCTTCTGTAACTTTTCTATTTTTTCTCTTATTACTGAGTTTTCTAGCCTTCTTCCCGGTGATCTTTGTCTCAGCACTCCTTTTTCCATTCTGATTCTTATCTCCTTTTGGCATAGTAATTGCATGTTGTTGAGATTCTTTCATAGAGTCGGAGAGTAATACGTCTTCTCTAGCTGGGATAGGTACTTCAGTCTTTTGTGAGTCTTCTTATGTTCTTTTAACTTCGACATCCAAGTTTTTGGTTATAAGTATCTTCGATCTATTCTCTTGTTCTTCAATCAAGTGTGCTATCCTCCTAGTCATGAAATATTTTAATTCTTTCTTCTTCTGCTCTAAGACTTCCTCTTCTTTTCTTTTGACCTGATCCTTTTCAATCCAAGGTTTTCCTAGTAATATATCAAATGGGGCGTTGTTATCAATAAATTTAACAATCTCAAAATATTCCTCTGTCGAAGTTGCATGGGCACTCATAGATATTTTGGTGAGTCTTCCACATAGGGTTATCAGCTTTCCTCTAAATAATCCTATTCCTCCTAATGAAGGAATCATAGTAGGCTCTCCTAAAGTTTCCCAAGTTCTTTCTGTCATGATATTCACCTGTGTTTCTTCATCTAGAACACAGTCAATGTTGAAGTCTCCTATTCTTGCTTCTATGCATTCTTTTTCTTTAAAGATTCTGATAAGTTGATATTTCTATGAACATTTAGGGTTTCTTTCATTTGTAGTAATACATTATCTGATTATTTCTAGGGTTCTACCATGGTCTCAGTTTTGTAACCTTCCTCGGGGTTTTCTTGTCTCATATTCATTCTGTCAAGCTTAGCAATCATTCTAGGGAAATCTAAAACTTCATGATCCATAGCTTTACAACAAAGACAACTATGTATTCTACCAGGGTATTCCTTAGCAAGATGTCCCAGTCTTCTGCAACTGTAACAAAGGGTTAGTCTTCTTTTTATTTGAAAGGATCCCTAGCCTTTCCTGTACTGCGCAATAGGATAGTAGCTAACCTGCAAAAAAATCTTTCTAGGATCCTTCATCCATTTGTTAGTCCAAATATTCTTTCTATGCATAGGAATAACATATCTTTCACTATTTTTGTCAGATCTACTCATATCAAACCTTCTTTCATCTAATTGTTCCCTACTATTCAAGCTAGGAAAAAATTTATCAAACATACCTAGATCCATACTTTTGAAACAAAAATTTCCACTTATCTTACTTTTTCAATCAAAACTTCTCGGTGTTCTTACCTTTATCAGAGCACAAAGATTTCAGGTCTTACCTCTTTTCTTCAGATCTGACTCTTCTTCTTGTCACAGAGCTCCACGGGTCAAGTAGAATATTGTGCACTAGGGAAATAGATCTACACACAGAGCTTTCTCTTTTCTTAAGTTCCCAACAATCACAGTTCCAGTCCCGACAACAGAACCATTTGTTGGCATAGGGGAAAAACCCTTCTTACATTGCCTAGCCATCTATTTATACATTACAAAATCGGGCATAAACATGGGTAAACCCATGGGCCGAAATCCCCATACCCGTTACATAATCCCAAAACCCAAAATGCCCTTAAAAGGGGCCAAGATTCTGCGATCTCTGCTTCGACTTGAGCTCCACCTTCGGCAGCTTGTCGAAGTCCCAAAAGTAGGTCAAACATGACCAAGTATCCTCAAAACTTGGTCAAGTGCCAACATGCATTCTTAGAAAAACAAACATTGATGTATTTAGGCTATACGTATGTTCCTAAACTCACACATCAGGGGGCATCTGTTATCACTAAAAAACTGTCTACAACATTGCACACAATGGTTGAAGAAAATG
>JZKD02S2124121.1:13797-35986 GCA_000966675.3 Picea glauca
GATTCCAATGAGCTATTACACTAAGAGGTTCCTCCAAGTATTATGCCCAATATGATCTCCTTAGTGAATATAATTAACATATAGCCCAAAATAACTCAAAATTACGAAAATCGTCGTAATGCAATGGAACCAAAGCCAAGTTGTGTGGAATGGATCATGATGATGAAATAATATGAGCGATGCAATTCAGACCCCAAAAACCCTTCAATAGCTCCTGTACTCGCTATAACCTCCATTTGGCTACTTTGGTCATCATAATACTCTGTAAAATAATGATGTCCCAAAGTGGGGACTTACAACATGGGTCACTATAGTAGACACAAAGGCCGGGGGTGAGTTACCTTCCAGTGTAAGACCCATGCATATTTTTTTTATGAAAATTCTCCTTGTTTTAAATACAATGGTTTTCCTCCTTTTTACCTATTTAAAGTTTATTATTTTTGGTCTCTAAATAAGATGCACTTACTTATGCATAAGATTGCTCGTAATATTTTTGGTTTATGTTTAAGATTTCTCATAATATTTTTAGTTTTAGTTTAATATTGTTTAAGAAAGGCACTATGGTTAAGAAAGGCGTTATGGTTCAGTGATGTATCTGACAAATACCAGGCTAGATATGTGTTTTGCCTTGAGTCAGTATCTGGTAGAACCCATACGTGTTCACATTGTTGCTGCAAAACATATGATGAGATACCTTAAGGGTACGTTGGATTTTGGTCTCTATTATACGAGAGATCATGACTTCAGACTGAGTGGTTACACTGATTCAAGATTGAGCTGGAAGTGTTTCTGATAAAAAGAGAACTTTAGGATGTTGTTTCAGTCTGAGGTCAACCATGACTTTATGGCAGAGTAGGAAGCAATCAAGTATTGCTCTCAACACGACAGAAGCTGAATATATTGCTGCATTTTTGTTAGAACAAGATTTGCCTCACCCTATGCAATCTTGTAGAGAGGGCCTTACTCCATTTACCTATGCAGACTTACTTTCCCTGATTAATGAATCCAGAGACAAAAATAAATATTTTTCTACTTGTACGCACCTTGCAAGTTATACAACATGCGTATACGCTGGCTGCTCCAGTACAACCCGTGTACATCAAAATTTGTGCCAGAAAATAAAAATAAATGTCGGGTTTCTATGTCACAACAGAAGATCTCTGATCCTTGGCCTTCCATATACTAGAAATGTTTTGACTCGACTCTTCAGTTGCATTTTGAAGGCTATAAAGAATCCAATTCCGAGCTATGGAAAAGAGAGAGAATTCAACTTTGAGAGCAAAGTTACTCTGGAGAAATTATTACTTCATTATTGAGTCTGCATCCCTTTGTCCTTTGAGTCTGAACACAATGTTCATCTCCCAAGCTCTTCCCTTATTGATGGAGAACCTCTTTGTCTCCCTTATATGAGCTTGCCTTTTGTGGAAGATTGAAGTGGTGGAGACCCAATTGGAAGGAACTCGGTTTCTCAATTCTGAACCGTGCCAATACAGAAGTTTCTAATGTTTTCACTTCTGCTGATCATTTATTAATAGAAATGCTCCTTTCTTGTCCAATTGATATCTTGCAAATATATGTATTATGATCCATGGGTATGTTTGTTTTGAATATTAATGGATTATTCTATCTAATGTGCTAACTTGTTATATTATCACTATATGCTTGCTTTGTTTGTTTGTTGAGAACTTGTTGCAGGTATAAAGTTTTGGGTCGAAGTGCTCAACGGTGGACATTATCAAACGTTTTGACGAGGTAGGCCTCTTTCTTACCTCCTTTGCACATTAGTTTATATAATATATGATGGAACTGCATTGATTTCTACAGTCACTCCTTTTTGTTGTGGTTCACCCTAGCCATAGAGAGATTTTATTTGTAACAGAATTGGTGACCATATTGGGGATGAATTTTCTTTCTTAGGGTTTGAAGTACTTTTCTCCTTAGATTGCTCTCGTTTCTATTATGGTTCTTGTTGTGTCACTGCTTGAAAACTCCTGTTCACTCTGGGTCTAAGTTTTCAGCCTTTTTTCTCTTGACTGGCCTTGTTTCAAAGCATATACGTGCCTTTTTGCTTGACAGTCACGTACGCGTATGCACTGTTTGCCCAAACAGTCACGTACACCTTTTACCTTGCCTTTTTGCTTTGTCTGGTGTTTGTTGGGTGAGATTTTATGCTTGCTGAGCCTTCTTAGATCTATGTAGTGCCTGTTGAGTGCCTGTGGGATGACAAGAAACCCTCTTTTTGTTGAATTTTTGGGCGAAGTTTTTCTCTTCATCTTTTCATTTTTATTGTCCTTGCACATTGGGCTGGGTGGTTTGCTGCTTGATATCCTGCTTGAGTTGTCTTTCTTTTATATAGAGTAGGTTTATATATCAAGTTACTTTTCAGTCCATGAATTTTCAGTTTTAATATATTGAAAATACAAACAAAAAAAATAGGCATTTTGCATTGCTTGGCATTTTTGTCTTTTGAATTTTTATCATTAGCTTAGTACATACAGTGAAAGATTGCATCTTTACTTCTAAATCGTAGATTTGAATTTGAAAATTGCGTCATTTTTAGGGGCATATCATTCATCAAAAGTTAAAGTTAGGACTTTGCATTAACTTCATATTTACTTTCTTGCAGAGTCATAACACCATGGGTTTCATTACCATATACCTTTTGAAGTAATCACGGCCATAAAATAAACGCTATAATTTAAAATTTATTAATAACGATTTTATTTTCTAGGATGCACAAACTAGTCTAGGATTTAGTGCCTTGGAATAGGATTTTGTGAGTAAACTTCTCCAAGGAAATTAAATCAACATATGTGTCTGAGTCAGGGAGTGGAGAAATCCAATGTATAATTGGTAAGATCAGGAGGCTTCGCTCACACCAGAGTTAATCACGAGGTTGCGCGAAGTTGGTTGAAGGGATATCCCCCGGATACTCGCCTAGCGTCAGAGATATTTCTGTGGATTTATTCGTATTTGGGGATCTTGCTAGTGCCCATACCTCCATGAGAGGCGGTGCTTTCAAGGTTTCGGGCTTTGCTACCCTGCCCATATGGTGATCCGGGCTTATGACTGCTCGCCTGTGCATCGGTTATACATTGGTTTATTAGTTGCTTGACTTAGGTATCTCATAGGTTACTTGCAGGGGTTATTCTGCAGGTACCCTAGGTCAGATAGGGGTCAGACAACACACAACCTTTATGGAGGATTACCTCTCCGAGGGGGTCTGACCAACTGGTTGTTAAGCCCATGAGGGCCCCTATAACTGATTTTGTTACCTCCGATCTTTAGCAGGGAGTCTCAAGTCCCTCTTGGATGAGACATACCTTCTTTAGGGAGGGAGGCCACTCAGCCACTTTAACCCGTTTGCATGCATATTGCCTGTTTGACTTTTGGTGTGCTCTTTGCTTACTAGTTGGCCTTAGGATATATATTTTTTATCTTTAGAGTCTTAAGTCATCGTGGAGTCGGACTAGCCACTCCGCCGGTCCCGTTGCTTGTTACAGTTACCACCGGATTTCATGTCCTTGCCTTCTAAAAGCCGTAGAGTCATTACATGTGTTACACACACATCAACTGCTCAGACTTGTGATTCTACAAGGATGAGTACTGAACTTGGTATTCAGAATTCTGGGAGCCCTTCGACTCCCATATCCACTGTAGTTAATGGCACCCTTTCGACTCCTACAACCTTCATGGTTGTAGTATCGGAGGCACCTATCATTACTATGGCCCTACCTATAGTTAATGCTCATGCTACCGCCTCGAACCCCTTTGGGTCTCTTGGCCACTCACCGGGCTATAATATTCAATTCATCCTTATGACTTCTAGTCCATTTTCTTATGGTATGCCTAATTTCAATTCGCAGTTTTCAAAATCCATCCCAGCTGCTGACCCTAATGCTAGCGTTGGGCTTGGAGGCAACACACCTCCGTACACTCCTTTTTCATTTGGTGGATCTCAAATCCCTCAAATGACTCCTAATATGGGAGGTATGCCTGCTTTCAACCCTTGGTCCAATCCTCCTACTTCTGGGTGGAATAGTCAACCCGACGGACAAGTTTCGACTCAAGTTCCATCTTACAATCCTACCTCCTAGATGCATATTTCGACCAATACATTTGGCATGCCGAATCTGCCTATATCCTTCGTTTTCTAACTTGGGGGAGGTCAGTTTCATACTTTGGGCAACCCCCAACCTAGATCTAATCCGGTTGGGGGCAGTTTCTATAACCCTCAACAGAACATTCCAGCTGGAATGATACCTAACCCACCTCATATGAATCAGCCTGGAGGAGGGCCTTATAATGTTGGATAGGGCCATGGTGTTTACCAGAACCCTGGATGGCCTCCAAATCTGCAAACACAATCTTTCCCGGGAGGTTGGGGCCAAATGTCGCAACCCCGTCTCCCTTTTCTCGCCAGTCTTAATCTACCAAATTTGTTTAAGTTAATGAATGACCCTGTGAGTCACGATCCTACATAGCCCTCGATCCCCACCAAACTTCCTTCCCAAAGTTTGAGGGTAAGAATGAAGTTCCCTGGTGATCACATCACTACCTTTCACCTTTGGTGCTCATGAAACTCCCTTAACGATGATTCTATTCATTTGAGATTGTTTCAATGCACCCTTATAGGAGTTGTTGTGAAATGGTATATTGAGCTACCAAGGAGGGCATATGGGACTTTTAGTCAATTGGTGATGGTCTTTCTTAACCACTTCCAGTTGCCCAGTTGTTATGATGATGGTTTAGAGTTGTTGTTTACTTTACGCCAGGATACTGCCACTCATCTCAAACCATATCCAGGAGTAGTGTAGACTGAAGAGGTTGATTAAGACCCCTATACCCCTGGCCTTTCTTTTAGAATGGTTCCTTAAGTCCTTGCACGCTCCTATTTCGAAAGATGTTGCTACTTCCAGGGTTACCACTGAGGAAGAAACTATCTTTAGAGCTCAACAGTTAGATTTGATATATGCTCAGTCTGGGATGTTATACCATCTTCTTCCTGAAGCACCACGGTCTACCTATGACCCTACACAAAAACCCAGACCTCATGTCGATGGCATTGTAGGTTTTGACAATGTAAAGTCCGCAGACTCAATGTCGAACTAGTTAAAAAAGTTGTCTTTAAGCTAGTCTGTAGTAGGACCAACCTCATCTGTGTCTTCCAATCCCACTTAGTCAACGGATGTACACTCAGTGCAATCGTCGACCAACTTGAATGGTATCTAGCCACCAGCAGAGAATAAGAAGAAAGGACGTAATAACCGTAAGGGTGGGAAAAATGGTAATAAATCCAAGGACAATAATGAGAAGACGGGTAATAGTGTTGGAGAGGGAAAATGAGAAAAACGTAAGGTGAAGTTTCCCTGTAAGCTTTGCACATATGATCACCTTACCCATTTGTGCCCCAAACTTGCAGAAGCTACGAGGATTTTATCTTAATTGTCTGCCGTGCTGACGAATCCATTCCCACATAATCAACACTTAGCCTCGAGCTCCTTAAACGTCGAAAATGCGGCTGGTGGAGGTCAAAACCAACATTCACAAGATGGCAACCATTGATGTATCAATATGGTCGATGCAAAAATTGTCTCGAGACTATAGTTCTAAACAAACCATTCCTGGTCTAGAATCTCCTCCTCCCCCGGATACTACTTTACAGATTGAGAAACTAAAGCCACAGCCTCGTATTTTGAAAGGAGTACTCAAGCACTCTACCCATAATCCAAATGCTAGAGCCGCCCAGAACTACTCTATTGTTGAGGACCTGGGCCAAACCCCTTACGCTATGTCGGCTTTAGAGGTACTCCAAATGTGTCCTTTACAGAGGAATGCCTTACTCTCTGCTCTAGGAGCTCTAGAATTCAGTGGCTCAGCTTATCAAGTTTGACGTCAGAGATGTTAAGCTTCACTTGCCTTACCATGTGGATTTCCAAATCCATGCGGAGTATTTAAAGTATACCATCAAACGCGCGATGGTTGATGAAGGCGCTGCTACGTGTGTGATGTCCCTGGTTTATTGGAAAGCTCTTGGTTCTCCGACCCCTTCCAAGTCATTGAACATGTTGACTTCTTTCGACGGTCATTCATTCCTTTCTGATCCAGTTAGGTGGGAAGACGGTAGAGGTGGAAGTAGAGGTAATGGATGCGCTTCTTGATTATAATCTATTATTAGGCTGTAATTGGACTTATGCTATGATCGTCGTCATATCGTCCATTTTCTGCACTCTTTGTTTTCCTCATGAAGGGAAGATTGTGATGATCGATCAGTTATCCTTTGCGTACTCTAGTCCTAATGCATCTCTTGGACAGTCGATCCCTGTGATCGACAATTCTCGACCGACAACCGAGAATGTCGTTGTTGGAATGTATTCTTCCCTTATGGGTACTTTCAAATTCTCTACATCGAACCATCAAGTTTACACCATGTCCAGTAGGCCCATTTCAACTGGGAGGTTCATTCCATTCTGCACATCTTATTTTCATGATCTGTGGACCCTACCTTTCTCGACTTTGCCTTGTGAAGTACAGTCGCATATAGGGATGGCCATGCCGCTATCGACAACAAAGATTTCTTATCAAGTTGTTGTCGACTCTTCCATCAATCTTGATCATGTTCTCTCACCAACAGATGATGAGGATTTCATGTCTAGGCCCGTGTGGGCCACCTCGTTGTCTTGTTCACGTGATTACCTCGATGAGACTTTTCCTTCATATGAAGCCATCATCGAAGCCATGAATGGTTCCGACAAGCCTTGGGATGATATGCATCACCGTTCTTATTTTCTCCCAGAGCTTGAAAGAATCGAACAAGATGAATTTTGATCTACTTTGAGCGAGATAATCGGTCACACCGTAGTTCCACTTGATACGCACGACATTTATGTCGAAGGAAACATGGCGAGTATTTCTTCTACCGGAATTCCATGTCCTCAATCTCTTTTCCATCTATGAATTCATAAATACCAAAATCCCCTGGAGGTACTTAGAAAGTTTGTCATCTTTCCAATTTAACTCTCCCAAGATACAACTGAAGGATAACCATTCAAAAGATTGATATGTCAATTTAATGTTGCGTACTAGAGGAGAAAGCATGACATCTGACTTTGTAGCCTTCTATTGCACCCAATCAATTACCAGTTTTGGGTCACCCATGACCTGCAATTTCTTGATGTCCTTTTTAATTGTTGCTTCCTACAGCTTCCATAATGCTATGAACTCAGCCATGTCGTTTGTTCTTGCACCTAGGGCATATTTGATATGCAAGTAGTGCTTGTGATTCAGGAACATGACCACTCCCACTCCATAGAGAGGGATGTCCTTGACATGCCTCGTCAAAATAACCCTAAGGTATTTCGTAATCAAGCTTGGTAATGGATGGGTTCCTTGGATTCTTGGTCTTTAGCTCCATCTCAAATTCTTTGGCAAGATTTAACGTGATCCCTGTTGTTATTTCAAGTGGGATATCCTTGTCCTTGAAGGTGATAGAGTTACAATACCACCATAAATTATTAACCATAATGCTTGGAATCTGTGCTAAAGTTTGGACCACTTTGTCTTCCATCCAATCCTTAAGACAATGCTACAGTTTGGGTTTGTTCCAGGATGGCTTTAGAATAAGTTTTTTCTGAACTATCTTCGTTACCTGAACTGCATAAACATAATCAATAAAAATGTGAGATAAATTCTTCATGGGACTTGCATAAAGGGCATTTGTTGAGACCATTCCATCCTCGTTTTAATTTGTTTTCCCAAGTTAACAATTTGTTGTTTGAAGCCAACCACAATGTTATTTTTCACTTTAATGGAGCACTAATCTTCCATACTAGGCTCCACCACCATTTTTTGCCCCCTTCCAAAATGAGAATTGGCCCAAATTTTGTATCCATTTTTTGTTGTGAAATCCCCCGATTTTGGGTTTTTAGACCAGCATAGGTTATCTGGATCTTCCTACACGAGCGAAATGAAATTAACAGTCATAAGACTGATAAAAAAACTCCATTCTCTAGCTTCAGCTCCAACCAAGCCCAAGGAGCTTGCTGATTTCCACCCCTCTGTCTCTTGATTGAGGGTGTTGGGATTTTACATCACTCAAAGTGTATATATTTTGTTGTCTTAATGCTTAGATGAGAGGATATGAAAGAAGAAAATTGTTACCTGGTCCTAGCCAGGGGTCCTCCCTAAGGCAAACCTTTCGCACATTGCCAATTTTCCAAATAATCTGGTCACCAACCAGTGGAAAGGTTGAGACCAGGCCTTTCCAGACTATGGATCCCTTGGCAGACTAGGAACCACTCTTTCGTAGATAAATCCAGAAAGTACTAGAACTTTGAGCCATAGGGAGTCTCCAGTTAGGAGTAAGCAACAAAGACAGTAATAGAGGGAGCAAGGGCAGTAGGAGGTGGGAGCAGGTCATCCAGTTCATTCAATCGGGACCAGACACAAAGGTGTAGAAGACAGTTGATCATCCCTAGCAACATCAATGGTAGATTTCCCAGACATAGGGGAGCCCACAACTTTCCTTCGCTCATCCAGATTCACCCTCGACACAGATGCTTACATGGGTACAAGGTAGCCTCTTCTTTTAGATTTCCACTTTCATAGGAATATGATTTTGAATGGGTTATGCAACTAAAGGATATGCAAATATTGGATTTGGATCTCCATCACTCTTTGGAACAATAGGATTAGTCGAGACACGTAAAGTGGGAACAACAGGTCAAGCCTTAGGTCTAGTACATTTACTCGGACAAGACCAAGATAACCCTTTTCATATATTTCGATTGCTTGGTTCTCATGGATTGGCCCCTAATTTGTAACCTCATGCTATTGACGCTAGTATCACCGAGCATTAAATAAACCAACTCGTAAAGAAACCAATCCATCGAAAGAGTATCCGCCTCAAAAGAGTAGGACCTGAGAAGACCTACCTACCTACCTACATTCCTTTATGGAGCTTCATGGAGGGTACTTTGAGGGCCCATCATACACCCCCCAAAATGGAGGGTTGCACACCCCTATGAACCATACAAAAAGGAGCTCAAAAAATGCTATGATCACACTTAAATATAGTCCTAATCTGCCATCCAATTTTAGTTCTAATGCTAAGTTGACGAACTACATAGAAGGGAAATTATTCGAGATACAGATTGGGATAAGGAGAAGATCTGGTAATGAAAGGTCAGGTACGGTCTTCCTCAACAGAGATAGATAGGCAAAGAAATGCTATCGGAAGTGGTTGTACGCTTACCTAGTCCTCTAGGGTGCATATTGAACTCGAATCAACTCAATCATCAGGTCAGTCGTAACATCGAGTAAGTAGATTCCATCAGAGTGGAAATATAGGAAGAAAACTAGAAATAAGTAAAGCTTTTGTTCCGATGCTTAATTTGCAAGTTTAAAATTGTTGGTTGTTGTTGCAGGTTGTAATATACTCTATTTCCAGTTGGCCTGACACTCATGCTTGTTGGTTGTGGAGCCTGATTATCTTCCTGATTTATAGGTCTTTTACTTTCAGCCGTGTTTATACCCCATGAAGTATTTACACCCCAGAAGTATGTACACTCTTCGACGCGGGGGAGTGCAGAGGGGGTAGCCCCTCTATGGGGTCCGGGGGGCCTATCCCTCCGGTTGGGGGGTCTGGGGGCAAGTGGGATCCCAGCGGGGGTTCGGGGGCGAAGCCCCTGAAGCAAAAATTGCCTTGTAAAAGTATATTGTAATTTCATTGTAAATCTGGACCGTTCATTATAAAGTCGCAGATCTAACGGTAGATATTATGTTAGGGTTTTTGCCCTAGAAGGCAACCCTCTTTTATGATGGAAATGCATCGCGACTATGGGTGGTGGTGAATATCGTATTCTGAGAGAGGAGACTGTGAGAGAAAGAAGAGGAAGTTACAGCGGGTTTTGCTGTAGATTGTATCCCTTCATTTGTTGGATAATAATAAATGAATGACTTGGCAATTTCTCTGGTGGACGTAGCCCACACTGGGTAAACCACGTAAATCTGTGTCTCTCTTGTATTGTGTGTCTTCTGTGTTTTGTTTCTGCATTTGTTTTATTTTATTGCTTCGCGGTCTTGTTTTTCTATCAATGCTCTCTTTATAGTAGGTTAAAAATATCCCCCTTCCCTTGGAAAATAAATATAGAGAGCCCACATTCATGCATCAATGCCCTTTTTGATCAGTGAAGGACGTGTTACAAATTTTTATGCGAGGGTGGAGGGTGCGAGGTCAATTTAGGTGGTTTTTTGCTCAACCTAGCTTTCTCTTTTCCATGTCACCCGTTTAACCTTGATTGAATTTCATTGTTCAACTTTCGCTTTATTTCTTACGGTTCTATGCCCAACTATTTTCTACCATTTCTAGGAGCCACTACAAGGATGTCGATTCCTGCCGATGGAGAAAGGTTTGGTTTCGATTGTATTTGTGCCCTAATGGAATGAATGAATCAAGTGGATTTACTACAGAATTTTTTCAAACAATGGTCTCTATCCCCTATAACTGTCAATTTGGACGATGGAGACAACACAACCTTCCAGAGCGGGCCCGTAGAAAGGAGTCACGGTGGTGCCCTGTCCTAATAGTGTAATAACTTAACATAGGAGTAAAGAATGGACAAACAAGAAATACTTATGACTGGACACAAAAATGACTCGGTTAATTTTCGTCCTGGTCATGCTACATATCTTAACTTAGACATCCATTTCGAATGCATATCCCATTTTTGCACAACAAGGTTATGAAAATCCCTAAGATTTCGCCATTTCAGCAACATCTATAATGATGGATGCCTAAGATCGATGGCCTCGTATTTCAAATCCTCGACCACATAACTGAGACTTTACCAATGGGCGGGATGCATATTAGATCACCCATCAACGATCATGCAAATCTTTACTTGTTGGAGCCAGATCTTTCCCGACCATGAAATTATACCGAAATTAAAGCTTTGGAATCGGAGTAGGATTTGGATAAGCCTTGAGTGGATTCACGTTGTCGAGAGCATTGGGAAGAGATCGACGAACATGTATAGTAGCTCAAGGTTTATGGATCCAATTATCGTAGTTAAGGTATTTCTGTCGAGATTTCGAGTTTTTTTGGTGAGAACCTGATACCCCTATTGTCATCTCAGAAGCATGTGTTAGCGAGAGTGCCTATTAAGGTTTCCTTTATAGTATAGCTGAGAAAGGAAACCCCCATAAGAGGGCGGATTGACATGCATGAGAAGAAGGGGTACGAAACTCAACATCTTCACGAAACCCCTATGACTTACTTATTATTATCTGACTTTATGCACTTAAGTCTCTGGGCCTATTAGTTACTGAAATAACATGTAGCATAATATCTAATTATTCCAACGAAATTGATTACATCTCAAAGATTGCATGTTCTTTATGATATTAACATTGAAATAATTAATTTATTTGCTCAATCCACACCATGAGGCATCAAAATGAACGCAAAGGCGAGATATACAAGGTCAAGACATGGCCCCAATCAATCATTTTCCCCAATGTAGTAATCAAGGTGGGCGATACAACCCCAGCCAATGGGAGCTTTGGAGTCTATTGCCTCAGTTAGTTGTCCTACTAAAAGAGAGAAGAAGAGTTAATATGGGAAATTAAAGACAAAGTGTGGACAAACAAGGAATTTCAGGATAGAAACCATGGATAAAAATATCCATAGGTTTCTTCTTGCTAGAACCTGTTCAAAGAAATAGATGTTCTTAATTCCCCATCTGCCAAGATCCTTGCGTGTTGCTATGGTGGACCATTTTTCCAAAGGGATCCCTTTCGATTTTCATGAGGCTACTGGAAACTGATTTTTTGAATCTTAGTGAGGATTCCTTTTGGAATTAGGATTATTTTCATTTCACTAGATAACACTAGCATAAATAGGATCACTGAGAAATACACAATCACAAGAGACACATCATTTATCTTGGGAAACCCTCATGAGGGAGAAAACCCAACAAAAACTTCCTTAATATCGATAGTCAATACAATGCCAAAAAATAACTCAAACAAATACAAAAAGTCCTCTCCCAAGAATGCGTCTCTCTCTCTTCTTTCTTCTGCAACTGCAACTCCAAACTTGTGCTCTGATGAACAAGTGTGTGTCCAAATGAGACGCTAGCCTCTTTATTTATACAATCTGACACATGTGGACAGAGGTGTCTTTTCTCTGGTAGGGCCGACTTCTTGTTCTGGGTGGTTATAACCACCTTTAATATATTATGGGGCCGACTTCTTATTCTGCCTATTGCAATTAGGGTTTGACCAATCCCCAAAAAAGGATTTGGTCATTTACAATATCTGACATGATCAATCCGCAAAAAGGGATTGATCTAATGAATAATACATCAATAATAATTAGAATACTCTTTGTAGTTACAATATTTCAACACTCCCCCTTAACAAGAAGGGTATTCTACAACAACATCCGACGAGAGAGAGGACAACATCATTAACATCTTGGAACATTGACTGATGTATCTATAAATCATCAGAAGTTTTTTCATCATCTACATCATCATTCACAACAGAGAACTAGAATGATATCATCATCTCCATCAACATGGATTAATATGAAACTAATACATCATCATCATAGCACGAGGCTGACTCATCACCACACAACAATTAAGGTTGAAACACCACACAACAATTAAGCTTGAAACACAACACTAGACTGACATATCAACACAACACTACTCCTCCTTTCGAGGGAGATCCTTTTGGACTATACCAAGCTTGTCTCGAAAGTGCTCAAACTTTACACGAGATAGAGGTTTGGTCAACACATCAACAACCTGTTCATCAATGCTACATATTTGAGTTTTATGGCTCCTCTTTGCACCATTTCATGAATATAATGATATCGGATCTCTATGTGTTTTGACTTGTCATGAAATACATGATTCTCTGTCATTCTTATGCAGTGATGGTTATCACATAGGATCGTGGTTGCTTCCATCTCTAGGTCAAATAGTCCAATCAACAACTTACGAAGCCATATGGCTTCACAACTAGCAGAACATGTAGCAATGTATTCTACTTCCGCTGTACTGAGAGCAATGCTTGATTGCTTTCCACTCTGCAATGAGATCGTGGTTGATCCCAAACTTAAACAACATCCTGAAGTGCTCTTTCTGTTAGAGACACTTCCAGCCTAATCTGAATCAGTGTACCCACTCAGTGTGAAATCATGATCTCCATCATAACTGAGACCACAATCTAGTGTACCCTTAAGGTACCTCATACATGTTTTGTAGCAACTAGGTGAAAATGTCTAGGTTCTACCAGAAACTGACTCAAGGTGTTTACGGAAAAACAAATATTTGGTCTGGTGTTCGTCAGATGCATCAATGATCCAATGATCTGTCTATAAAGCATGGCATCCATCAATTCGGATGAAGTGTCGACTAGAAGTTTCAGCTTCGTTTCCATGGGTGTATTCATGGACTTGCACTCCAACATATCAAATCTCTTCAGGATTTCAAATGCATACTTCCTTTGGTTAAGGGAGATTCTCTCTGGGCTCTGCCATACCTCAAGACCTAAGAAATAATGCATTAGGCCAATGTCTTACATCTCAAATTCTGCAGCGAGTTTCTTCTTACATTCGGTGATGAGTTTTTTTTCTTTAGTTAAGAATAAATCATCCACATACAACAACGATATCACCGACTCATCATTCATAACCTTGAAGTAAATGTTAGAAACACTGTACTCTTGGTAAAGCCCAAGCTCGTCAGAAAACTGTTTATCCTTCCATATCAAGCTCTAGAAGCTTTCTTCAACCCGTACAAAGCCTTCTTCAACTTACATACATGAATCTTCCTGTCTCCAACTTCAAATACTTGAGGTTGTTCTATATATACTTATTCTTCGATGACAACATTTAGGAAGACTGTCTTGACGTCCATTTGGTGTAACTTCCACTTCATCTTAGCTGCAAGGGCTATGATGGTTCTGATCGAAGTGTATCTGGCTATAGGAGAAAATGTCTTTTCATAGTCAATGTTTTCCTTTTGAGAAAAGCCACGAGCGACAAACCTTGCTTTATACTTCTCAATACTTCCATCAACAATATGTTTTATTTTGGAAAGCCATTTGGAAGATACCATATCATTGCTCTTTGGTTTGAGAACTATTTTCCATACATCATTCTTTATTATGGATTGATATTCTTTTGTCGGCATCTGCCCATTCTTTCTTCTGAATGGCTTCTTCAAAGCATGTAGACTCCTTCTCTAGGGGATCACACATCAAATCCATATAACTGGGGAATGGCTTAGGTCTCTTCACCTGTCTCGTGGTGCCTTCGAGAACACCATACTTCTTTCCATCTTGAATAAGCTCCCCAACCCAAGTAGACTTTCTCTTATGGGAGATCGTCATTTGAGGAGGTTATTGAAATTCTACTATGTCATAATCTTCTAGAATTTCCTCATCAAGGAAAACTAAGACTTCCCTCACTGGTTTTGCAACTCTGGGAACCTCCTTCACTGATTTTGGAACTCTGGGAGCTATAGGTTCCTCTTCATATACTTCTTCAAGATGACATCTTCTTGATTTCTTGAGTGTTGCATCTTCATCAAAGGTCACATCCCTATTAATCTCAATTTGATGGTGATCTGATATATAAATCTTGAAGGCCTTGGAGACCTCACAGTATCCCACAAATATTCCCTTTTTTCCTGAAGGGTCCAACTTGTTTCTCTTCTCTTTCGGAATATGTACAAATACTGGGCAGCCAAATATTTTGAGATGAATTACTTCTGGCTTCTTTTTGGAGAACATCTCTTCAAGGGTATTGAACCCAAGTGCACTATAGAACAATCAATTTTGTATATATATTGTTGTCTTTGCTGCTTCTTTCCATAAACACATTGGAAGATTTTGATCATGGATCATTGTCTTCACTACTTCCATTATAGTTCTGTTCTTTCTTTTTGCTACACCGTTTTGTGGAGGATTGTAGGGAGTGATGAGCTCCCTCTTGATCCCAACCTCTTTGCAATAGTTTACAAACTCTTTCGAGATGTATTCTCCTCCATTATCTGACTTGAGTATCTTTATCTTTATCTTTCTTTCAGAAGGATTCTTTATCAAGGCTTTGAATTCCTTGAATTTATTGAACACTTCATCTTTTTATTTCAAAAAGTAAATCCAAGTCTTACGAGAATAATCATCAATAAAAGATACATAGTACACATACCCACTAATGGAGGATGATGGCATTGGGTAATGATTCCAAGCCAATTTTTTTGCTTGAAATCATTAACTAACCACTGATTTGTTTATTAAGTGTTGTGTATGCAGGCTGGCCAAGAACATTTAGGCCTTAGGGTTTATTCAGTTATTCAACCACAGATTATACAAGAACTATTTCCATCATATGAAGAATATCAACAATACACAAGATAGGAACCACAAGCAATAGCTGAACTTTATTATAAGAAAGCAAACACTTGATACAAATAATGAAGCAAATCTGGAATAGCTTTAGATGGCTTCAAGACAAGAATAGAGTTGCATACAAAATGCTCCCAGAGATACAAAGCAAGCCTCCCAAAGGTTGTAATAGAAGATGAATGCTCAACTACAAAACTAGGGTTTAAGTTCAACCCTTAAACAACTGGTACAACTCTGCTGGTGTTGGTATGGCCTGCTGAAGACAATGGATACCAAGGGTTCAACCCTATTAAATATAAAGTCCCCCAAATGTTGTCAAACTCCTCCCAATGATAGCTCAAGGCAATGGAATCCTTCTCCTGAAATAGGGAGCTCAAACACTGAAGCCTCCTCCTTAAACTCCAGAAACCCTAAATTGGTACGACTCTCCTAAAACCCTAAATATGGCCAATAGTATGACTTAGCTAAATATGGGCTTGAATCCCATGAAACTCTCTAGGATGATAGATCGGGTCACCACAAGCCCCTGAGAGAAGTATCAAGGTCAGATCTAGCCTATGGCCTTCTAGATTTGAGAAACACTGAATCACCAAATCATCCTCTTCCTCCTGAAATCGTCTCAACCTGAAAATAGATGATAGGGACATGATAACTCCTCCAAGAAGCCCTCAAACTGATAAGCAAGGGATTGCAAGCAAAACCCTAATGCTGAAAACCTTGCAAGCTTCCTCAATGTGCTAGATCAAACTCTTCCTCAACAAATGGTGTGCCCCTACAAGAAAACCCTAGCTGGTACAACCCTACTACTCCAACTGGTACAACTCTGCTAGTCCTCATGAATAGATGATAAATGTAGAATGGTGTGGGTGGAGTATTTCATTCCTGAGACCAAGCTTGAAACAAGGTGAGTGGAATCTTTCACCACTGAGTTGTTCACTAGGGTTTGTAATATCAAAACCCTCAAAACTGTATGCTCAAGAGCATCAACAAGCAAATACCAAAATCTAGAAAGAATGAGAGGTGTGCCCTAGCCTTCTCTTTATACTTTTCTTCTATTTCCCTGTTGAGTTAAGTTAACCCCTAGGGTTAACTCCTAACTCAACCTCCAGTGCTTCTATTGCTTCATTGAGTTATATTTTAACTCCTTTTACCTTTTTATTAAGTCAACTTAAGGATATAACATTAGTTTAGTTGAATTTTCCCCTCAATGTGAGACTATGGCCTAGTGGGGATGCCTAGGCCACTAAGTCTTCTCAAACCTCTTCATCAAGAGGTGGGGGACATTACAAAAGCTTATATGGAGAGTAGGTTCTTTGTCAAACCTGGTACATAGAGTACGTCCTTCATTTTCATTGGAGTCCCTGAATTAAGCTTGTAGTTTGATTCTCCCACTCTCTTGATAGGGTATTGATAAACATTTCCAAGTGTAACTTTCCTAGAAAACTTCTTTTCTGAAAGGCGAGAGAATATCTCTTTGACTTGTCATGTGCTTGGGAGCACCACTATCAATGAGCCAAGTGTCCTCTCCAGGTGATACTGATCCTGACAGGGTCGCGATTAAGACATAGTTTTCAATGCGTTCTCTTATCATCTTTGCAGGTGGCTCTTCATCTTCAACTGTATGGGCGTGGTGCCTCCTATTTTTCCTCTTGTATTCTTCTCGTGTTGCTGAACAACATTGGTAAGATGAGAAGTTTCTTTCTTTTCTTTGTCCTTTCTTCCGGAACCTCTTAGGTTGAGATTCTTTATGTATGAATTTGTTTTGGGGTGAGACTCTTTATGAGTTTTTTTTTGGAAGTATGAATTCTTTCCTCTTTTAGTGTGAGTAGCTAGGGATTAATCTTCATCTCTTGATAGTAAAGCCTCTCGATTAGCTATTATTGATTCTTCTTGAATGCATTCTTTCCAAAGACTGTCAAATTTTAGTTTCTCCATTCTGGCACAAATAGTTTGGATGAATGCATCCCAGGGTCTTGTGAGACCATTGAAGGCTGTCATTATGAGTTCATTTTCGTCTATGGTGTCTCCAATTGCTTATAGCTGTTCTTTGAATTCTGATATTCTGGAGAAATATTCCTAAATCGATTCTCCTATCTGCATCCTTGTATTCTTGAGTTGAGTTCTTAGATTCATTTTCCTATACCTGATACAAATAACGAAACAGATCTGGAATAGCTTCAGATGGCTTCAAGACAAGAATAGATCTGCATACAAAATGCTCCCGGAGATACAAAGTAAGCCTCCCAAAAGTTGTAATAGAAGATGAACGCTCAACTGCAAAACTAGGGTTTAAGCTCAACCCTTAAGAAACTGGTACAACTCTGTTGGTGTTGGTACGACCCACTGAAGACAATGGATACCAAGGGTTCAACCCTCCTGAAGATGAAGTCCCCCAAATGCTTCCAAACTCCTCCCAATGATAGATCAAGGCAATGGAATACTTATCTTGAAGTAGGGAGCTCAAACACTGAAGCCTCCTCCTCAAACTGCAGAAACCCTAAACTGGTACGACCCTCCTGAAACCCAGAATATGGCCAATAGTATGACTTAGCTGAATATGGGCTTGAATCCCCTAAAACTCTCTAGGATGATAGATCGGGTCACCAAAATCCCCTGAGAGAAGTATCAAGGTCAGATCTAGCCTATGGCCTTCTAGATTTGAGAAACACTGAATCACCAAATCATCCTCTTCCTCCTAAAATCATCTCAACCTGCAAATAGATGATAGGGACATGGTAACTCCTCCAAGAAGCCCTTAAACTGATGAGCAAGGGCTTGCAAGCGAAACCCTAATGCTGAAAAACTTGTAAGCTTCCTCAATGTGCTGGATCGAACTCTTCCTCAACAAATGGTGTGGCCCTACAAGAAAACCCTAGCTGGTACGACCCTGCTGCTGCAACTGGTACAACCCTGCTAGTCCTCCTGAATAGTTGATAGATGTAGAATGGTGTGGGTGGAGTATTTCATCCCCGAGACCAAGCTTGAAACAATGTGAGTGGAATCTTTCACCACTGAGTTGTTCACTAGGGTTTGTAATATCAAAACCCTCAAAACTGTATGCTCAAGAGCATCAACAAGCAAATACCAAAATTCAGAAAGAATGAGAGGTGCGCCCTAGCCTTCTCTTTATACTTTTATTATATTTTCCCGTTGAGTTAAATTAATCCCTAGGGTTAACTCCTAACTCAACCTCTAGCGCTTCTATTGCTTCATTGAGTTATCTTTTAATTCCTTTTACCTTTTTATTAAGTCAACTTAAGGATATAACATTAGTTTGGTTGACTTTTCCCCTCAATGTGAGACCACGACCTAGTGGGAATGCCTAAGCCACTAAGTCTTCTCAAACCTCTTCATCAAGAGGTGGGGGATATTACAAAAGCTGACATGGAGAGTAGGTTCTTTGTCAAACTTGGTACATAGAGTACGTCTTTCATCTTCATTGGAATCCCTGAATTAAACTTGTAGTTTGATTCTCTCACTCTCTTGATAGGGTATTGATAAACATCTCCAAGTGTAACTTTTTGAGAAAACTTCTTTTCTGAAAGGCAAGAGAGAATATCTCTTTGACCTGTCATGTGCTTGGAAGCACCACTATCAATGAGCCAAGTGCCCTCTCCAGGTGATACTGATCCTGAGAGGGTCGTGATTAAGACATAGTCTTCAATGCGTTCTCTTATCATCCTTGCGGGTGGCTCTTCATCTTCAACTGTATGAGCATGGTGCCTCTTATTTTTCCTCTTGTATTCTTCTTGTCTAGCTGGACAACATTGGTAGGATGAGAATTTTTTTTTTTTCTTTGTCCTTTCTTTTGGAACCTCTTAGGTTGAGATTATTTATGTATGGATTTGTTTTGGGGTGAGAGTCTTTATGAGTTTCTTTCTGGAAGTAAGGCTTATTTCCTCCTCTTTTAGTTTGAGTAGCTAGGGCTTGATCTTCATCTCTTGATAGTAAAGCCTCTCGATTAGCTATTCTTGATTCTTCTTGAATGCATTCTTTCCAAAGACAAATAGTTTGGATGAATGCATCCCAGGGTCTTGTGAGACCATTAAGGGTTGTCATTATGAGTTCGTCTTCGTTTATGGTGTCTCCAATTGCTTCTAGCTGTTCTTTGAATTCTGATATTCTAGAGAAATATTCTTGGATTGATTCTCCTTTTTGCATCCTTGTATTATTGAGTCGAGTTCTTAGATTCATCTTCCAGTTTATGTTCTTTCCTTCATATACTCTGGTTAGGGCATCAAACATTTCTTTTGGAGTCTTCGTTGAAGACACTTGAGGAATCAAGTGATCTTTGATGGACTCTGCAATGATTCTTTTATCCATGATTATGTCATTTTGGTGCTTTGATTTATCTTCAGTATCGTCGGGTTCCGACACTTCTTCTTTGACGAATATTGCTAGGTAATTATCTTCAACAATGAATCCAATCCTATAATTCCAGGCACGAAGTTTTAGCTTGTCAACAAGCTTAGTGCTTGCAGATATCGTTTACCTAGAGCTGGGAAAATGATCAAAAAATGAAAATGCTCAAAATTAAATTATGAACTTACCAAGAAGTGCGAAAAGGATGAGGCGAGTAGCCTGGTGTGGTTAGATTTCAGAAAATCCAACTTTTATCCCTCTAAACTTAATCTGCGGTTTTCTGGTTTTTTGGTGCTTCTGGTTTTCTGGTACTTCTGGTACTTTGTGAAAACTAGGGTTTCACTTTCTGAGAGATATAGCCACTGAAAAGTTGTGTTGAGGATGCCAAAGTGATCCATGAGGAAGGGCGCACTTTTCTAGATAGTTTTGGGGCTGAAATGCTTATTCAATAAAAAGCCATAACTTTCATGTACGACAACAATGTCATTTTTCTCTTTCTCTTGTGAAAAATGCTCTCTTCAGCTTAGCTCTGATACCATGTTAAGGTTTAAGCTATTATTAAGTTTCTTTTCATTTCACTAGATAACAATAGCATAAATAGGACCAATGAGAAATACACAATCACTAGAGACACATCATTTATCCTGGGAAACTTTCATGGGGGAGAAAACCCAGCAAAAACTTCCTTAATAAAGATAGCCAATACAATGCCAAGAGATAACTCAAACAAATACAGAAAGTCCTCTCCCAAGGATGTCTCTCTCTCTCTCCTCTTTCTTCTCCAAATGCAACTCTGAACTTGTGCTCTGATAAACAAGTGAGTGTGTGTCCAAATGAGGTGTTAGCTTCTTTATTTATACAATTTGACACATGTGGACCAGGGTGTCTTTTCACTAGTAGAGTCGACTTCTTGTTCTGGGTGGTTATAACCACCTTTAATATATTCTAGTTATAACCACCTTTACAATACCCCACATGATCAATCCGCAAAAGGGGATTGATCTAATGAATAATACATCAATAATAATTAGAATACTCTTTGCATTTACAATATTTCAAAAGTACTGACTTAAGCAGGACTAGGTGTCCTACCCTAGACAAAAGTTTGTTTACCCACACTAATACTCGAGCTTTGACCTTTCTGACTAGCCATCCCTAATTGGTAAACTTATAGTAATATAGCTTGAGATGGAACGCTAGATATTTGAAGCCTCATCCAAATTTCTCATAGGAACTGAAAAAATATTGCCAATCTACCTCTTCTCTGCTATCTAGCACTAGTGGGGGATTGGGCATGATTTGTTGAAATTAACTTCCATGCCTTTCGTAGAGCAGAATAAATTGAGTGCACCTTTCAACGTCAAAATGTCCCTTCAGGAGCCTTCGGTACAGTAGAAGACATCGTCCACAAATAAAATATGTATGATCATTTCCCTTTTCGATACCTTTAGCCCCCTAATCGATCTTGCTTCATTTTTTCTGTAATCACTTTATGCAGGGCCTCTACTATAATGAGGAATAGAAAGGAGGAGATAGGGCGTCTTTGCCTTAATCCCCTTGAAGCTCTGAATAACCTTGAAGGGTATCGATTTTATTAAGATTGTGAAAGACTCTGATTGTATGAAGCCCATTATCCAATTAACCACTGAAAGAGCCATCCCCATCAGAATAAGGACTAGTCGCAATAAGGTCCAATTGACCCTATTGTATGCTTTTGATAGGTCTAGCTTTAGAATGACCACCTTTTGTTTCAATCTTTTAGCAGAATGAAAAACTTCCTGAGCTACTATGACAACATCATGGATTTGTTTGTGTTGTAGGAAGCAAATTGCTCCTTCGAGATAATCTCACTCAAAATAGGCTTCAATGGTCTTGCTAACACCTTTGCTATGATTTTATACACCACATTACCACAAGTAATTGGACGATAGTCCTCGAAGGACACTCCTTCCTGCTTTTGGGGTAGTAAGCAAATGAAAGTTGCATTGAAAGACCCTAATACCTTCCCAGACTTCTGCAATTCTCTGACTATCTTAAGAAGGTGTTCCTTTGCTTGGTCGTAGAATCCTTGAAAGAATTCCAACGTGAACCCATTTGGACCTGGGATTTTGCCTTGTTGCATGGAAGAAAGGGTAGCTAATACCTTTGCCTCCGTTACTTCTTCTAAATCTTGATTTATATCTGATGTAATAACTTCTTGGAATTTGGAAACTACTTGCAAAATTCCCTGTATAGGACAACCAACTGGGGCTTGAGAGAGGGAGTGAAAATATCTTCGATTTTTATTTCCCATATTGTGTTGAGATTTTTCTTTAGATTCGCATAATGGTGGAAGAACTTAGAATTGTTGTCTCCAACCTTTAACCTCAAAGATTGTTCTTCCTTATCAAGAAATGAGTGGCAA
>JZKD02S2124132.1:0-16594 GCA_000966675.3 Picea glauca
TGTTAGGATATTTAGACACTTAGGAGTTAGTTAAGATCTACTTGGTCTAATATGTCGTTAGGTAAAAGTGTGTTTCTTTAGTATGCATTAGTATGTATTTGTAGTTAGGAAATCTAACGGTCATGATATGTTCTCGACATAGAGTGATCCAATAGTTCATACTCTCCTCGATCTTAACGGCCATTGATCCGTGGCTTAACACCCGATTGGTCCATGATCTCTATTTAAAGAGTATGGAGGGTCATTTTCCGATGATAGATTGTGAAAAACTCTCTTGTAAAATCTCTCTGTAATCTTTTTCTTTATATTAATAAACTGCTCCAAGTGGCCGCGTTGGTTGGGGCCATGGATGTTTCCCCGTAGGGGTTTTACCACGTGAAAACATCAGTGCGTTGATCTTTGATCTGGTTATGTGAGTGGGTACTGAAGGTGTTCGTCCTTTGTTGGAATACCTATGTTGTCGAACATATATATCCATGTATTCCTTGATAATTCATCTATAAATGAGACATATTACAAATATTTTTCTAAACATGGAACCGACATAGATCCAAACACATCATTGTGCACCAATTGAAAAATTTCCTCTTTCCTCGATGCACCAGAGGGGAATCTTACATGATTCTACTTCTATATATAAATGTTCACAAAAATCAAATTCCAGAGAGACTTTAGCCATACCTTCAACCATACCTTTACCGTGTAGTATTCGAATTCCCTTCTCTCTGATATGCCCTATTCTTTGATGCCAAAACATAGTCTTTTATCTAGAGACTATAGGATTTTTTTCTTCTTCATATCCAATCTTAGGAACAATGAAACTATTTCATCCATCACTAATAGTGCTTCCCTACAACTTATACATAGTTCCAATCCAAACTCCCTTCAACAACACCATTTCTCCCCGAACCATCCTACAAGTTTCTTTCTCAAACACTGCTTTTACTCTTGCATTGTCCATTTTTCTTATAGAAATCAAATTTCTAGCCAATCCAAGGATGTGCAGTTCGAGTCCTTCCATCTATGAGCTTCAACTTGAAATTTCCTCATACTATGATTTTGGTTGTTGAGCCATCACCTAGGAAAATATCACCTCCATCATACCTTTCATATTTGCATAACCACTCCCTATGGAGAATCATATGAAAGGATGTGCCTGATTCAACCAACCATGCCTCATGATCTGCATGTGTTCTTGAAGAATCCAAGTACTCATCCCCTCCTTCTTTTGAGGAGTTTTTTTCTTCTATAGAAGAAGCATCTTCAGATCCCTTCCCTCTCTTGACACTTTCGGATCTACATTTATTTTTGCAGTGCCCTTCTTTTCCACATATCCATCGTATATTTACAAACTTTCCAGGAGATTTAGATCTACCCTTATATTTAAATATCCCACTTGAGGACTTAGATATATTTCTTTCCTAGGAGCATTCTCTTGCAAATAATTCATTTGTTCTCTTTCAATAGAACAAATGATGAAACAAAGGATGAGACCACATCATTGAAATTTAAAGTAGTTGCATTACTACCTATGGCCACAACCAGACTATCCCATGAGTTTGGTAAATAGAAAAATAAACCGATAGATTTATCTTCATCAGAAATATTAATATAAATAGATAATAATTGACTTACTAATGTATGAATGAATTCATATGATCTATCACCGAGTCTCCATCTTTCATCCTTAGGTTATACAACGTCTTTCGCATGAATAGTTTGTTTACCACTAACATGAAATGATACAAAGTCCCTAACTTATTCCATAAATCCTTGTCCAGAGCTTCCCATGACACATTCAGTTGTACTAAATTTGTTTACCACTAACATGGAATGATTCAAAGTCCCTAACTTATTCCATAAATCCTTGTCCATAGCTTCCCATGACACATTTAGTTGTACTAAATTTGAGAGACACAACCGGATTGTGCTCTTTTCCTTCCAATCTAACTTTTCCCAATATTCTATTGACGTTTTTGTAGGTGTAGTACTTGGATCCACATTGATCCATATATATATATATATATGTATATATATATATATAGAGAGAGAGAGAGAGAGAGGTTTAATATTAAAAAACATAGATGTGATCTTACCTATATATCTTATAGTACCTCAAAATATCAATTTTAGAAGACATCGTTCAAAAAGAGGCCTAGCTCTGAGATAGAAAATATACAACATTGAACAAAAAAATTGTATTCCCTACTACTAAGCTTGCATGTGTAGATTTTTTAATACTTCCCAAATAGAAAATTGCACTTAAACAACATTCAAACAAAYAAGGATTAAAGCATGAGGGATGACTTGGAATAGAATCTACCTAAGTATCCTAGTTAGGTTCATGCTAAGAAGTAGAAAAGGAATCCTTGGGGTCACGAGGGTTTGAAAGAGGATTTGTGTAATATTCCAGATAGAGATATACTCAGATATTAATGCTTGTTGTCCAATTTATGGGTTTATGGTTGCATATTTTGGTCAAACACTTTTCATGTCATATGCGTTTCAAAATTAAAATTTTATTAGAAATATTTCACAAGTATTTTGCAAGTAATCCTCTTATAAGAATTTCATCAAACATGTAGCATACATCCAAATACCCATAAAAATGGAGAAAACAATATGACATCTTTATTTATGATGGAAACACCAATACAATACCAACNTAAACAACATTCAAACAAACAAGGATTAAAGCATGAGGGATGACTTGGAATAGAATCTACCTAAGTATCCTAGTTAGGTTCATGCTAAGAAGTAGAAAAGGAATCCTTGGGGTCATGAGGGTTTGAAAGAGGATTTGTGTAATATCCCGGATAGAGATCTACTCAGATATTAATGCTTTTTGTCCAATTTATGGATTTATGGTTGTGTATTTTGGTCAAACACTTTTCATGTCATATGTGTTTCAAAATTAGAATTTGATTTGTAATATTTCACAAGTATTTTGCAAGTAATCTTCTTATAAGAATTTCGTCAAACATGTAGCATACATCCAAATACCCATAAAAATGGAGAAAACAATATGGCATCTTTATTTATGATGGAAACACCAATACAATACCAACACTAGAGATTGTTGTGGCATCTTTATTTATGATGGAAACACCAATACAATACCAACACTAGAGATTGTTGTAGCAACTGTAGTATTCTAATAAAACACACACAATAATTACTAGAACATGGGCATGATGCCAGTATTTCCTTAAGAGCTATTCTCCAATTCTAAATAACTCTCCACACAGCTCGCTCTCTTATTAAAGCTTCTTGGTTTGGTTGATATGGCACTCGACCCTCTCCAAGATCCACGCTGCTCGATGGATGGATCTCATAGTCCCCTCAAAACATACCTATGTAGTACCTCGATTCCAAGAGCCTCGTCTCTCTTCCTATGTCTATTATCTGCAAAAGAGGGGATGGATTGTCCCTACAAACACCCCCGCGGGTACCTTCTTGTATTACATCCCTATGAAGAAACTCATGGCCTCCTATTAGACCATACAACCTGCTCCATAGAGCATATGATTCCTCATGGTGCTACTAGGTATGAGGATGACCCCTCCAATTCGATCGTAGCGGCTTCTCTAGATGCCAAGGCCTCCAATGTCCCTTCCAAATATACGAGAGATATATCGACCCTTCCCTAGGTTCACGGTTTTCCCCAATATCCTCATGGCTCCTTCAACAACCCTGCAAATAAGAAATTGATCCCTCAAGAGAGACCCCCAAACCTCCAAGTAAATGTTTCACTCCTAACTATAAATAACCTGTAAGATAAGCTCCAATGGAAACCCTAAATGGAGCTCCCTCTAGTCTAGATAAGGTGGATGTTGCACCACCAAAAATAAACAAATAGTGGAAGGGTTTTTCCCAAAACCCCAATGAAAAGACTGGCTATAAGAGCACTCCAATAAGATGTCAAATCATGATGAGGAAAGGTGAAGTGCTAGCTTTATTTTATACTTCTTCAAACCCCTTCTAGGTTTTTCCTCTCTTTGACCAAATCCATATGAAGATTAAATTCACTTTATAACCGTTTTAAACCCCCTTTTAATGCTAGAAAGTGATTAATTGACTTCTGAGTCATTCTTGGATGTTGGAAATCTCTTTCACATCATTCCCGCCTTTAGACCTTTCCATCCTGGTTCCAATGAGATATTACACTCGTATATCCCTTTAGATAATATGGTCCCAATAACACATTTAGGACATTTAATTAAATTATGCCCAATAATAACCAAAATTACGGAAATCGTCAGAATTCCACGAGCCCAAGAATAGACTATGCAGAAATTATCCTGATGATGAAAAATGACGAATGGGCTATCTTGGGCCCCATATAACCCCTCCAAATTTCTCTAGATCATTGTTAACCTCATTTTACTCCTCTAGCTAGGGAGACATAAACTTACAAGGTCACCTCTATCTACAGAGAAGGGGAATCCAAAAATGGGGACAATACAATTTGGTGGTGGCATGTTGATAAAACATGTGACCTTAAGCCTTAAATATTTGTTCAAATGAGATAAAGGAATCCAATTCCACAATTTTTATGCATGAAATAGATATCTTTAATTGAGATCCTTACTCTCAATTTCATAGCTCAAGTATGTTCCTTATAGACTCCACGGTGAAGGTATCCCTAGGCCTATTAGCACTATCTGTCTCATATGGAAATTATGACCTCCACTACTCTATAACCTAAGTCGTGTGAGTCACATTGCCATGAAGCTCTACCTTCTCTTTTATGTGTTTATTAAATTCTCAATGGAATTCCTTTACTTCTCCAATAGAAGCACAACAACCACAATAGTGGAAATAATGTGCTATGTTGAGGATAGCATCCTAGGGTTATGAATATTTATCTACAAAACCAAAAAAAAAATGGATAGAAAAAGAATACTAATAACCTACAATAACAAAAAATAAGAATGAAAAAGGAAATGATGTCTAAGAAAACAATCCCACAAGGAATGAAAAGAGGGGGAAACCCTAGCTAGGTTTGGGCTACGCACCAGGCCAGCCTGGTTGGGATCTGTGTGGATGAGTTAATGGGAACTCGGTGGATTTGGAAGAGGATTCGGATATATGCCTAGAGGGTCTAGGTGATGGATGGGGGGTAGGTGGTCAGACTAGGGTGGAAAATCATTTAATGTGGATGACCTAGTAGGTTTTAGGGTAAAATGGTGGTAGCTCTTGAGGGTGATGGAGCTGGCTTGGACGATGATTATCAGTGGAGGCAGGGGTGCCTACACAAAGATGATGAGGTGTACTGGGAGGAGTTAAGGGTGTATCATCATATTTAAAAAAAATATGATGTGAGGGAAAGTAAGATTGAGACAAAGCTCATGGATTGTACTACCTTTGGGACAGGTGGCAAACCAAAATGTGGATCGGTGGACAATAGCGCCATCGATATTATTAACGATATTTTTTCTCAGGGAGACGATAGAGGAGGCGTCACATGTAAACTACTTCCCATATTACCGACACACTTTGCGCTAAATATTTTGGAGGGAGGCCACTATAGTAAGGGTCCAGAGGAGGGAGGGTAGGTGGCGATTGTTGTAGAACAGAGAGTGGTGCCAGGGACCTCAAATTTAGAATCAAAGAGGAGAAATAATCATGGACTCTAACTTTATAGGGATGTCATGTTGCAGCCAGATTTTAGGGGAGGTGGGCTCACTCGGGGCGCGGAGGAAGGGAGCTGTAGGTTGGGGCCGGAGGCGGAAGGGCCGCAGGCACACACAATTGTTAAGGGAGGAAGAACTAGGAGCTCAGATACTAGAGCAGATGGGTTTGACTCTATTAGGTCTGTAATTAATAGAAGTGCAAGGGAGGCAAAACCCTTGTTAGCTTAAAGGCTTGGAGGTTCAAAAAATCAAAATATTTTGTAACATTTAGTCAGGATATCGGGATAAAGGAAGTATTAAATTACTCTGTGCATGGGCTTGTAGGAATATTTGTTTATTGATCGATGGAGGCCAGGGAGATACATAGATGGACTGAAGAAACATGGAGACCAGTATTGGGATACTCGTCGGAGGTCTTTATATTGACAAAAGGATGGTTATGTTTCATTTTTAAATCCTCGAAGGATGCAGAGGAGGTGCTGAAAAGAGTTTGGGTTGTGAGTAATGGCAATCTCATTCTTGAGCAGTGGACCTATGCATTTAACCCTGAGAAGGAACATATCCGGTTCAGACACCTTTGGGTTTTGATGCCTAGTTGTCCAGTAGTGATCTGGAACGTAGAGGCCTTCAAGGCGATAGGAAATACTCTTGGAAAATTCCTACATGATGATACAAGATTACTAATAGGTCAAGACATGAAGATGGGGAAATTGTTGGTGGAAATTGAACTTCATGAAGGCTTACTTGAAAATATGGATATTGTATGGCGAGGAACTATGTACCAATAGAAGTTGGATTATTTGGGGGTCATGTTTAGGTGTGCAGTTTGTAAATAAATGGGGCACCTGCAACATCAATGTTCTTGGGTACGGAAGAAAATGACATCAGACTGGTCTGAAGAAGAGTGTGAAGTGAAGGCATATTTACAGCCTACTATCCTGAATTCATCCTCGGATAGTAGTACAGTTGCTGGTAATTTAAATCTACCGTGCTCTAGTATTTCATCCTTGTTGTTTTTTAATGATTTAAGTAGGAGGTGGGGTCCAGGGGTGGAATCCATCCAAAAAGTGATTGTTACTAAGGAGGTTCTAGGGCTTGATTGTAACCCTTCTATTGTAGCCATTCTTGATGCTTTTAGGGATTTGTGCGGGGAGGAGGCCCAGGAAGATATTTCAATGTGCCTTTGGGTATCATCCCTACCATGGTGAATGAGGGGAAGGATTGGACTGGGAGGTCTTCGGAAGGGGAGGTAGTAGATTGATCTACAGTAGGGGGGAGAAATTGTATGCCCGTGTTGATTGTGGATCAACCAAGAGTGTTAGGGACCTAACCCCTCATGTAGGTAGAATAATATATTTCCATGTAATAAAGGTCAATATTAATAAGGCCTAGCAATAAGGAAGAATAATTCCAATGTAAGAAGACCTGATAGAAGCTTCCACTTCTAGAAGGATCTTCCTCTAGATTTTTCTTTTGATAGACATATTTAGTATAAATAGGAGTCGAGGGTATGATAAGTTTTTTCTTGGATATTATTGTAATAGAGATCTTCTCTGCTGGAGGTTGCCCCCTTGAAGAGGCAAGTGAACATTGCTCTTAGTAATCAAAGTGCTCTTTCTAGTGTTATTCTAGTATCATTTTGGTATTATTGTGGTGTTTTTCTAGTTATATTTTTGTTCATCTGCCATTTCTAGCTATTTGTTTATGTTCTGCATACTTTTTTTATATATGGAATATTACAAGTGGTATCAGAGCACCTTCCTCGGCAGAAAATTGTGGGTTATACTTTTATTCAAGGTAGAGACTTATTCCAACATCTTTAAGCTACAAAGATATGTCATTACCCGCATAAACACACGGTCGGGGATTCATACACACAGGAAATACAAGTGGTACTTAAGAGCACATATGTTGGCCACCCTTGCAACCCCTGTTGGTACCCCTTCGAGTGGTAGCACATCAGACAACACCTATATATGGATCAACCTAGATCTCCTGAATCCCTCCATAGATAAATCAATTAGCCTCCTGATTGTTATAGTGCCACCGAGAAAAACACTCAGGAAGATACTCTCTAGTACCTAGGTAGTCGGGTAGTACAGCTAAGATTATGGTCTAGCCTCCTTAGTTGATGCCATGAGATATTGGGTTGAGTACTATTGTTGGACCCCACATGTATATAATAGGGCTATATCACAGGGAAAACCCTTGTCTGTAGAACCCTTGGGATGGAAATAAAAATAGAACAGACAATATCTATTGTCGTGCACCTGTGTCTCCTGCATTTGGGTTTCGAAATTTCTACACATTTCTTCCTGCTAAGAATTTGGACATTTTGTCACTGCAGTATTCTTCAGGCCAGATTATAACTCCGTAGGAGTAAAAAAAAAGGAGTATAGTGGTTCCGCAGGCACACTTATTTGCGACCTATTCCATTGGATTCCCCTTTTCTCCTTGATCGTGGTCATACCCTTCATTTTTAATCCGTTTTGTTTCAGTGGATCCAACCCCTTCCCAGTTTCCCTATTTTTCCTCCTATCCCATTATATTTCCCTTCAAGCATTAATCGTTGTGGTACATATAACTTCTAAGTCTTTTTTTTTGTGTTCCCACCCACCCATTTTTTTCCCTTACCCGCACTTCCCCTCTCCAAATGGCTACCACTCGCAACTAAGATCTCCAAACTTTTTTCAATCAAGCCCATGTCTCCATCAAACATCTCACATCTCAGATGGATTCCACCAATTCTCGCATTGACAACTTGGAAGCCAACTTCACAAACCAATTTACCTCCCTCCATTATGTTTTCAATCAATTGTTGAACCTCCCTACGCGTCCTTCTTCATCAACACAACTCGATGTTGTTGATTCCTCTCAGTCTCCGCATTTTCACTCCAACTCCTTTCATCGTGAACCCCGTCTTCCCCACGTAGAGGTCACTAAATTTGATGACTCTGATCCTACATGTTGGGTCACTCAAATGGAGCATTATTTTTCTCTGCATGGTATTACTGATGAGTTGGAAAAACTTCGCTATGTTGTCCTCTATCTAGATCATGAGCACTAGAAATGGTGGCAATGGAGAAAAAATTCACGTCAGGGGTATATTTCCTGGACCCAGTTTATTGTTGAGCTCTATGCCCGCTTTGATATTGATACCCACTATCTAGGTCATTTGACCAAGTTGAAACAATCTGTCACATTGGAAGACTTAATCACTACTTTTGATCATTTGGCCTTTTGAACAAAGGGCACGTCAGATGCGTTCTTCCATGAATTCTTTATCAGTGGTCTCAAGGATGAAATCCAATCCCAGGTTTGCATGGCTCTCCCTCCCACTTGGTTGGAAGCCACTGAATGTGCTAAAGAGGCCCAACAAGTTGTTTTTGTCCTAGAACAAAAACAAACCTTTTGTTCCTTGCCCTCAACCCACTAATACTAACCCCCCTGTTACTCCCCTCAAGGTCCAGAAACTAACTAGGGATGAAATGGTTGAACAACAACTGAAGGGTATTTGCTATAATTGTGATGAAAAATATTTTTTGGGGCACAAGTGTAAAAAACAAAAACTATTTATGGTCATCTCCGAAGATGTTCCTGAAGAGGATGTGACATTTGCCCTTGTTGAAGAACCCTCCCTTCCCGATGCCACCCAAGAGCCTACTGACCCACTTGAAGTTGACCCCCTTATTTCCTTGCATGCCCTCACTGGCTTCTTGCCCCCCCAAACTCTCAAGCTCATTGGCTACATTAAGCATAGAAATTTCATCATCCTTGTTGACAATGGTAGCACCCACAATTTTATTCATCGTCACATTTCCCAGGAAACCGATTGCTATATTCATGTTGTCAATAATTTTCAAATCATGATAGCCAATGGTGGGTCCATAAAATGTGGTGGGCAGTGTGAAAATTTTCATCTTCAAATTGGACATTGCCAACTGAAATATCATATGTTTTCCATTGACATGGGAGGTTGTGACATTGTGCTAGTTGTTGAATGGTTACGCACTTTGGGTCCCATTCTTATGGATTTTAAGGAATTAACCATGCAATTCCAACAGGAATGAAAAAGGTATAAATTCCAAGGTCTCACAGTTGGTTCTCTTGACTTCATTAGTACCCATCATATGGAAAAGCTCTGCAGTAAAGGCCACTATGGTATCATTTCTCAACTCCATTCTATTCAAGCCGTTGAGACATCCTCTGTGCATCCTAACCTCCAAGCTATCCTTTCCAAACATCAAGTTGTTTTTTCCACTCCTCGGGAACTTCCTCCTTATTGTGGTGTTCATGATCACTCTATTCCCCGTTTTCCTAGCATTCTTCCTCCCAATGTTCTCCCTCATCGCCACCCATTTTCCCAAAAGAATGAAATTGAGAAAATAGTGCAGGAATTGCTTCAAGCGGGTGTTATCCACCCCAGTATGTGCCCTTATTCTTCCCTTGTGGTCATGGTACTTAAGAAATAAGGTACTTGGTGCATGTGTCCCGACATGCGTGCCCTCAATAAGCTCACCATCAAGGACAAGTTCCCCATTCCTGCCATTGATGATCTCTTAGATGAAATGAGTGGTGCTCAATACTTCACTAAACTTGATCTACGTTCTGGCTACCACCAGATATGTATGCAAGAAGATGACATACCCAAGACTGCCTTTCGAACTCATGAGAGTCACTATGAGTTTTTGGTCATGACCTTTGGCCTGTGTAATGCCCCCTCCACCTTCCAAAGCCTCATGAATCATGTCTTCCATCCTTTTCTCCATCATTTTATCTTAGTTTTCTTTGATGATATTTTCATCTATAGTAAAACCTGGAAATCTCATCTTTCCCATGTGGATCAAATTCTCCATCTACTCTCACAGCACCAACTTTTCCTCAAACAATCTAAATGTTCTTTTGGCCCCTCGGAATTTGAGTACTTGGGTCATCTTGTTGGCAAGGCTAGTGTCAGGGTGGATCCTAAAAAGATTGAAGATATGCAAGATTGGCATCACCCAAAGACTCTCAAAATCTTGCGTGGATTTCTGGGTTTAACATGTTATTATCGCAAGTTTGTTAAGAATTATGGAAAGATTATGACACCTCTCACTGTTCTCTTTAAAAGGAATTATTTCACTTGGACTCCAACAATGGCTTAGGCTTTTCAAACCTTGAAGATGGCCATGTGCACCACTCTAGTCCTGGCCCTTCCTGATTTCACAAAGACTTTGTCCTGGAATGTGATGCTTCCAGGAAAGGAATTGGCACCATCCTTATGTAAGAGGGTCATCCCTTGGCCTTTACCAGCAAACAATTTTCAGAGCGCAATTTGGGCAAATCAATCTATGAAAAATAAATGTTGGCTATTATGCATGACGTGTCTCTTTGGCGCCCTTATCTATTGGGCAAACACTTCCAAATTAAGACAGATCATCAAAGTCTCAAGTATTTTCTGGAACAACATCTTTCCTCCCCCGAGCAACATAAATGGGTGACTAATCTCTTTGGATATGATTATGAAATCATTTACAAGAAAGTAAAAGACAATGTTGTTGTTGATGCACTTTCCAAAAAATATGAAGATGAAGGCTCCCTTTTTTCTCTCTCCTTCATTGTACCAGATTGGCTCCAAGTTGTTCGCTAGGAATGGCTACAAGATCCCAAAAGTTTGCATCTGATACAACAATTGCAGTCCAATTCTCCAGTCTCTCCAGGGTACTCTTAGCTCAGTGATGAGATTTGATACAAAGGTTGTTTGTATTTAAGTACACAATCAAAACTTAAATCCACGGTACTTTCTGAGCTTTATGCTACACCCATAGATGGGCACTCGGGGTTTACCAAAACCTATGACTGGATCAAACGTTCTTTTTTTCTGGGATGGTATGAAATAGGGCATTCGTAATTTTGTGGCTGAATGTGATGTGTGTCAACGCAACAAGGGAGAAACATTCAAATCTCCTGGCACACTACAAGCGCTTATGATTCTACCTACTATTTGACAGGATATCTCTATGGATTTTATTGCAGGATTACCTAAATCGGGCAATAAATCAGTCATCATGGTGGTACTTGATATTCTTTCCAAGTATGCTCATTTTTGTGCTCTTCAACACCCCTTTACACCATCCATTGTGGCTCAAATTTTCATGGATCAGGTCTTCACTCTTCATGGCATGCTACATTCTATTGTTTATGATCGTGACCCAACTTTCACTAGCAATTTTTGGCAAGAATTTTTCAATCTCCAAGGCACCCAATTGCATCTCATCATAGATTATCATTCCCATACTGATGGTCAAACTGAAGTGGTCAACAAGTGTTTGGAAACATATTTGATGTATTTTGCATCAGAAAGGCAAAAATCAGTGGGCTCAATGGTTACCACTAGTTGAATGGTGGTACAACACTTCTTACTATACAACTACCCGCATGACTCCTTTTGAAGCGATATATGGAAAAAATCCACCTTCAGTTCTCTCATATTTTCTAGGTGTCTCAAAGGTCCAAGAAGTTGACCAAATGCTTATAGTTCAAGAGGCTATTATCCGTACCCTCAAAGAAAATTTGTTCATGGCCTAGAATCGCATGAAGAAACAAGCAGATCAAGGTCACTCTGAATGTCAATTTGTAGAAGGGGATCAGGTGTTACTTTGACTGCAACCTTACAAGAAAAATTACCTCAAGGCTGACCATTTTCAGAAACTAGTGCCCAAATTTTATGGTCCTTATACCATTCTCAAGCGGGTGGGACAGGTGGCCTATCAGTTATCTTTGCCCAGTCATCCTAAGCTCCATCTTGTTTCTCATGTTTCCTGCTTAAAGAAGGTGATTGGAACTAAGTGCCAAACTCAAACCAACCTTCCCGAGTTGGACAAAGAAGGATCCATTTGGCTACATCCACAAGCAGTTTTGGACCAGCGTGAGCGTCGTTTGTGTTAGTGAACCATCAAGGAAGTGTTAGTCCAGTGGAAAGATACAACTCCAGCAGATGCCACTTGGGAACTAGCTACTATTCTCCAACAATTTCCTCATCTCAAGCCTTGAGGACAAGGTTGTTTTTAAGGGGGGGGACATGTTAGGGACCTAACCCCTCACCTAGGTAGAATAATATATTTCCATGTAATAAAGGTCAATATTAATAAGGCATAGAAATAAGTAAGAATAAGTCCAATGTAAGAAGACCTAATAGAAGCTTCCGCTTCTAGAAGGATCTTCGTCTAGATTGTTCTTTTGATAGACATATTTAGTATAAAGAGGAGTCGAGGGTATGAGAAGGTTTGTCTTGGATATTATTGTAATAGATCTCTACTTTGTTGGAGGTTTTCCCCTCGAAGAGGCAACTGAACATTGCTCTCAGTAATCAAAGTGCTCTTTTTGGTGTTATTTTGGTATCATTTTGGTATTATTGTGGTGTTGTTTTGGTTATATTGTTGTTCATCTGCCATTTCTAGCTATTNGAATAAACAAAATATCACCAAGTAAGTTCCACCCTAAATGTTGTAAACTCATCTTCATCATGTCTCTCCTAGTAAACTTCCCACCAATATTTGACATGAGGAAGGGCCTTAAGGAGTGCAAAGGTTATATTTTCGATGTTCGAATTTTTTTTAATAGAGTAAAAACCCTCTAATATATTTAACCATTTATCTAAAGCATCTACATCTATATTATCTTCAAATAAATGGATGTAAAAGTTGGCTTGTACCTTAAAGGGTGTCACACCTCTGAAATGGTTACTTGTTGAAGGTATCTCAACCACCATTGGTAGTCGTCAAAGAAGAAAACATAAATAAATTTTATCCAGATTTACCTTGATCATTATTGATGTATTTGAAATATATTCATCATTAAACCCAAAATGTTGATCTTAGAAAAAAAATATGAAAATGATATGTGTTCACTTGTAAAGAGTGGGATGGGCCCCCTGTATATTAAAAATAAACAAAAAGACCTAGAAAGAAGAATTAGGAGAAACTTAAGTTATTGGTTGATATTTCTCAATTTATGCATGAGTTGATCACTAATCAATCCATTTTTTTAGTAAATTCCCTTTGTGGGCCCATAATGGTTTCTTCTTTAACACGAATCTCGTCCACCCCATGTTCCATATTGTGTAATGTGATGGAGTGATATCCAATAATTTCATTATCCCAATGTTATAAATGACACAAACAATTAGACATATCCTAATCTCTTTTGGTAAAAAAAAAATTAGACTACCTAACTCAACACTCGGATCTTCTCAATTACTTCTACCTTAATGTCAAATGCCTCCTTAGTTATTAACTAAGAATCAACAACCAATGGAGAACCTTCCAAATGCTTTGTCATCATGTCAAAGTTGAAGAACGTGTCAAATATTTGTTTCTTGATGCTATTGAATTATTGAATCAGTGATCTATGTATTCTCAACCTATAATTCCAATATTTTTTTATTCCAAGAAATCTTTGATATGATGCCATATTATCTTTTCATCTTTCAATAAGGATCACAATTTTGACTTTCTCCATGAACAAATTGAAAGATGATATGGATTGTATAGAGAATTAAATGAAAGGTAGGAACATAAATGGAAACACACACACACACACATAGAAATATTGTAGAGAGCACAATAATACATTGAGAATCAAATTCTATTAATAAATGAAATAGAAAAATACTGTGAAATGCAAAGCAATACAAACTAGCTAGAATGGTGGTAGCTTATATCTGAAGAGAAAAGTGTTGGCTATGCTCATTCGAAAGAAGAACATTACAAGAGGTTGAAAATGGCATTTTGACATAAAATACTAAAGCCTAAGAGGTAAAAACACTAAATATACAAAACCCTAGCCCTAGGGAATAATGTGGAAAAAGGAATGGAGACCTCAAGTAGTCTAGTTGATACGTCAACTTCCTGGGATTGCAACTTTTTCATATAGAATATGTTTGGGGTGTGCAATAGCTTCTTGGAAAGATATCAATGAGAAGAAAAAATTTGGTCAACAATTAGGCATTCCATGGCCATCATGATCCGGTATAGGTCAAAAAACATTGTTTAGGGCCTCCAAAACACGTCAGAAGTTTTGAACATGAAAAAATATAGAAAAACAAGGTGGAAATGGTGGTATCCACCAATATTCACCTAGATCAATTTTCCCCCTTAGGAATAAATGGTCCAACATTAAGTGTCTCCATTACATGGGGAAACATGGTTGTTGAATTTGACTCTTGCTGAGCCACTTGCCTTAGCGAAGAAGCTATGTTACTTTGGAAACCTTATAGAATTGTATGTTCTACTAGAGGGTTCCCTTCATATTGGTGTCCGTGACCCAATCCACTATGGCTTACTCATTGTAGTCATGGTTGTGTTTTGTAGGAGCCAAATGCTTAGCCACCTCCAAGGTGTCCAATAGTTGTGGAAAATATGGTCGTAGCAACTCCACATTAAATAATGGGTGCAATCCAAGGAAAAGGGGAATATTCAATTCAAAATAATTCTCACACGTAGCCTTCATGATGGTGTAAGGCCCATATATGAGTGATCTGATATTCTTGTGGGGGTTTATGAGGTGCTCATTTTGTAAATACAACCACACCTTATCACCAATCTAAAACTTATGTGGAACCCGATGTTGGTCATGTTTGTACTTGTATGTGGCATTGGATTTGTGTATGATATCATGAAATTCTTGTTGGATATGGTGGATCAACTCGAAAAAATTGGCTTCTCTATCTACCTCTTTCTAATCATGAGAGGACCCTTCCTATGTAGATGCAATGGGTAGAGCTACATCAATGAGGGCCAATGGTTGGAACCCTAAGCACACTTGAAAAGGGTTGTGGAAAATAGAGTTGTGGAGGGATATGGTGTAGCTATGTTGAGAATATGGAAGGATTTCATCCCATGTACATGGATTATTGGAGTTATACATGTGAAGGATATGCATAATCATTCGGTTGGAAACCGCTATTTTCCCATCTATTTGAGGGTGGAAGGAAGATGATTTGGTTAGCTTGGTGTCCATCAAAGACAATAGGATGGACCAGAAGGTATCAAGGAACCTACTACCCCTAAAATAATGATCCATGGTATCCCAAAATGAACCCAAACACACTCAAAGAAGAGATTAGTAGTGACTTCTATGATGGTACTCTTATTTCATAGTGCCAAAATGGCCATATTAGAGAATCAATCGACAACCACAAAGACACAATCATTATTATTCTTGGTGGAAGGAAAACCTAACATGTAATTCATGGAGACTGACTCTCAATGCTTGTTTGTGGTAGGTAGAGGAGTGCACGACCCCTTATTATTAATGTCGGGTTTAGTTATGGCATGGGAAATGCATGATTTGATATACCTGCTAGAGTCTTGTCAAAATTTTGGCCAATAGAAATACTTCTAAAATATTTCTACTATCTTCTCCATACTAAAGTCCCCTACCACCCAAATATAATGTTCCTCCCAAATTAGTTTTGCATGTTCACTTAAAGGAACACAATGATGGCCTAGATAACACAAAAATGCATCTTAGAGGTGAAAGTTTGGAACTTGTTTACTTGCACCCAGTGTCTAATATGTAGCAACAAAATGAGGTTCGCTACCATAAAATTACAGCCACTCGGAGTTATTGTGTCCACAATAGTTAAGAACTATGGCTAGAGCCACAACTGTGGGCTTGTTGAGGAACTCTATAGCATGGTTTGTGCTACCCTTATTGTACTTAATGTTCAAGTAGAATTGTTGTAAGTACATGGAAAACTTTTGATGGCGGGTCATTATGTAACTTTCCTTGTGCTTGCATGAATTGCAAGGGCTTGTGATTAATGTGGATGATCATTTTCTTTCCCATAATATAATTCTTTCACTATCAACATGCCTTCACAATGGAGTACATATCCTTGTCATAGGTGGGTACTTGCAAATAACATCAGAGAGTGTCTTGTTGTTCAGAGAGTTTCTTGTTGTGATAGGCCACCA
>JZKD02S2124132.1:16604-27517 GCA_000966675.3 Picea glauca
TAGTTAGCAATATTAAGATGTCCCAAGGAGTAGTAATTGTTAGCCCAATGCGTTTTTCTTTATTATGACACTCCTCGTATTTAAGTATGTGTTAAAAACCTATCCTTGTATTATAAATAAGGTGAAGGAACCTTAATCCCTATGTAGTGTAATGTAAACCATGAAAATGTTAAAGCCATGGGATACCATGAAACAATTGGATGCATGTGAGAAGAGTCAAAATGCATTTATGTATAAGTTTGAAACATCATTATATATATATATATATATATATATATATATATATATATATATATATATATATATCGACTACTCCTGTGTCCCAAATGGACTTCTTAGCATCGAGTTATTCCCTCTAGGAGTAAATCTTGTGCCAAAATTTTACCCTTATTGTTTTGACTGTAACTTTCTCATACGAGTTCCATTTTGTGAACCGTTTAGCTCATTGCCTAACTCTCTCTAAGTTATTTGATTTGATTTGTGGAGATAGAGTGTACCTTGGTACCAAAGTACACTCTACTTTCTTGGGTTTTGATTGGTTAAAAACATCATTTAGGGCCTCAAAAATGCCCTACAACTTAATAATCTTCAAAAATATGAAAAATTTAGAAAATTTCATATAAAAGACTATTTTTCTATCTAACAACCCTTTAAATATGATCTGTTGATCCATGCTCCATCAAACATCAACAACCAACTCTATCCTTTGGCGCGTACAACTCTTTCCCCAAACTATCAACGCGACTATCGGTCATCGGCCCAACTCCCCGACGACCGATTTGTACACAACTCTAAATAAGCCAATTCGACCGTCATCCATCGATGATATTCATTGACGAATGGAACTCCTCACTGATTCGATGATTGACAATCCATGATGACTTTCAAAATCACGTCCCCAAATCGACCAACCTGACCATTGACCATTGGCCACTTTTGTTGGCTGACGTGACAATTGATGACATGGCATGATATTCAGGTGCTAATATGGAATGAAATATCATCTTGAGGTGTCAAATTGGGTGACATGGCACAACACATTGATGTTGACATGGAATGACAAGTGAATGCTAAAATGGCATGACACATCATCACCTTTTTCCCTCCATCGTCCATTAGTTGATTCTCTTGGACAACCCAAACACCTCGATGAATTCGGCTGACACCCAACCATTGACATATCAATCATCGACAACTTCACTTGCTTGATTTGAAGCACTCCATTGAATCAATCAATTCCCAACAATCGACCCATCGACCATTGACGGATTTTGTTTCTTGATTTGAAACACTTCGTCGAATCAGTTGACATCCGACCCATCCCATCTGCCCATCTACAATTTCCATCGGTGATTGAAAATTCTTCTTGGGATTCGACCGATGTCGATATTCAATCATCAACAGTCGGCAATGTCCTTTGGCTGGAATAAACTCTTCACCATTTTGGTCAAGCTGACCATCGGTAGTTGGCAATTTCTCTTAGCGAATTTCCATACTTAGAAATTTTTGACCAAAAAGCCCAACGAATCTAAGTCATCGATCTAATCCATTTCAAAAACCCCTGAAATGAATCCTAGCCATCAATTTGATAAACCTTTCAAAACGACCAAACCTTATGGATTTCTAAATTTATCATGACGAATCTCAGTCATCGATCTCGAGATTAAAAGAGATCTCGTTCATCAATTCTCCAAACTTCTTGTAACTCTACACGTGACCATTAAAACTTGAATTTCTACCATTCCAAGTCGAATTTTGAAATGCAACTTTACCTCTCTACTCCATTAACCCTCTTAAACAGTTCGGAGTCATTCAAACTCGGATTATTCCCACAGATTTGGGGATTTCTCTCTAAATTCTCTGATTTTTTTCCCAAATCTATCAGAGACAAAATATGCAATAGTGAATTTCACCAATTCTCTCATGTTCGAGCCCATACAAGCCCGATGTTTGAACCAGGAGCTCTNTTATTTGATTTGATTTGTGGAGATAGAGTGTACCTTGGTACCAAAGTACACTCTACTGTCATGGGTTTTGATTGGTTAAAAACATCATTTAGGGCCTCAAAAATGCCCTACAACTTGATAATCTTCAAAAATATGAAAAATTTAGAAAATTTCATATAAAATGACTATTTTTCTATCTAACATCCCTTTGAATATGATCCGTTGATCCATGCTCCATCAACCATCGGCAACCAACTCTATCCTTTGGCGCATACAACTCTTTCCCCAAACTGTCAACGCGACTATCGGTCATCGGCCCAACTCCCTGACAACCGATTTGTACACAACTCTGAATCGACCAATTCGATCGTCAGCCATCGATGATATTCATTAACGAATGGAACTCCTCACTGATTCGATGATGTTCAACCATCAGCCCATCGATGATTGACAATCCATGATGACTTTCAAAAACACTTCCCCAAATCAACCGACCTTACCATTGATCATTGGCCACTTTTGTTGGATGACGTGACAATTGCTGACATGGCATGATATTCAGGTGCTAATATGGAATGAAATATCATCTTGAGGTGTCAAATTGGGTGACGTGGCATGACACATTAATGTTGACATGGAATGACAAGTGAATGCTAAAATGGCATGACACATCATCACCCTTTTCCCTCCATCGTCCATTAGTCGATTCTCTTGGATGACCCAAACACCTCGTTGATCTCGGCCGACACCGAACCATTGACATATCGGTCATCGACAACTTCGCTTGCTTGATTCGAAGCACTCCATTGAATCAATCGATTCCCAACAACCGACCCATCGACCATTGACGAATTTTGTTTCTTGATTTGAAACACTTCGTCAAATCAGCTGACGTCCGACCCATCCCATCTGCCATCTACAATTTCCATCGGCGATTGAAAATTCTTCTTGGGATTCGACCGATGTTGATATTCAATCATCAACGGTCAGCAATGTCCTTTGGATGGACCAAACTCTTCACCATTTTGGCCGAGCCGACCATCGGTAGTTGGCAATTTCTCTTAGCGAATTTCTATACTTGGAAAATTTTGACCAAAAACCCCGACGAATCTAAGCCATCGATCTAATCCATTTCAAAAACCCTTGAAATGAATCCTAGCCATCAATTTGATAAACCTTTCAAAACGACCAAACCTTATGGATTTCTAAATTTATCATGACGAATCTCAGTCCTCGATCTCAAGATTAAAAGAGATCTCGTTCGTCGATTCTCCAAACTTCTTGTAACTCTACACGTGACCATTAAAACTTGAATTTATACCATTCCAGGTCGAATTTTGAAAAAAAACTTTACCTCTCTACTCCGTTAACCCTCTTAAACAGTTCGGAGTCATTCAAACTCGGATTTTCCCCACAGATTTGGGGATTTCTCTCTAAATTCTCTGATTTCTTTCCCAAATCTGTCAAAGACAAAATATGCAATAGTGAATTTCACCAATTCTCTCATGTTCGAGCCCATACAAGCCCATTGTTTGAACCAGGAGCTCTAATAGCATAATGTGACATCCCTTGTCCCAACCGAGGGACATTACACTGTGGAAAACTCATAAAAATGAATTTGTTTTTAACTAATTTAATACTTTTACAGCTAAATGATTTTGTGTAGCTTACGAATTACAACCAAAAATAACTATTGTTTATCACCATTTAACTACATGCATCTACAACATGCTAAAATGATCATGAAATGCAACTAGTAACTCAAATACAATAGCATATAATCAACATTATACATAGAATTCATGCATAGCATTTATACGCTTAAAAATAACACATCACCAACATATAACACTTATATTTTAAATATGTTATGCAACCAACTGCTTGGGATGGACGTTCCACCCAACCATAGACTGATTGTTCCAAATCTCAATGGCCAATCACCCCCCAACTGAGGCTAGTAATCCCCAAAAGAAGGTGGTCTCTCATTGTTCACTCACAACTCAAAACAAACTCACAAACCACTGATATCTTCCTACAACTATCTTAATTTTTCACTATCTCTCTTCCTCTTGACCTGCCCAACCCAAGGAAGGTACCCCTTCACTGATATTAGTCCCTTGGGTGTCCCATTCATTTATCAGGGCCTCTTTGGCATGGGTAGCTAGGAATATCTCAGTTGGGAACTCAAGGGAACTTGTTTCTAGGAAAACTACCAACAAACTAGCAGTTAACACTTGTTGTTATAGTGCAACTCGCCCAGGAGTTCACTATTCAGGACTAACAACTAAGCTCTTCAGTTATCCAGCTCCAAATATGCTCCAACATGCTCTATAATTTTTCCTCCATGGATGCACCAACTCCAAGCTCTCTTCTTTCTCTCTACCTACTCCGCATGCACAAAAACTCCATGTGTAAAAATGATGCCTCTAACCCATACAAATTTCCTCTCTTTGTCTTGAATTTCTTGACTCATGGTATTCCCAAAGTTGATTGTACTCAAACCCCACTGTTTCCATGCTTATGTTGTGGTGTATTTTCAAACCCAAACTCCCACTTATTCCTCTACTTAAATTTTTACTCATTTTTGATAGCATATTGCTAAGCAACTCCCAGTGAGAAGATGTACAAGAAATCCATCTCTATATGAATGTACCTATGTAGGCCACTATGGTACTTCAAAAAAAAGTGTTTCTTGGAGTCTCTAATGACCATATTTTATCATAATGGTGTATTATGGCTTCATCTGGTCTGTCTTCTGATGTGAAGTTGTCCATCTCATGTACTAGTCATCATAGTTTCCAATAGGGTAAACTTCCTCCTTGAGGGAATAAACAAAATATCACCAAGTAAGTTCCACCCTAAATGTTGTAAACTCATCTTCATCATGTCTCTCCTAGTAAACTTCCCACCAATATTTGACATGAGGAAGGGCCTTAAGGAGTGCAAAGGTTATATTTTCGATGTTCGAATTTTTTTTAATAGAGTAAAAACCCTCTAATATATTTAACCATTTATCTAAAGCATCTACATCTATATTATCTTCAAATAAATGGATGTAAAAGTTGGCTTGTACCTTAAAGGGTGTCACACCTCTGAAATGGTTACTTGTTGAAGGTNGGTCAACAATGTCCTTTGGCTGGACCAAACTCTTCACTATTTTGGTCGAGCCGACCATCGATAGTTAGCAATTTCTCTTAGCGAATTTCCATACTTAGAAAATTTTGACCAAAAACCCCGACGAATCTAAGTCATCGATCTAATCCATTTCAAAAACCCATGAAATGAATCCTAGCCATCAATTTGATAAACCTTTCAAAACGACCAAACCTTATGGATTTCTAAATTTATCATGACGAATCTCAATCATCGATCTCAAGATTAAAAGAGATCTTGTTCGTCGATTCTCCAAACTTCTTGTAACTCTACACGTGACCATTAAAACTTGAATTTCTACCATTCCAGGTCGAATTTTGAAATGAAACTTTACCTCTGTACTCCGTTAACCCCCTTAAATAGTTCAAAGTCATTCAAACTCGGATTTTTCCCACAGATTTGGGGATTTCTCTCTAAATTCTCCGATTTCTTTCCCAAATCTGTCAGAGACAAAATATGCAATAGTGAATTTCACCAATTCTCTCATGTTCGAGCCCATACAAGCCCAGTGTTTGAACCAGAAGCTCTAATAGCATAATGTGACATCTCCCGTCCCAACCGAGGGACATTACAGTGTGGAAAACTCATAAAAATGAATTTGTTTTTAACTAATTTAATACTTTTACAGCTAAATGATTTTGTGTAGCTTACGAATTACAACCAAAAATAACTATTGTTTATCACCATTTAACTACATGCATCTACAACATGCTAAAATGATCATGAAATGCAACTAGTAACTCAAATACAATAGCATATAATCAATATTATACACAGAATTCATGCATAGCATTTATACGCTTAAAAATAACACATCAACAAGATATAACACTTATATTTTAAATATGTTATGCAACCAACTGCTTGGGATGGACATTCCACCCAACCATAGACTGATTGTTCCAAATCTCAATGGCCAATCACCCCCCAGCTAAGGCTAGTAATCCTCAAAAGAAGGTGGTCTCTCATTGTTCACTCACAACTCAAAACAAACTCATAAACCACTGATATCTTCCTACAACTATCTTAATTTTCCACTATCTCTATTCCTCTTTACCTGCCCAACCCAAGGAAGGTACCCCTTCACTGATATTAGTCCCTTGGGTGTCCCATTCATTTATCAAGGCCTCTTTGGCATGGGTAGCTAGGAATATCTCAGTTGGGAACTCAAGAGAACTTGTTTCTAGGAAAACTACCAACAAACTAATAGTTAACACTTGTTGTTATAGTGCAACTTGCCCAGGAGTTCACTATTCAGGACTGACAACTTAGCTCTTCAATTATCCAGCTCCAAATATGCTCCAACATGCTCTATACTTTTTCCTCCATGGATGCACCAACTCCAAGATCTCTTCTTTCTCTCTACCTACTCCGCATGCACAAAAACTCCATGTGTAAAAATGATGCCTCTAACCCATACGGATTTCCTCTCTTTGTCTTGAATTTCTTGACTCATGGTATTCCCAAAGTTGATTGTACTCAAACCCCACCTTTTCCATGCTTATGTTGTGGTGTATTTTCAAACCCAAACTCCCACTTATTCCTCTACTTAAATTTCTACTCAATTTTAATAGCATATTGCTAAGCGACTCCCAATGAGAAGATGTACAAGAAATCCATCTTTGTATGAACGTACCTATGTAGGCCACTATGGTACTTAAAAAAAAAGTGTTTCTTGGAGTCTCTAATGACCATCTTTTATCATAATGGTGTATTATGGCTTCATCTGGTCTCTCTCCTGATGTTAAGTTGTCCATCTCATGTACTAGTCATCATAGTTTCCAATAGGGTAAACTTCCTCCTTGAGGGAATAAACAAAATATCACCAAGTAAGTTCCACCCTAAATGTTGTAAACTCTTCTTCATCATGTCTCTCCTAGTAAACTTCACACCAATATTTGACATGAGGAAGGGCCTTAAGGAATGCAAAGGTTATATTTTCGATGTTCGAAATTTTTTTAATAGAGTAAAAACNCTAAATTCTCTGATTTTTTTCCCAAATCTATCAGAGACAAAATATGCAATAGTGAATTTCACCAATTCTCTCATGTTCGAGCCCATACAAGCCCGATGTTTGAACCAGGAGCTCTGATAGCATAATGTGACATCCCCTGTCCCAACCGAGGGACATTACAGTGTGGAAAAATCACAAAAATGAATTTGTTTTTAACTAATTTAATACTTTTACAGCTAAATGATTTTGTGTAGCTTACGAATTACAACCCAAAATAGCTATTGTTTATCACCATTTAACTACATGCATCTACAACATGCTAAAATGATCATGAAATGCAACTAGTAACTCAAATACAATAGCATATAATCAATATTATACACAGAATTCATACATAGCATTTATACACTTAAAAATAACACATCAACAAGATATAACACTTATATTTTAAATATGTTATGCAACCAACTGCTTGGGATGGACGTTCCACCCAACCATAGACTGATTATTCCAAATCTCAATGGACAATCACCCCCCAGCTGAGGCTAGTAATCCCCAAAAGAAGGTGGTCTCTCATTGTTCACTCACAACTCAAAACAAACTCACAAACCACTGATATATTCCTACAACTATCTTAATTTTCCACTATCTCTCTTCCTCTTGACCTGCCCAACCCAAGGAAGGTACCCCTTCACTGATATTAGTCCCTTGGGTGTCCCATTCATTTATCAGGGCCTTTTTGGCATGGGTAGCTAGGAATATCTCAACTGGGAACTCAAGGGAACTTGTTTCTAGGAAAACTACCAACAAACTAACAGTTAACACTTGTTGTTATAGTGAAACTCGCCCAGGAGTTCACTATTCAGGATTGACAACCTAGCTCTTCAGTTATCCAACTCCAAATATGCTCCAACATGCTCTATAATTTTTACTCCATGGATGCACCAACTCCAAGCTCTCTTCTTTCTCTCTACCTACTCTACATGCACAAAATCTCCATGTGTAAAAATGATGCCTCTAACCCATACGAATTTCCTCTCTTTGGCTTGAATTTCTTGACTCACAGTATTCCCAAAGTTGATTGTACTCAAACCCCACCTTTTCCATGCTTATGTTGTGGTGTATTTTCAAACACAAACTCCCACTTATTCCTCTACTTAAATTTCTACTCAATTTTGATAGCATATTGCTAAGCGACTCCCAGTGAGAAGATGTACAAGAAATCCATCTCTGTATGGATGTACCTATGTAGGCCACTATGGTACTTAAAAAGAAAGTGTTTATTGGAGTCTCTAATGACCATCTTTTATCATAATGGTGTATTATGGCTTCATCTGGTCTCTCTCCTGATGTGAAGTTGTCCATCTCATGTACTAGTCATCATAGTTTCCAATAAGGTAAACTTCCTCCTTGAGGGAATAAACAAAATATCACCAAGTAAGTTCCACACTAAATGTTGTAGACTCGTCTTCATCATGTCTCTCCTAGTAAACTTCCCACCAATATTCGACATGAGGAAGGGACTTAAGGAGTGAAAATGTTATATTTTTTATGTTCGAATTTTTTTAATAGAGTAAAAACCCTCTAATATATTTAACCATTTATCTAAAGCATATACATCTATCTTAGCTTCAAATAAATGGATGTAAAAGTTGGCTTGTACCTTAAAGGGTGTCACACCTCTGAAATGGTTACTTGTTGAAGGTGTCTCAACCACCATTGGTAGTCGTCAAAGAARAAAACATAAATAAATTTKATCYARATTTACCTTGATCATTATTGATGTATTTGAAATATATTCATCATTARACCCAAAATGTTGATCTTAGAAAAAAAATATGAAAATGATATGTGTTCACYTGTAAAGAGTGGGATGGGSCCCCTGTATATTARAAATAAACAAAAAARACCTAGAAAGAAGAATTAGGAGAAACTTAAGTTATTGGTTGATATTTCTCAATTTATGCATGAGTTGATCACTAATCAATCCATTTTTTAGTAAATTCCCTTTGTGGGCCCATAATGTTTTCTTCTTTAACACTAATCTCGTCCACCCCATGTTCCATATTGTGTAATGTGATGGAGTGATATCCAATAATTTCATTATCCCAAAATTATAAATGACACAAACAATTAGACATATCCTAATCTCTTTTGGTAAAAAACAATTTAGACTACCTAACTCAACACTTAGATATTCTTAATTACTTCTACCTTAATGTCAAATGCCTCCTTAGTTATTAACTAAGAATCAACAACCAATGGAGAACCTTCCAAATTATTTTTCATCATGTCAAAGTGGAAGAACGTGTCAAATATTTGTTTCTTGATGCTATTGAAGTATTGAATCAGTGATCTATGTATTCTCAACATATAATTCCAATATTTTTTTATTCCAAGAAATCTTTGATATGATGCCATATTATCTTTTCATCTTTCAATAAGGATCACAATTTTGACTTTCTCCATGAATAAATTGAAAGATGATATGGATTGTATAGAGAATTAAATGAAAGGTAGGAAAATAAATGGAAACACACACACACACAYACACACACACACATAGAAATATTGTAGAGAGCACARTAATACATTGAGAATCAAATTCTATTAATAAATGAAATAGSAAAATACTATGAAATGMAAAGCAATACAAACTAGCTAGAATGGTGGTAGCTTATATCTGAAGAGAAAGGTGTTGGCTATGCTCATTCGAAAGAAGAACATTACAAGAGGTTGAAAATGGTATTTTAACATAAAATACTAGAGCCTAAGAGGTAAAAACACTAAATATACAAAACCCTAGCCCTAGGGAATAAAGTGGAAAAAGGAATGGAGACCTCAAGTAGTCTAGTTGATACGTCAACTTCTTGGGATTGCAACTTTTGCATACAGAATATGTTTGGGGTGCGCAATAGATTCTTGGAAAGATATCAATGAGAAGAAAAAATTTGGTCAACAATTAGGCATTCCATGGCCATCATGATCCATTATAGGTCAAAAAATATTGTTTAGGGCCTCCAAAACACGTCAGAATTTTTGAGCATGAAAAAATATAGAAAAACAAGGTGGAAATGGTGGTATCCACCAATATTCACCTAGATCAATTTCCCCCCCTTAGGAATAAATGGTCCAACATTAAGTGTCTCCATTACATGGGGAAACGTGGTTGTTGAATTTGACTCTTGGTGAGCCACTTGCCTTAGCGAAGAAGCTATGCTACTTTGAAAACCATATAGAATTGTATGTTCTACTAGAGGGTTCCCTTCATCTTCGTGTCCATGACCCAATCCACTATGGCTTACTCAATGCAGTCATGGTTGTGTTTCCAATAGTTGTGGAAAATATGGTCGAAGAAACTCCACATTAAATAATGGGTGCAATCCAAGGAAAAGGGGAATATTCAATTCAAAATAATTCTCACCTATAGCCTTCATGATGGTGTAAGGCCCATATATGAGTAATTTGATATTATTGTGGGGGTTTATGAGGTGCTCATTTTGTAAATACAACCACACCTTATCACCAATCTAAAACTTATGTGGAACCCAATGTTGGTCATGTTTGTACTTGTATGTGGAATTGGATTTGTGTATGATATCATGAACTTCTTGTTGGATATGGTGGATCAACTCGAAAAAATTGGCTTCTCTATCTACATGTTTCTAATCATGAGAGGACCCTTCCTATATAGATGCAATGGGTAGAGCTACATCAATGAGGGCCAATGGTTGGAACCCTAAGCACACTTGAAAAGGGTTGTGGAAAATAGAGTTGTGGAGGGATATGTTGTAGCTATGTTGAGAATATGGAAGGATTTCATCCCATGTACATGGATTATTGGAGTTGTACATGTG
>JZKD02S2124132.1:27527-46242 GCA_000966675.3 Picea glauca
TTGAGCTGCATATATGAAATTTCTCTAACGACTACATCTCTTGGAATGCATTGAACCTTTCCTTGCTTCCCTTCTTCATCAAGACATGTGATTGTCTTGTTATAACAGTTTAGGAAAACATGGTTTTTTTCCAACCAATCCATGCAATTACGCAGTCATATGAACCCAATAGTATGATGTTTGCATCTACCTTTGTGCTAATTACATTCATGTTTATTAGAACATCTTTAACCAACTCATTAATTTTTCTCTTGGACCTCGCGGGTAACTAAACTAACCAAGATTTCTTATGCTTACTTATTTCCAAGTGAAATATTTCAACAATGTTAGCATTTAAGTAACTATGGCTAGCTCTAGAATCAATTAAAATTTATATGGGTTGGTTATCAATCTTACCTTCCACTTCAATCATGGGGGATTGATATTCATCTTGTTAGTTATCCAAGGATACATAAATCCTTGGCATGCTTCCTCCTATGTCTTCCATTGTTTCATCCTCCTGAATGTTGTGGGCACTCCTGATTGTTTATCATTTGTGAGAGTAGTCCCTATATAAGTGATTTCCCTCACATCCCCAACATTGTATAGGTTGTTTCCTTGGCCTTTTCCCAAATGAATATTCATTCTTGTTTTCATTTTTGGCTGACTGGTTGTTGGACTCTTGAGATGACCCAGGTTCTGTTCTCAATAGGTTTTGAACAAATCCCTCAAACTATCATCCCTCCTAGTAAACTAGAAGGCAACGCTCTGCACAGAGTGCATAGCACAGTCTCACCCAAGATAACTTTATGGGGTACTACAATACTCAAGTGTTTGTAGTATAGGAAGGAATTGGGATTGGCTTTTTATCCTTTTCCTCATGCATTAACCTTAGTATTCATTCATATACTTCTAGGATTCATTCATTCATCTAACTATGCATGCATGTTGTTATAATCAGATTTAACCATTCATTCTTTAACTGATACATAACATAACATCCAAACAATCATTCAGACACATCAGCATAGTGGATTTACCACTATGTCTAATATTCACTTTGGATGGACTCGAAGGTCTCCCTCTGACTCTACCTGAATCAGATGCCAATCAATAACATGGTTAGAATCATGTATATATGTTTTTAGCAAAGAGACATGAAATACATTATGCACATTCATGGAAGCAGGTAATGCAAGCATGTATACAACTAGCCCTATTTTGTCCAATATCTGAAATGGACCACAGAATCTGGCTTCCATCTTTGTACAACTACCCAACTTCAAAGAGCTCTTCTTGGGCTTCACTTTTAAAAGAACATGCTCCCCTGTTTTAAATTATCTAGCAGTCCTATTCTTATCTACATAAAAAATTTGTCTATCCTGAGTTTCCTTTAAATTATGCTTAATCTTAACCATTTGGTCTTCCATATCCTTGAGAAACTCTGGCCTAAGTGCCACTCTATCTGTTGGGTTGTCCCAACTAACTAGAGTATTACATTTCCTACCATGCAAACCTTCAAATGGGGTCATTTTCAATGAATCTTGATACACTTTGTTATAGGCAAACTCAACCAAGTGCAAGTAATCTTCCCACTTAGATGTCTTATCCATCACATACATTCTCAACATGTATTCAATTACTTGATTGACACTCTTTGTCTTCCCATCTGACTATGGATGGTATGTTTACTAAAGTTCATATTTGTACCAAATCCTTTAAATAAACCTCTCAATAAATTTGAAGTAAACTTTGTGTCTCTTTCCGAGACAATTGTCTTAGGTATCCCATGCAACCTAGCAATCTCTTTCGTGTAAATTTCAACAATATTAGTTGTTGTATGAGTTTTTTTTATAGGAACAAAATGAGCAACCTTTGTCAATTTGTCAACCACTACCATGATTAAATCATGTTGTCTTGTTGTCCTAGCAAATTTAGTTATAAGGTCAATGGTTATCACTTCCCACTTCTTTATGAAATTGGTAATGGTTGTAACAAACCTGTTGGGTGCATATGCTCAGCCTTCACTCTCTGACATTCCATACATTTTGCGATGTAATCAACAACATCCTTTTTCATTACTAGCCAAAAGAATTGGTTTCTTACTACTGTAATTGTTTTCTCATAACCGCGATGTCCAACATATGGAACATTGTGCATTTATTTTAATACCAAATTCCTAAGTTCTCTGGAACTAGGAACATAAATTCTATTTTTATGCATGAGTAATCCATCTTCCTTCATCTCAAACTCTTTCATTTTATGTTGTACATCTCCTTGTTGTAATCTTTCCTTTACTTGTAGGTAATGTTGATCTGTCACAACAACATCTAAAATTCTTCTCTTCAGGTATGAATGATGCATGATGACAATTGTAGCATGCATGAGATGTATTCTTCTACTGAGTGCATCAACAACTTTATTTTCTTTTCCCTTGATATGCTTGATATCAAAGTCATATTCCCTTAAAAATTCCAACCATCTTGTTTTTCTGGCATTCAAAGTTGATTGTTCAAAAAGATACTTCAGACCACTGTGGTTTGTCCTTAATTCAAATCTCTTTCCCATGAAGATAATGCCTCCACATCTTCAATGCGTGAACAATGGAAACAAGCTCCAAGTTGTGTGTGGCATAATTCCTCTCATGTTCCTTAAGCTTTATGGACTCATAACCAATGACATGTCCATTTTGAGTGAGGACTCCACCAAGACCTTATTTACATGCATTTGTGCATACCACAAAACTTTCATTTGGGTCAGCAATGTTTAACACATGTGCACTAGTAAGTAATTCCTTCAACAAATTAAAATTATCTTCACACTCAGATGTCNTCAACCACTACCATGATTAAATCATGTTGTCTTGTTGTCCTGGGAAATTTAGTTATAAGGTCAATGGTTATCACTTCCCACTTCTTTTATGGAATTGGTAATGGTTGTAACAAACTTGTTGGGTGCATATTCTCAGCCTTCACTCTTTGGCATTCCATACATTTGGCGATGTAATCAGCAACATCCTTTTTCATTACTATCCAAAAGAATTGGTTTCTTACTACTGTAATTGTTTTCTTGTAACCACGATGTCCAACATATGGAACATTGTGCATTTATTTTAATGCCAAATTCCTAAGTTCTTTGGAACTAGGAACATAAATTCTATTTTTATGCATGAGTAATCCATCTTCCTTCATCTCAAACTCTTTCGTTTTATGTTGTACATCTCCTTGTTGTAATATTTCCTTTGCTTGTAGGTAATGTTGATCTGTAACAACAACATCTAAAATTCTTCTCTTCAGGTCTGACTGATGCATGCTGACAATTGTAGAATGCATGAGATGTATTCTTCTACTAAGTGCATCAACAACTTTATTTTCTTTTCCCTTGATATTCTTGATAGCAAAGTCGTATTCACTTAAAAATTCCAACCATCTTGTTTTCCTGGCATTCAAAGTTGATTGTTCAAAAAGATTCTTCATACCACTATGGTCTATCCTTAATTCAAATCTCTTTCCCATGAAGATAATGCCTCTACATCTTCAATGCGTGAACAATGGAAACAAGCTCCAAGTCGTGTGTGGCATAATTCCTCTCATGTTCCTTAAGCTTTATGGACTCATAACCAATGACATGTCCATTTTGAGTGAGGAATCCACCAAGACCTTCTTTACATGCATTTGTGCATACCACAATACTTTCATTTGGGTCATCAATGTTTAACACATGTGCACTAGTAAGTAATTCCTTCAACAAATTAAAATTATCTTCACACTCAGATGTCCATTCAAATTTTATTCCCTTATTTTGCAAAGATGTGATGGGACGATCAATCTTAGAGAAACCTACTATAAATATTTTGTAGTAACTAGCTAACCCCGTAAACGATCTGACTTCTGAAACATTCATGGGTGTTGTCCATCCTCTAATGGCTTCAATCTTCTCAGGATCCACTACTATACCTTGTTCTGAAATAATGTGTCCCAAGTAATGGATCTTCTCTTGGTAAAAATAACACTTACTCAGCTTGGCATACAACTGATGTTCTCTCAGCACTTGCAATACCAGTCTTAGGTTATGTTCATGCTCATGTTCATACTTAGAATAGACAAGTATGTCATCCAGGAATATTATGACAAAATTATCCAAATAATTTTTGAATATGACAATCATTAAGCACATAAAGACAACTGGTGCATTGGTCGGTCCAAATGTCACCACTAAAAATTCATAATTCCCATACCTGGTTCTAAAGGATGTCTTATGGACATCTTCATCGTTTATTCTTACCTAATGGTATCTTGATCTCAAGTTTATCTTGAAAAATATATTTTCTCCCTTTAGCTGATCAAAGAGGTCATCAATTTTGGGTAGAGGATACTTGTTCTTCATAGTGGATTTATTTAGCTGTCAAAAGTCAATACACAGCCTCAAATTTCCATCCTTCTTTTTGAAAAAGAGTATTGGTGCTCCCCAAGGGGAAACACTTGAGCATATGTACCCTTTCTTTAGCAATTCTTCCAACTTCATTTGTAGTTCTTTTAATTTTGGGGTACTCATTCTATAAGGTGTTTTTGATACTGGGGCAACTCCTAACACTAAATCAATAGAGAAATCTATCTCCCTGTGGAAACCCTGGTATTTCTTGGAATACATTTTCAATTTCTTGTAGTACCAAAAAATCTTCAAGGCTTGGCCCCTTTGTATTTTTTGGATCCTCCACATGGGNTATTCTTCTACTGAGTGCATCAACAACTTTATTTTCTTTTCCCTTGATATGCTTGATATCAAAGTCATATTCCCTTAAAAATTCCAACCATCTTGTTTTTCTGGCATTCAAAGTTGATTGTTCAAAAAGATACTTCAGACCACTGTGGTTTGTCCTTAATTCAAATCTCTTTCCCATGAAGATAATGCCTCCACATCTTCAATGCGTGAACAATGGAAACAAGCTCCAAGTTGTGTGTGGCATAATTCCTCTCATGTTCCTTAAGCTTTATGGACTCATAACCAATGACATGTCCATTTTGAGTGAGGACTCCACCAAGACCTTATTTACATGCATTTGTGCATACCACAAAACTTTCATTTGGGTCAGCAATGTTTAACACATGTGCACTAGTAAGTAATTCCTTCAACAAATTAAAATTATCTTCACACTCAGATGTCCATTCAAATTTTATTCCCTTATTTTGCAAAGATGTGATGGGATGATCAATCTTAGAGATCCCTACTATAAATATTTTGTAGTAACCATCTAACCCCGTAAACGATATGACTTCTAAAACATTCATGGGCGTTGTCCATCCTCTAATGGCTTCAATCTTCTCAGGATCCACTACTATAGCTTGCTCTGAAATAATGTGTCCCAAGTAATGGATCTGCTCTTGGTAAAAATAACACTTACTCATCTTGGCATACAAATGATGTTCTCTCAGCACTTGCAATACCAGTATTAGGTTATGTTCATGCTCATGTTCATACTTAGAATAAACAAGTATGTCATCCAAGAATATTATGACAAAATTATCCAAATAATTTCTGAATATGAAAAGCATTAAGCACATAAAGAAAACTGGTGCATTGGTCGGTCCAAATGGCACCACTACAAATTCATAATTCCCATACCTGGTTCTAAAGGATGTCTTATGGACATCTTCATCTTTTATTCTTACCTGATGGTATCCTGATCTCAAGTCTATCTTGGAAAATATCTTTGCTCCCTTTAGCTGATCAAAGAGGTCATCAATTCTGGGTAGAGGATACTTGTTCTTCATATTGGATTTATTCAGCTATCAAAAGTCAATACACAGCCTCAAATTTCCATCCTTCTTTTTGAAAAAGAGTATTGGTGCTCCCCAAGGGGAAACACTTGGGCATATGTACCCTTTCTTCAGCAATTCTTCCAACTTCATTTGTAGTTCTTTTAAATCTGGGGTACTCATTCTGTAAGGTGTTTTTGATACCGGGGCAGCTCCTGACACTAAATCAATAGATAAATCTATCTCCCTGTGGAAACCCTAGTATTTCTTGGAATACATCTTCAATTTCTTGTAGTACCAAAAAATCTTCAAGGCTTGGCCCCTTTGTCTTTTCTGGATCCCCCACATGGGCTGCATATAATTGACATCCTTTTCTGAAACATCTCTTCAGCTATAAGGCTGAAATCTCTCTTATAGAGATGGGTCTTGGAACTCCTTTCAAAATGCTCTGTTTTCCATTTCCATCAAGACATGTAAATGTCTTACTATGACAATATAGGACAACATGATGCTTTTCCAACCAATCCATTCCAATAAGAATATCATAAGACCCCAATTGTATGATATTTAGATCAGCACTAGTATTCACACCAATAATACTTATGGAACAACCTATGACCATATCATGGATGCTCCTTTTGGTTCTAGTGGCTAGCTAAACCAAACTTGATTTTCCAAGCTTACTTTTCTCCAAATGTAATCTATCCACTATTTTAGGATCAATGTAACAATGAATTGCTCCTRAATCAATTAAAATAGAAATAAGATGATTTATGATCTTACCTTCTACCTCGATCATATTGGATTGATACTCTTCTTGTCTATCATCTAAGGCTACATAAATCCTTCCCATGTCTTCAACTTTTGTAGCCTCTTGGATGTTGTGCACAGTCTACACTCTGTCCTTTCTTTGTGGGAAATCCTTATACATGTGATCTTGCTTGCATCCCCAACATTGGATTGATGGTATTCCCCTTTTTCCCATGGGGTATTCTTTCTTGGATTCATCCTTAGTATACTGGTCTTGATGATTTTTATTAGGCTCATTTATATTGAAAGGAGGTTTGAATCCCTTCTTCCTCTNTATTCTTCTACTGAGTGCATCAACAACTTTATTTTCTTTTCCCTTGATATGCTTGATATCAAAGTCATATTCCCTTAAAAATTCCAACCATCTTGTTTTTCTGGCATTCAAAGTTAATTGTTCAAAAAGATACTTCAGACCACTGTGGTCTGTCCTTAATTCAAATCTCTTTCCCATGAAGATAATGCCTCCACGTATTCAATGCATGAACAATGGAAACAAGCTCCAAGTTGTGTGTGGCATAATTCCTCTCATGTTCCTTAAGCTTTATGGACTCATAGCCAATGACATGTCCATTTTGAGTGAGGACTCCACCAAGACCTTCTTTACAGGCATTTGTGCATACCACAAAACTTTCATTTGGGTCAGCAATGTTTAACACATGTGCACTAGTAAGTAATTCCTTCAACAAATTAAAATTATCTTCACACTCAGATGTCCATTCAAATTTTATTCCCTTATTTTGCAAAGATGTGATGGGATGTCAATCTTAGAGATCCCTACTATAAATATTTTGTAGTAACCAGCTAACCCCGTAAACGATCTGACTTCTAAAACATTCATGGGTGTTGTCCATCCTCTAATGGCTTCAATCTTCTCAGGATCCACTACTATACCTTGCTCTGAAATAATGTGTCCCAAGTAATGGATCTGCTCTTGGTAAAAATAACACTTACTCAACTTGGCATACAAATGATGTTCTCTCAGCACTTGCAATACCAGTATTAGGTTATGTTCATGCTCATGTTCATACTTAGAATAGACAAGTATGCCATCCAGGAATATTATGACAAAATTATCCAAATAATTTCTAAATATGAAAATCATTAAGCACATAAAGAAAACTGGTGCATTGGTCGGTCCAAATGGCACCACTACAAATTCATAATTCTCATACCTGGTTCTAAAGGATGTCTTATGGACATCTTCATCTTTTATTCTTACCTGATGGTATCCTGATCTCAAGTCTATCTTGGAAAATATCTTTGCTCCCTTTAGCTGATCAAAGAGGTCATCAATTCTGGGTAGAGGATACTTGTTCTTCATATTGGATTTATTCAGCTATCAAAAGTCAATACACAGCCTCAAATTTCCATCCTTCTTTTTGAAAAAGAGTATTGGTGCTCCCCAAGGGGAAACACTTGGGCATATGTACCCTTTCTTCAGCAATTCTTCCAACTTCATTTGTAGTTCTTTTAAATCTGGGGTACTCATTCTGTAAGGTGTTTTTGATACCGGGGCAGCTCCTGACACTAAATCAATAGATAAATCTATCTCCCTGTGGCAACCCTAGTATTTCTTGGAATACATCTTCAATTTCTCGTAGTACCAAAAAATATTCAAGGCTTGGCCCCTTTGTCTTTTCTGGATCCCCCACATGGGCTGCATATAAATGACATCCTTTTCTGAAACATCTCTTCAGCTATAAGGCTGAAATCTCCCTTATAGAGATGGGTCTTGGAACTCCTTTCAAAATGCTCTGTTTTCCATTTCCATCAAGACATGTAAATGTCTTACTATGACAATATAGGACAACATGATTCTTGTCCAACCAATCCATTCCAATAAGAATATCATAAGACCCCAATTGTATGATATTTAGATCAGCACTAGTATTCACACCAATAATACGTATGGAACAACCTATGACCATATCATGGATGCTCCTTTTGGTTCTAGTGGCTAGCTAAACCAAACTTGATTTTCCAAGCTTACTTTTCTCCAAATGTAATATATCCACTATTTTAGGATCAATGTAACAATGAATTGCTCCTRAATCAATTAAAATAGAAATRAGATGATTTATGATMTTACCTTCTACCTCGATCATATTGGATTGATACTCTTCTTGTCTATCATCTAAGGCTACATAAATCCTTCCCATGTCTTCAACTKTTGTAGCCTCTTGGATGTTKTGCACAGTCTACACTCTRTCCTTTCTTTGTGGGAAATCCTTATACATGTGATCTTGCTTGCATCCCCAACATTGGATTGATGGTATTCCCCTTTTTCCCATGGGGTMTTCTTTCTTGGATTCATCCTTAGTATACTGGTCTTGATGATTTTTATTAGGCTCATTTATATTGAAAGGAGGTTTGAATCCCTTCTTCCTCTGATCAGACTTCTCCTTCTTCTTATCCTTCCAATATTTATGCATGGATTTTATGCCATGTCCTTGCTCATATAGGTGATTATCCTTCCTAATGGTATCAATCAAGGTATTGGGCTTATCATACTAAATACTTTCTTTATAAAAGGATGGAAGTCCACTAAAAAACCTTTGTATTTTCACCTTCTCATCATTTATGAACCCTACAAACTTTAACAACCCCAAGAACTTATTCTCATACTCTGCCATGGTTGCGCTTCCCATCCTAATTTCAAGTAACTTATGCATTTTATTATCATAGAAGTTCTCTGAAAGGTACTCCTTCTGAAAATACTTCTTGAACTGCTTCCAAGTGATCCTATTCTCATTAATATGCTCAACGTGCTTCAGCTAGTCCCACCTCATAACAACTTTCCCATGTAAATGGTATGTGGAAATTCTAGCTTCCAGGTTTGACAAGTATTTATGCAATTGAAAATACCTATCGAGTCCAAGAAACCATGCTTCAACATCATCTTCCCTTTCTCTTTCACCATCAAAGGATGGTGGCTTAATCTTCCTCAGCTCCCCTTGAAAGTTTCCCAATTCATGCCTTCTTCTTTGGTGCCTAACAAGAGACACCTTTGGACTGCTTATGTCATCTTCAAATGCATAAGAACTTCTTATTGAGTAAGGAGGTGAGTGATTTCTATGATTTTTGCTACCACTTCTTGAATAACCATTTTTCATGTGGTTATCTCTTCTTTCATGATACCTGCCTTTTTACTCTTGTTTTGAGTTTGACACCCTTTTTGTTTGCCTCTGCAAATGATTTAAACTCTACATCACTTGAGAATTTATCTGATTTTCTTCTCTCATCAACCTTTTATTATTTTCTTTGTAACTCTACACTTTTATTTGCAGGCTCCTCACAGTCCCTATCCATGTTCCTTTCTCTCCTCTGGCCTTATGTCTGTTGGACTCTGCCTCTACATTACCAACTCTGATATTATGACCTTTGGCCTCTTTATCATGGCTTGAGGCTCCCTCACCTTCTTCAATTTCTCGAATCTTCATTCTTATACTAAACTGATATGTTTATGTTTCCTGATTCTGCAAAATGTGCAAGCCACCATTTTGTTAGAATTATGCATATAAAATAAATTTTCCAAACAATGCTACAGGTCCTTTTTATTCTCAATTCATGAAGAATATATCCTCATTCTCCATAACATAACAATGACCTGTTATCCTTTAGCTGATACAGAATTCAATTCTGTGCAGGCGCTTTCTTCAAACCATATCTCATGTGACCATGGCTCGAAACCATGAGCTTAGTCCTCCCTTTAGCACCTCTCTTTGTGTCCTTTCACATGGTGGATTGTACGAACCACATAACCAAGGGATGGGTTACCTCCCAGGCCCTTTTTGCCTTATCATGAGACCCGCACTGGGACTAAGTCCTCCAGACTTCAACCTTTGGTTGTTCTCTATTGTCAACTTCTAATTCCTCCCGAAGCTACACTTCATCAAAGTCTTCACTAGCTCCACCAACAAGGATCAGACAGTTGAGACTTGATCTCCCATCAAATGGGCATCCCCACCCCCCAGCTGGAGTCTTCAAAAGAAATCGACAGTTGTGACTTAATCAAGCATTGAGATAGATGAATCTCAATCAATTCATAAATTTGGTGCTCCGGGGCTCTGGGACATTCATCTCCTGTGCCACTCAACTCCCCCAGAGTGACAATTCGTCGAAGTATTTACCCTGCTCCTCAACTGCTTAATCCAATGGTCAAGAAAGGTTCTGAAGGAATCCTAGATCTACAGGCTATGTGCCTTTGGAATTTGAGCTTTGACACTTTTCCCTGGTAGAAACTTGGAAACCCCCGAAGTCACATACTCCCAAAGCTGACATGACACGTTGATGTCACCCAAGGTGACGTGGACCCGTGGGACATGTGCCAAGTGTTACTCAAAAATAGATAGATCGGGGTCTAAAAGGTGATGAATATGGGTGACACATGTCCCCACATGCCCCCCTGCCACATGGCACAAACCACATCATCAATCAAATTTGGGATTATGGAGCTCTGAGCTTCAGAAGTTTCTCAATTCCAACACATGCTACCTCCCAGATAGCCAAACGCTGAAATAAATTGATGGATCACACTCCTCCCATGGGAAATGGCTCTGATTAACTCTAGGCTTCATGCTTTGAGGATTCTCTCTCCAGATGCCCCCCATACTCCCAAGCTACCGAACGTTGGAGTGGCAAGGTTCNAAAAACCTTTGTATTTTCACCTTCTCATCATTTATGAACCCTACAAACTTTAACAACCCCAAGAACTTATTCTCATACTCTGCCATGGTTGCGCTTCCCATCCTAATTTCAAGTAACTTATGCATTTTATTATCATAGAAGTTCTCTGAAAGGTACTCCTTCTGAAAATACTTCTTGAACTGCTTCCAAGTGATCCTATTCTCATTAATATGCTCAACGTGCTTCAGCTAGTCCCACCTCATAACAACTTTCCCATGTAAATGGTATGTGGAAATTCTAGCTTCCAGGTTTGACAAGTATTTATGCAATTGAAAATACCTACCAAGTCCAAGAAACCATGCTTCAACATCATCTTCCCTTTCTCTTTCACCATCAAAGGATGGTGGCTTAATCTTCCTCAGCTCCCCTTGAAAGTTTTCCAATTCATGCCTTCTTCTTTGGTGCCTAACAAGAGACACCTTTGGACTGCTTATGTCATCTTCAAATGCATAAGAAATTCTTGTTGAGTAAGGAGGTGAGTGATTTCTATGATTTTTTCTAGCACTTCTTGAATAACCAAGTTTCATGTGGTTGTCTCTTCTTTCATGATACCTGCCTTTTTACTCTTGTTTTGAGTTTGACACCCTTTTTGTTTGCCTCTGCAAATGATTTAAACTCTAAATCACTTGAGAATTTATCTGATTTTATTCTCTCATCAACCTTTGATTATTTTCTTTGTAACTCTACACTTTTATTTGCAGGCTCCTCACAGTCCCTATCCATGTTCCTTTCTCTCCTCTGGCCTTATGCATGTTGGACTCTGCCTCTGCATTACCAACTCTGATATTATGACCTTTGGCCTCTTTATCATGGCTGGAGGCTCCCTCACCTTCTTCAATTTCTCGAATCTTCATTCTTATACTGAACTGATATGTTTATGTTTCCTGATTCTGCAAAATGTGCAAGCCACCATTTTGTTAGAATTATGCATATAAAATAAATTTTCCAAACAATGCTACAGGTCCTTTTTATTCTCAATTCATGAAGAATATATTCTCATTCTCCATAACATAACAATGACCTGTTATCCTTTAGCTGATACAGAATTCAATTTTGCGCAGGCGCTTTCTTCAAACCATATCTCATGTGACCATGGCTCGAAACCATGAGCTTAGTCCTCCTTTTAGCGCCTCTCTTTGTGTCCTTTCACATGGTGGATTGTATGAACCACATAACCAAGGGATGGGTTACCTCCCACGCCCTTTTTGCCTTATCATGAGACCCGCACTGGGACTAAGTCCTCCAGACTTCAGCCTTTGGCTGTTCTCTATTGTCAACTTCTAATTCCTCCCAAAGCTACACTTCATCAAAGTCTTCACTAACTCCACCAACAAGGATCAGACAGTCGAGACTTGATCTCCCATCAAATGGGCATCCCCACCCCCCAACTGGATTCTTCAAAAGAAATCGACAGTTGTGACTTAATCAAGCATTGAGACAGACGAATCTCAATGAATTCATAAATTTGGCGCTCCGGGGCTCTGGGACATTCATCTCCTATGCCACTCAACTCCCCTGGAGTGACAATTCGTTGAAGTATTTAACCTGCTCCTCAACTACTTAATCCAATGGTCGAGAAAGGTTCTGAAGGAATCCTAGATCTACAGGCTATGTGCCTTTGGACTTTGAGCTTTGACACTTTTCCCTGGTAGAAACTTGGAAACCCCCGAAGTCACATACTCCCAAAGCTGACATGACACATTGATGTCACCCAAGGTGACGTGGACCCGTGGGACATGTGCCAAGTGTTACTCAAAAATAGATAGATCGAGGTCTAAAAGGTGATGAATATGGGTGACACATGTCCCCACATGCCCCCCTGCCACATGGCACAAGCCACATCATCAATCAAATTTGGGATTATGAAGCTCCGAGCTTCAGAAGTTTCTCAATTCCAACACATGCTACCTCCCAGATAGTCGAATGCTGAAATAAATTGATGGATCACACTCCTCCCATGGGAAATGGCTCTGATTAACTCTAGGCTTCATGCTTTGAGGATTCTCTCTCCAGATGCCCCCCATACTCCCAAACTACCGAACGTTGGAGTGGCAAGGTTCCGAAGCTTCAAAGATTCACTATCCTTCCACCCTTGCTAGATATGACTGTCCTAAACACTCCTAAAGTCCACCCCTCCATCTAACGATCGACGAGACTTTGAGACTTTGGGTTATAGCAATTCATCAAAGTTTAAAACACCCTAAGTGAAAAATCCTGAAGCAGTCCATGTCGGCTAACCATGATCAACGACGTCCCCCCCCCCCACACCTCCCATCAGATCAACCAGTTGGCGGTGCTTCACAACTTTAGACTTCAGAAGTTCATGCCTAGCTTGCTTACCAAGATCGTCGAAGCAACGAAGTTCCAAAGTCCTTCCTTCCCTGCTTGTCTTCAATCAACAATTGACAATCGATCCGTCAGATCCAACAAATGGGACTTAATTCTTACTCCAACCTCCTATTCGCCTCCATAAGACAACCCCTGTTCACCTACCCTCTGATCCAAAGGTCTAGATCTCTCTTGATCCCACGGTGGTATTTTTTCCAAATTCGAAAGGGACAATCATGATCCTTCAATCCCTTACTAAGGATCTCAGACATTCTAGCTTCTGCGGGGACTCTACAACACCATTCCTCCTGATCTTCACGACTTCAAGGTCCTAACTCGATCTCAACCACAAGATCTTGTCTAATGGATCCAACCCTTTTCAACCCTGTGTTTCAACCTGTAGCTCTGATACCAATCTGTAACATACCCAACCACCCCAGGTCGGGATACGCCACCTTCAAGCCCACTCTCAGACTCCTTTCTCTTACTGATACATCTCTAATTAATAAATATGCATAAAATAAATGAACCATGCAACATGCACAACAATAACCAACAAGCATGCATACTATGGGTAAAAATTCATCGGTAAACAAATACACAGTGGAACAAAATACACAAGTAAATAGAAACATAATAGAGAGAACTTATATTTTATAAAACAAGTCACCAATTGGTTGTATACCAAGGATGTTCCACCCAACCATAGACATTGTTGTTCCAAATCTCAGCAACAGTGTCACCCTCGAGCCAGGGCTATGAGTCCACAAGGACGGATTACAAGGTGTCACTCAGCTTCCCAAGCCAGTCAACCTCATACTCTCACAGGCCTTTCAGCACTCACAACAATCCAAAATAAACCATCCCTCTTCTATCCAGCCTGCACAACCCAAGAGAATGGACCCCCTTCTCTGCCACGCAGTCCCTCAGACTAACCATCTCTTCCAAGGCTCCCGTACTTATGGTCAAGAATCTCTTCGTTGGGACTCTCAAGACTTTCATCTATGAGTTAACTGAAACATAGGCCAAGGCATCACAGACATGTAGGCACCAACTCCTGGTTGGAAATACACCAACAACCTATACAACCAACGACTATGGATTTTCTCAGCAATTTGGTTTCCTTCCGCAAACAACTCTTGAATCAGATGGGACAAGTAGGTGAAAGAATGAATGGAGTGAGAATAGGATGAAAGGTGTGAACAATGATCAATTGAGTGAATGAGTTAATGAGTGAAGAAGAAGCGACCAACAACAAAACAATAAGAGAACCCCCACCCTAGACCAAATATGGGTTTTTGTAAATCTTGGGAATCAATAACCTCATGGCCTTCCCCCAAAAATCCCACATAACCGATATTCTCCATTAAACAAAATGGGTAATTAAAGTTATAAAATAAATACTTATCCCTTTAAGCCCCCTCTCTTGTGGAATCATAGCCCCCTCTAACTCTTTTCCTTATCCATTTAGCATCCAACGATGTATTTATTATTAATAATGATCAAAACATTACATTTCTTAGGCACACTTACCTCTTTTAATTGTTTGGGCACTCTGGCCTCTCATAAATTAACAAAATACATTATTTAATATGGGGCTCAAAACCCCAAGAACTATTTTGGAAGACCACATATTTTCCCAAGGGAAATAAAGAGGGTCTTATTATTGAACTATTTAAAGTTTTCACATCGACAGCCACATTCATTTTTCTAGCAATATTATGTTTAAATATTTCTAGAATATTTGATACACAACATACCATAAAAATTGTTTATTTGGGTATATTAATGAATCCTCTAAGGGTCAACAATTACGTTTATGAATTATTTCCACCTTCCAATAAAATTTATTCCTATAGATGAACTACAACATCTACACCATATTTATTGATATTGATCTTTGCGAGGTTCTTTCTTTATTATCCATTCCCAAACTACAATATCAATTAGAATAGATCCAAGTGATGTGTCCTCGGGGGATGGTAACCAATATTGTTCTAATATTTTTCTATGTATTTCCATGAAGTAGGCTTCCACCAATCAACCTTAGCATAAANTCGAAGCAACGAAGTTCCAAAGTCCTTCCTTCCCTGCTTGTCTTCAATCAACAATTGACAATCGATCCGTCAGATCCAACAAATGGGACTTAATTCTTACTCCAACCTCCTATTCACCTCCATAAGACAACCCCTGTTCACCTACCCTCCGATCCAAAGGTCTAGATCTCTCTTGATCCCACGGTGGTGATTTTTCCCAAATTCGAAAGGGACAATCATGATCCTTCAATCCCTTACTAAGGATCTCAGACATTCTAGCTTCTGCGGGGACTCTACAACACCATTCCTCCTGATCTTCACAACTTCAAGGTCCTAACTCGATCTCAACCACAAGATCTTGTCTAATGGATCCAACCCTTTTCAACCCTGTGTTTCAACCTGTAGCTCTGATACCAATCTATAACATACCCAACCACCCCCGGGTCGGGATATGCCACCTTCAAGCCCACTCTCAGACTCCTTTCTCTTACTGATACATCTCTAATTAATAAATATGCATAAAATAAATGAACCATGCAACATGCACAACAATAACCAACGAGCATGCATACTATGGGTAAAAATTCATCGGTAAACAAATACACAGCGGAACAAAATACACAAGTAAATAGAAACATAATAGAGAGAACTTATATTTTATAAAACAAGTCACCAATTGGTTGTATACCAAGGATGTTCCACCCAACCGTAGACATTGTTGTTCCAAATCTCAGCAGTAGTGTCACCCTCGAGCCAGGGCTATGAGTCCACAAGGACGGATTACAAGGTGTCACTTAGCTTCCCAAGCCAGTCAACCTCATACTCTCACAGGCCTTTCAGTACTCACAACAATCCAAAATAAACCATCCCTCTTCTACCCAGCTTGCACAACCCAAGAGAATGGACCCCCTTCTCTGCCACGCAGTGCCTCAGACTATCCATCTCTTCCAAGGCTCCCGTACTTATGGTCAAGAATCTCTTCATTGGGACTCTCAAGAATTTCATCTATGAGTTAACCGAAACATAGGCCAAGGCATCACAGACATGTAGGCACCAACTCTTGGTTGGAAATACACCAATAGCCTATACAACCAATGACTATGGATTTTCTCAGCAATTTGGTTTCCTTCCCCAAACAACTCTTGAATCAGATGGGATGAGTAGGTGAAAGAATGAATGGAGTGAGAACACGATGAAAGGTGTGAACAACGATCAATTGAGTGAATGAGTTAATGAGTGAAGAAGAAGCGACCAACAAAAGAACAATAAGAGAACCCCCACCCTAGACCAAATATGGGTTTTTGTAAATCTTGGGAATCAATAACCTCATGGCCTTCCCCCAAAAATCCNGACTCTACAACACCATTCCTCCTGATCTTCACGACTTCAAGGTCCTAACTCGATCTCAACCACAAGATCTTGTCTAATGGATCCAACCCTTTTCAACCCTGTGTTTCAACCTGTATCTATGATACCAATCTGTAACATACCCAACCACCCCCAAGTCGGGATACACCACCTTCAATCCCACTCTTAGACTCATTTCTCTTACTGATACATCTTTGATTAATAAATATGCATAAAATAAATGAACCATGCAACATGCACAACAATAACCAACAAGCATGCATACTATGGGTAAAAATTCATCGGTAAACAAATACACAGCAGAACAAAATACACAAGTAAATAGAAACATAATAGAGAGAACTTATATTTTATAAAACAAGTCACCAATTGGTTGTATACCAAGGATGTTCCACCCAACCGTAGACATTGTTGTTCCAAAACTTAGCAACAGTGTCACCCTCGAGCCAGGGCTATGAGTCCACAAGGACAGATTCCAAGGTGTCACTCAGCTTCCCAAGCTAGTCAGCCTCATACTCTCACAGGCCTTTCAGCACTCACAACAATCCAAAATAAACCATCCCTCTTCTACCCAGCCTGCACAACCCAAGAGAATGGACCCCCTTCTCTGCCACGCAGTCCCTCAGACTATCCATCTCTTCCAAGGCTCCCGTACTTATGGTCAAGAATCTCTTCGTTGGGACTCTCAATACTTTCATCTATGATTTAACTGAAACATAGGCCAAGGCATCACAGACATCTAGGCACCAACTCCTGGTTGGAAATACACCAACAGCCTATACAACCAACGACTATGGATTTTCTCAGCAATTTGGTTTCCTTCCCCAAACAACTCTTGAATCAGATGGGACGAGTAGGTGAAAGAATGAATGGAGTGAGAATAGGATGAAAGGTGTGAACAACGATCAATTGAGTGAATGATTTAATGAGTGAAGAAGAAGCGACCAACAACAGAACAATAAGAGAACCCCCACCCTAGACCAAATATGGGTTTTTGTAAATCTTGGGAATCAATAACCTCATGGCCTTCCCCCAAAAATCCCACATAACCAATATTCTCCATTAAACAAAATGGGTAATTAAAGTTATAAAATAAATACTTATCCCTTTAAGCCCCCTCTCTTGTGGAATCATAGCCCCCTCTAACTCTTTTCCTTATCCGTTTAGCATCCAACGATGTATTTATTATTAATAATGATCAAAACATTACATTTCTTAGGCGCGCTGACCTCTTTTAATTGTTTGGGCACTCTGGCCTCTCGTCAATTAACAAAATACATTATTTAATATGGGGCTCAAAACCCCAAGAACTATTTTGGAAGACCACATATTTTCCCAAGGGAAATAAAGAGGGTCTTATTATTGAACTATTTAAAGTTTTCACATCGACAACCACATTCATTTTTCTAGCAATATTATGTTTAAATATTTCTATAATATTTGATACACAACATACCATAAAAATTGTTTATTTGGGTATATTAATGAATCCTCTAAGGGTCAACAATTACGTTTATGAATTATTTCCACCTTCCAATAAAATTTATTCCTATAGATGAACTACAACATCTACACCATATTTATTGATATTGATCTTTGCGAGGTTCTTTCTTTATTATCCATTCCCAAACTACAATATCAATTAGAATAGATCCAAGTGATGTGTCCTCGGGGGATGGTAACCAATATTGTTCTAATATTTTTCTATGTATTTCCATGAAGTAGGCTTCCACCAATCAACCTTAGCATAAA
>JZKD02S2124143.1:14088-39542 GCA_000966675.3 Picea glauca
TGGAACTGAATGTATCCAATAAAGGGACCAGGGTTATTTTTCCTGTCATCTTCCAAAATGAAATTATGGAAGTATAATTCACATAGAAAATACTGTACCTTTTCTTCTTTCTCTCTAAAACATGAAATGAACTCAGGGAAAGCGGAAAATGTAATCGGCTTACATTCTCTGATGGCTTTTACCCTTACCAACAGGTAACATTCTAGCAAGAATAGGGTATAATTGGTGGCAGGGGCTCTACAGTTGATTGCATCAGAGTAAACATCACAAATCTCCTTGATTTTCTCCAAAGCTTTTTCAAATTGGATTTTCATTTTCTTAATCTTTTCTTGGGATTTGGTGAGCTCAGCATATGTTTCACTTTCCATTGCTGACATATCCTTTAGTTGTTTAACATCCTTTTGACGTTCATCCCTTGTGACCATTTCTTCTCTGGATTGGGTTAAGGCTTGTTGATCTTGTACCAACTCTGCCTTTAGCTTACCAATAACAACATCTTGTTCCCGAGACTGAGATGCTTGATATTATTCTATAGTGCCCATCTCATCTCTGGATTGAGTTAATGCTTGTTGGGCTTGTATAATCTTTGTTTCCAGTCTATCAATAATAGCATTATGTTGTTGAGATTGGAATGCTAGATGTTCTGACATAGTCATCAATTCATTCCTACTTTGAATCAAGCTTTCTTGGGAGTGTATCAATTCTTCCTCCAATCTCCTAATGGTGGGGTCTTGCTCGAGGGATTGAGTTATTTCCTCTGAGAATAGGGTATCTTTCTATACCTTAGCATTAAAATTTTCTGAAGCAATTACCTCCTCATTCTGAGCTACGCCATCCTCTATTGTTATCTCTTCAGGGTCTGTTTGTGTTCCCATAGAGTTTGTAGTGACTGTTCTTTTAGGAAGAGGATTTTTTCCCTGCACTCTGGACCTTTTGTTTTTCTTTCTTTGGTGGGCCTTATCTGCTTGTTCTAGTTGTTTCCTCAATTATTTAATAATTCCTCTGAGTTTTCCAACCTTCAATTTTAATGCTTCAACTTTTTTAACCTTTCTCTTTAATAGCTTGTTCTCCTTTTTCAACTTTCTATTTCTCTTATGGATTTTGCCTGCTTTCTGTTTGTGAGGAGTCTCAATGTCTTCCTCATTCTGATCAGCAGTTAGTTGTTCTTATGTTCCTTCCAAGTGCTTTGTCTGTTCAGGAGGGCTTCTTGCCTCAAGATGTGGTTCTTCATATGCTATGTCCTCAAGAAATGACATTTCTATATCAAGGAAATTTTTAGCAGGATTTGAAGAAGAGGCTTGTTCTTGATATCCTTTTGATTTATCTCTGTCAATTGAGGCTCCTAAGCTCCATAAAACCTGAGTTATTTATTCCTCATAGCTTTTCAAACATTGTTCTGTCATATTCTCTGATGCTGACTTGGTGTCTTCTTGATTGTTTCCCTGTGAAGTTTGTTCTATATGCTCAATACCCTGGTCATTTTCCTGTAAGGGTTGCTCTGTTGTGTTATGAATTTATTCAAGGTTTCTTGTCTGTCTTCTTCTCCTTATTCTCTCAATGGGGGTTTTAGGAGCATCCATTTCTCTTTTTCTCTTTTTGGTTAGTGGCCCTGCTTGTGGGGTTTGAGCCTTTGTCTATGAGGTCTGAGCCTTTGTCCGTGAGGTTTGAAATTTTGTCATTTGGACAGGGTGTGCCTCGACTTCGGATTGAGGAGGTGGAACTTCTATTTAGGTAGTGGTCTCCCCTTCTTGTATCTGTTCAATTTTCTGTGATGGATTTTCATGGTATAATTCAGGTTGTTCCAATTGCAGAGGTCTATTGGTCCCAGTAAGATCCCCCCATGTTAATTTTGTTTGACTCAGGGCCTTACTTACTATTAGTTTAACTAATCCATGGTGGTTGATAATAGTAACAGGATCCTTGGACTTCTGTGTATTGACGGCAACCCCATGTAACATGGCATTTAGAAAAAAAGGTAGATTAATTATTAACCTTTGTTTGAGTGCCGCTAGTAGTTTGAGGTGGCATGGTTGGATTACATCATATCGCCCATCACAGGTGATGTACCTCTGAATTACTCCTACTAGTTCTTTCAATGGTTCACTGAGGATGCTAGGGTTAATCCCTTTTCCTTTTTTATCCAACTCCTTGCTAGGGTCCATGAAGGATTATACAGCTTCTTTGAGTGTTGTATATCTTCCCGTCCACTAAATCCCTGAGTTAGGGATACATGTAACCTCTGCTACGATTTATGGAGTAACTGGAATCCGTATATCATGAACCATGGAGGTTTCTCTCTGCAAATTCTGAAAGAATTTAAGCGTGATGTTTGTATCATAGCCTTGTAACCTGTTAAAATAGTACGTCCACCCCAGGCGCTGTAGAATTTCTCTGGACTGCTTTGTTACCTATAGTAAATTTGGTTCCCTGTGCACACTTTGGCCACCCATCGTTATGTGAGAAAATGAGAATGATTATCGTTCCTGGTTTCCGACTTGGTCAGACCAACTTTGGGGAAAATATTACCAAAAATAGAAAATATCAGAGACGGCGAGTATTAAAATGTGGATTTTCCATTTATTACAATCATTACAATCTTATCGGAAAATGTGTCAAACATCCACTCCCCTCATTATTGTGGAGGTCGACCTCGACCGTCAATGTAGGTGAAAGTAATGAGTGTAGGTATTTCCGATGAGAGGTAATAATTGCACTGTCGCCGTCGATGGGGACCAATCATATGCAATTTTTTTCAAAAAGCATATTAACGATGATCATTTAAACGATAGTCTTCTTTCGTGGAAATTCAAATTAATTATACCTATACTCATAAATGTTTTAAGGATAAATAAGCCAAATAAAGTAAACCTATTCATTTAAAAATATTCCACATATCATAATGTTGTTACTTTTCCTGAGTTTATTAAATATAACCAAAATGATAGCCCCGTTATTGAGTAAAGGAAATCTAGAGACACACAGAAAACTTGGTGTTTTTTAAGATAAACTTCCATACCACAAGTAGAGCCACTGCTGCCAACATGCGTCCATAGCCTCGACAGGGTTGTATTTTAACCCATAGATGATCATGTATCCTTAATAAATATTTGATTTATCTTCTCCCAATAAGACCACTATCTTGGTTTGGTAGCCAGATGATGATAATGCCACTCACTAGATTGTAACTTAAGTGAACAAGTCGGCTCGTGATGAGACCTCTTGTCCTTTGTCACAAAATGTCAAAAGTCCATTGCCCTAGTGTGGTATCCATAGTGGGAATGTCACTTAGGTTATTATCCTATGATCGAGGTAGGTTGGCTCGTGATGAGACCCCCTATTCTTTGTGGGAGTAGTTTATTAGTTGTATTTATTTAACTTTTTTTTTTTTTAGAAGGTCTCTATTAAGGGAGGCTCATCTACTCCTTAAGAGTAAGGGATGGCATAAAGAAGTGTAATAATTCCAAGTAAAAGTGTGCTTAAGACTCCTTATTATAATATGAGGCAAATTATCATTCGAGTATATTTGTATGTATATAGGGAAAGGAAACAAATTGTGGTGGTTACAGGTTATGAACAAGATTTAAAATATTTYGAAGAGATTAATCCAAAAACAATTTGATAAGGTATGAGAGATAGTCCACAAAATAGTGACAGATCATTACCATGATAAATAGAAGTAATGCTAGTGAAAATTATTTGATGAAAGGCATACCCCAAAGGAATGTCTAGTGTTTGAACAACAATGACAGAAAGGAACGCCAATAAGGAAAATCATAGAAGGAGCAGTAGTTGTTCCTTTTAAAGGAACAACAAGTTGTGAGAAGGAACAACAGTCGCGTGAAGTAAAAGCAGTTGTTCCTTTCAATTGAACAACAATCGCGCAAAGGAACAACAATTGTTCCTTTCAAATAAATGGCATTTGTTAACTTTTAACCATCTCAATGGATAATTTTGGAAACTTCCCCATGGAAACATTTATTCTCTTATTGAATCTAAGGCTAATTAGTCATCAACTAATGTCATGAGTTCATTATGGTTACCCTATTACTGTTGTGGAGCATGACATATTCATTTTTCTATGAAATATTGGGTCCGTGTGGCAGGATAAAACAAGAGTGCAGGACAGAAAAGAGTGCTAATTGTGTTGATTACAGTTATCCTCCCTATTTCTCAAAAAAAATGAAAAGAAAAAGAAAAACTAATACTTAATGAAAACTATATACAGTATGTATAGTGTCAAAAAAATTCATGATTTATGGAGTTGGGGTGGTTGGGTTACCTTCCCATCCAGCCAAAATTTGAACGGTAGCATCCTTACTTACTTCATGGTAGAAATATTCTTTTGAAGGAAAATGATGGTAAAGTCGTAGCCAGTGCCCATTAACCAAAAATGGGCACCATCTACGACTTTACCATCATCCGCCTTCAAAAGAATCTTTCTACCATGAAGTAAGTAAGGATCCTACCATTCAAATTTTGGTTGGTTGTGAGGAGATCTAGACCCATCGATGGTGCTTAAAGTGACCGTGCTATTATCATTGACTTCCTTAATTTCATATGGTCCCTGCCACCATGTCTGTAATTTTCTCGGAAAATCATGAAATCTGGAGTCGTAGAGAAACGCCCAATCACCCTTCATGAATGATTTCTTCTTGATATGCTTGTTGTGTCAAGCCGCTCTCTATTGCTGAATAACAGTTGTGCACTCCATAGCAAATAGGTGTGCTTCATCCAATTCATTGAGTTGTTGAAGGCATTGTGTATGTGTCGTTGTTAGATCCAGTCCAATTTCCTAGGCCATCCTTAGGGTCTTAATCTCGAACTCGATTGGGAAGATGGGTTCTTTACCATAGAATAGGTGATAAGGAGAGTAGCTAGTGGTGTCACTCCATGTTGTACGATAATCCCATAAGGCATTTGGAAGCTCAGTAGCCCAATTATGTCAGTTTGTTGAGACAGTCTTTGTCAAGATTGCCTCCACAACCTTATTTGTGCTTTCTACTTGCCTGTTTTCCTATGGGTGATATGGGGAAGTAACTTTGTGCTTAATATGATAATTTTCCAGGGTGGTGGTGATTCTATGAGTTGTAAATTGTGAACTCCCATCAATGATTATTTCCCTGGGTAGTCCATAGCATACAAATAATTTGAAAAGAAATTGGATGACTACCTCTTTTGTTGCATTTGGTAGGGCTTTTGCCTCTACCCATTTAGTCATGTAGTCTGTAGCCACTATAATATAGGCCTTATGATTTGACTTTGGATTGAAGGGGCCAATGAAGTATACTGGCCATATTTCTAATGGTTCTGCGACTATTTGTGCCTTCAAGGGCATTTCATTAGCCTGGACTGGTTTTCCCATCCGTTGACAGTTGTCGCAGGTCTGGATGTATTTCTTTGCATCTCTGAATATTGAGGGCCAATAGTAACCCATCTGTAAAATTTTGTGTCCAGTCTTGCGGTCTGCAAAATCCCCACCACAGAGTTCGTCATGTCTTGCCTTTAGTATGTCATAGATTTCGCCATCTCGTACGCATCTACGGATCTGGAGATTAGCTCATGTGTGGAAGATATATCCGTTGATCCAAGCGAATCATGCGCTACGTTGGACGATCAGTTTTCTTTCCCTTGATGATAGATGTGTCGGTAATCTTCCTGTTGCTAGATAATTTTCCACATTAGCATACCAAGGTGGCTTTGTGGTAACGGAAAATAGATGCTCATCTGGAAATTGATCTTCAACTGTTAAGGAGTCATTTGTTTTGGGTATGCAGGATAGGAATTCTACGACAAGATTTTCTCTCCCGGGTAGATCTTTGATGGTGATTTCAAATTCCTGCAAGAGTAATAACCACCGAGTGATCCATCCATTAGTAATCAGTTTATTAGCTAGATATATAATAGAAAAATTATCAGTATACATAATAACGGGATAGCCTGTTATATAATGACAAAATTTATTGATGGCGTGTATAACATCTAAAAATTCTTTTTTTGTTACTATATAATTAAGTTCAGCTGGAGTAAGATTCTTTCTAATGAAATAAATAGCGTAAGGTTTCTTGTCTTCTTCATGTCCAAGGACGGAGCCTATGGAAATATCTGATGCATCGGTGGAGATGTGAAATGGTATTTTCCAATTTGGTCCCCTCAACACCGGTGTTGTCAATATTAACTTCTTCAGTCCTGCAAATTCCACATCACACTTGTCAAACCACAGAAACTCCACATTACCAGTCAAAGCATGTAACGGTGCAATGGTTCTTGCAAAATTTTGCATAAATATACGATAGTATCCAGAAGCGCCAAGGAAACTACGTACCTCTATTTGTGTGTCTGGTATAGGTAGATTAAGGATTACCTCTATTTTTGTTGGATCTACTCTAATTCCATCTGCATAAATATAATTCCCTAATACCACACCTTCTGTCATCATCATGTGACATTTTTCATGGCTTAAACATAACCTGGTAGCAATGCACCATTCCAGTACCTTCTCCAGATTATTCAATGCTTGGTCGAAGTCATCACCATAAGGAGTGAAGTCATTCATGTAGAATTCAAGCCCTTCGCTGATCAGGTCATTGAATATGCTCAGGATGGCCCTTTGGAATGTGGTTGGAGCATTACATAGTCCAAAGGGCAATACTCTGTATGCAAAGGTACCCCAAGGGTAGGTGAATGTAGTTTTATCTTGATCTTCTGGGGAGATCTAAATCTAATTGTAGCCACTAAAACCATCTAGGAAAGAAAAGAATTTCTTTCATGCCATAGTATCCAGGACCTGATCGATGAAAGGTAAGGGGAAATGATCCTTTTGAGTGGTTTTGTTAAGTTCCCTATAGTCAACACAAATCTTCTACTTCCCATTTTTCTTTGAGATGATGACTAATGGGGAAACCCACCGACTATCTGAGATAGGGTATATAAAATATACATCCAACAGATTTTATAATTCTTACTTAACAATATCCCTAAGATGGGGATTCAGTCTTCTCTATGGATGTCAGATAGGTTGAGAGTCTTTTCCAATATAAATGTGGTGTGTGCAGAGTTGTGGATCAATACCTTTCATATCAGAATACTCCTATGCAAAATCTTGTTGGTATTTGGGGAGGACTTGAATTAACTTTTGTTGTTGTTGTTCATCTAAATTGGGATTGATGTTCAGAGACCTCCCTGGTGAAATCTGGACGGATTTGTTGTTATGAACAGTTGTATTTGGAATTTTTTGTTCCATTAAATCTTTCAGCGGGTCTCCCTATGCTTCACAGTCTAGAACAACTTGGAGCATCTGGCAGGTTGGGTTACTCACGGTGGTTGGGATATTGATAAACTCACTGATTACATCATCCTCTAGTTGGTTTTTAAGTCTGAGGGCTTCTTCCAACATGAGAGGGGCTCGTAAATCCTTTTCTGGATATCGTGGTGGTGGAAATTGTGGATATATGAAAGTTGGTCTTGGCTTGGAAGGAGGATATAAGATGAGATTCTTTATGACACCTCCTCTAGCAATTTTCATATTACCCATTCGGCATCCTATGTACGCATATGTTGTTGCGTGCCATGGCCTACCCAGTATCAATGGATGCCCTTCAAGTCCACTTCTTGGGTTGATGATGAGAAAATCCATCGGATATTCCCAAGAGTCGATAGAGATGGCTATATCATGTAATGTGTCAACTGGTCGAACCACAGATCGGTCTGCCAATTGTAACATAATTTTGGTGTGTTCAAAGGGGTCAAAACCCATGGTATTGTAGGTTTCCATAGTCAGGATATTGATGGCTACTTGCAAATCAACTAGTGTATTTGGAAAAGAACAACCTTGGATCTGAACTGTTACTACGGGATTCCCTAGATCTGCATATTTGATTGGCTCTTTTCTACCAAGAATTAAATCAGACAAGGCTCCTACTACGTGAACTGTCGATGATGATTTTTTTATCTTCCTAACAGGCTTCCTTCCACATAGTTCCTTGATTATTTTCACATAAATTGGAATATCTTGTAGTGCCTGCAGGAGTGGAATATTGACATATAAATTCTTGAGTTCCCCTACAATGTCAAATTTGGGATATTCGACAGGTTTTGCTATCATCAATCTTTCGAGGAATGGAGTGAAAGGAGTTGCACCCTTATCAGGATCCTGTGATTCGACTGTGTTTCCCCCCTGCTCGATTTCTTCTATTATTACCAAAGTCTAGGGTGTTATTGTTGGTTGTTTTTCATTCTCCTTCTCTTGAGAAATGTTGTTTTCTTCAGGAGAGATTATATGCCTCGATCTCAACCGGAGTTTGTTTCACCCTACCGAGTTGGTTTCCCCTTCCCCGTTCTCCATAATTTGGATGAGTTGAGTCGGTCTATTATTAGGATTTAGGTGAGGTTGGGCCGATAATTGGGGGCGCAGTTGTGATTGAGGGTTTTTGCACAGTTGGAGTGGAGCTTGCAATGTGGGTTGGGTTTGAGGGGCCATCCCCATGGATTGATTGTTTATCCCCATAGGGCGCTGCCAATTTTGGTTCCAATTTGGGTTTTGGGCAATCATATTGGGCCACTGTGAAGGGTAGGGATTATTTGAATTTTTCCATGATGAGGTGGGATATTGTGAGTTAGGCCAGGTAGAGTTTGTAGTTGGTTGATTCTGCCATACAGGATTTGTAGCGGACTGGTTTGTCCAAGTGGGATTTGAAGGTGGGTATTGGTGGGGTTTACAGTTCTGATTAGTAAATTGTTGGCCCTGTCATGCATTACCAGAATTTTGCTGCTGATTATACTGTCCAGGAAAGAGAGAGGAAGGGTCTTCTAGTGTATTTGAGGGTCAGTTATGCCATTGAAGACATTGAGCCATCAGATATAATGGCTATGTTTCTTCTTTCTCTTCTCTAAAGACATCTTTCAGTCCAGGGAGCGATGGGCATTGTTCCATGTCATGATCCTTAGCGCAGATAGCGCAAACCTGAACCACATCCAAAGGGAAATCCCTTGGACCATTTTTTCTTCTGCATCTGTGGAAAAATATGGCCAAAGTCTGTTATGCTTCTATTTTTTTCTGTTTGGCCTGCAATACATCCAATTGTGTAGTTAGAGTGCTCAAAATATCTGTTTTGAAATTTTATAAGAGATTACCAACTTCATCTCGTGTGACAGCCCTGCTTGTAGTATTGTTACTTCTGGTGAGGGAAGTTTGCATTCCTGATTTGGTTTGTGTGATTCCTCGTGAGCACCTGATACACAATTGAATGATGTTATCATAAGTTTCTTGGTAAAAGTCACCTTTTCCCATTAGATTCAATGTTTATACCCATTCATCTTTTATAACCTTAATCAGAGTTGCCTTAAGTACTTCATCTAGTAATGTACCATAGGGTGATCTTTGTAAATTATACTGAAATCTCTCAATGTATTCTTCTAATGATTCATTTTCTTTCACAGTCATTTGAAAGATTTCATCTTTCAGGTCTTTGGTTCTACAATAATCATGATATTTTGTCAAGAAGGCATGTTTCATCTCATCCCATGAGTTTATATTTCTGCCTCCTAGTCCCATAAACCAGTGTAGAGCTGCTCCTTTCAGAGTGGAGGGGAACAATTTTAATTTTTGGGGTTCAGAGGTGTAATCATACCCTCTACATAGGACATCAAATTAAAATAAGAATTCATCCGGGTCTTCTAAGATCAATCCATGAAAGGTTGGCAGGTTTTGTAGGGGAATTGCCTTCATGGGGGCATTGGCAATTAGATCAACTATCAGATATTACAATGTGGAAGTATAGGGACGTTGTTGATTTGGTTGTGCCATTTGATCAAAAATGTGACAGAAATATTCAGGGATTTCTTGATCCGGGTATTTTATTTGAGGTGTTTGATTATCTGACCCTCTAGGGGATTTGATTGCACTTACTCTATTTGGGATTTCAGGTATGCCTTCTTCTTTCTTAGGGGATTCAGGATCAGGAGGTGGTGATGGATCTGCCTTGGCAACCCCGTTGGTTTCTCCTTCCCCTTCCTCTAGATTACAAGAATTTCCCTCTTCTAAAGGGGTGAGAGGTGGAAGATCTGTGCTCTGAAATCTTTGCTTAGTCCCTCCAGTTTTGTTGTGAATCTCAATGTCGGTTGCAGTTGGTGAGACTACTTCCTGAGGGATTCGGGTAGATCCTTTCCTAGGTCCAACCGAAGCTTGAGATTCAGCTTTTCAGATGATGTCGTCTATGAAAGTGCTTCTCCCAGGGAGCACTGGGCCTTGGGATTTGGTAATTTTTGGTGGGGGTTTTGGTTTTTCAAGATCTTTCTTCTTAGTCATACACGCTTCACGCAAAAAGAAATTCAATAAAGAAAACACCTATGCAACCTCTTAATGCGTCAGCTGGAGGTAGGCATTGGCATAAGAATCTTACTTATTGTCTGTGTAGGTTCTTACCTTCCGTCTTCAATACCTCGTCCTCCAGAGGCATAATCTATGCTACCTTTGACATTCTCCTTGGCAAGGCGCCAAAATGTTGGGCTCTAAAGATGTCTAAAAACAACCTTAGTTTAACAATAATTTATCAACCCGAGGATTCATATTTTATCTCAAGAACATCAGCAAAGTCTATGTAGATAGCTTGTAGAGGCTAAAATCGCGTAGCTAAAGAAAACCCGAGTTTATCCACAATCAAGTTCCTCAAATGTTCATTTAAAGATTCTAAGATTAAGATCTTACTCAACAGAATTGAAATCTAATTGCTAACATGCTGTGAATGAAAAGGAACTAGCTATCCTGCTAAATTTACTTAACTGAAAAGAAATGATTGAATCTGAGTAAAGACTTGCAGAATTAACTATCAACTAGGAATCGAATTGCTGGAAAGAAAATAGTGAATTATTCTAATGGAAAGAAACTGCAATTGTAATCTAATCGTAAGGAACAGTAAACATAATTGAATGGAAAAGAACAACTATTGTAACTTTAACTGAAAGGAATGGAAATTGTAACCTATCCAAAAGGAACAGCCAATGTGAATCTTAAGTAAAAGAAACAGTGCGTATGAAAATGTGAGGAATTGTCAAGCAGAAAACTACAGTAATGGAAATTGGAATCAACAATCATTAACACTCGGGAGATATATCTATCTTCTGTATGCAAACCATATGAAATCATTAACACACTTATGCATTCATCTTAACTATTGTGAAAGGGAATTGAATCGTAAAAAAAAAATCAAATCGATACAATTACAGCTGAAACAGTAGCTCCTTTAGACTAGGCCCTTGGTCCTTATAAGCACTGCTATGAGAAAATCAGTATATAGAAATGGTGAGAACGATCAATTTTTTTATTAACTTCATAGTTGGTACATCATTCACAAAAGTGGCTTGTGCAGAGTAACTCCAAGTCTGAATACTTGAACACAATTCTTAGATTGTCTTTTAGGATCTATTATCCTCTATATATACAATAATTTGAGTAAATCAATCCATCCTGAGGATCGAAATATCCTCAAGATTGCTTTATTATTATAAAGTTACAATATAGAAAACGGAATCATCTTTAAAACTACTTTTTCACCAAAGGTCCTTAACCTCCAATGGCTCACGCATCTTCAAGATTTCCTTTGCTAATTCGGTTTTGACAATATTTAACTAATCCTATAACAAAATCAAACAATTCCAACTGTATTTTAGAATCTATTCATMAAGACTTCAATAATATCACTAGAAGACATATTAATCATTTTMTATTCTATTTATCCCTAATTAACAGAAAAGTCACTCAAGATTGTATCACAAACTGTGGGAATAAGGAGGATATTTATACCTTTTTCATAACCCAACAATCTTTACGCCTAAGAAAGTTGTAAACTGTAATATTTTTGAAGAGATCTACCAGTAATAAAAAGGAAGATTCACATGATTCATGCATGTTAACTGTTGGTGATGTTTACTCCTCGTCGTTGAATGGTTTGTCTTCCTTCATTATCATTTTGTTTTCTATATCTGATCATTTAAAAGAAGTTAAAGTTCCAGAATTTATCTTCGTATACTCTGTTTTTAGATTTTAAAGATCTAAATGTTTGTCTTCTGATATTGTGATAAAGAAATCTTGAATTCTTCTTTATTATAGTTGGTTATATCATCTATTTTATCTATCCATCACTTTCAATTATAAAGGATCCAACATTGGCATTATCCTGCCCTGTGAAGAAACCTTATAAAATATGTTCTTTGATATCAAACCTTAACATAGACCCCATATCCCAATGGACGCGTAAGAAATATTTCAGACATTTTATAAAACAAAACAACACATTCCTATTTATTTAACTAGCCTAATAACTAAAACCTGAAACATATCTTAAAATTACAAAGAAATCCCTCTTTGAAACTGGAAGGGATAGATCCCAGTTTTGAAGTGGTTGGATAAAGTTACCTCTGATAAATTTAGTCTACCTCCGAACAACCTTTGGGAATTTATAGAGCGTTAACATAGTGGTTGTTGTAACAGAGGTTGGAAATTGTTCTACTAAATGTCTTTATTCAAAATGTGTGTGAGGATCGTATCGAGATTATCAATCAACTAGGGATCTCAACTCCCAATTATCTCTAACTTGCATCAGATTGTTGAAGTCCTTGTAGGGCCTTTTGGTAAGAAATTTTGTGTTTTGGGGTCTCTCACTACAAGTGTAACATCTCTATTTTACATGCAGTACAACAACACTTGCAATATGTAGATGCTTCTGACATTTTCCCTCAATATGTCATTCTTTCCACAAAGGCAAGAAAATGGTATAGAATTTATTTCCACTCATTTTCTACAACAAAAGATTTAAATGAGGAAAGTCACATGACTACTTCGTCCAGTTGCTTTTGGAATCTTTGAACTTTGCTTCTGATACCCTGTGAGCTTTGGCAAAGTGTTCTTTCTTGTTGGAGGATCAGTTTCTGTTGGTAATGGAGGATTTTATTTCAGATCATTTGAACCTGATAAATAAGCAAAAAGAAAATTTTCAATATCAAGAAATCACATTCTGAATCAAAAATTCTTAAAGCAGAGCAGGAGCTCCTTGGTACAACAATAAGACTCTCATCCATTTATTGTCGAAGTATAAAATCCATTCTAACCTAATACCAACTTACTAAAAAGATGGTGTCTCTATAAATTATGGCATAAAGGAAGTCATGCATCATATTGTTAATATAACATCCTGTACAATAGAAAAATTTATGAGTTGGGGGTATTAACAGCTATGGGTGGAGGGAATTTGGTTACAATTCCAAAAATATTATGGAAAGGTGTTGTATCCTTGCTATGACTAGAGTTTGGAAAGGAGGTTATGGCCAACAAGGTGAACATATCAAACATTAATTTAACCCTAATATCTCTGGCTACTAAGTCATCGAAGCTTTCAGCAGAGTTATAGATATTGTCATCTCCAGATGGTAGGGCACCGACCGCATGCAAGAAATGCCATGAAGAGTACCCACAAAAAATTTAAACCACACTCTATTTCAGGATTTTGAACATCGTCTGAAGAATGTAAATATGCCACTTCCCCTGAAGCCCAAAGGCTAAGATCATAGTCCCAGTCATACTCATCGCGTCGATGGGTAGGGTTTTGTTTTTCAATTATAAACCCAGTAGTCGAGATTTGAAGTATTCGCACACGGATAGCAAGGAGAAATGTTTTAGATACATTGGGAAGATGTTCCCACAGTGATCTTTATGAAGGTTCGATCTGAGGGCCACAAAGAACAACCACGCATCGGAGAGAAAATCAACTTTCGCATGTCCCTAGTCATTTTCAGTTGCAAGGTTTAAAGTGTCTTGCACCCAGCATCGACAATAAAATCAATTATTTGATGTCCGTATTCCCAATAACCCTTCCATCTACCAAATCTAACTAGCATCAATCATCAAATTACAAGGAAGCCGTGAAATTCATAGTCAACAAGTCACTCCAGATGATTGGTCAACTTCAAGATTGTTGTTTAATGAAGAGGTTCACTATGAAAATTGCATGTTATATAGGAAAGGAAATTCTTCCACTATAAAAGTTACCACCAATTTATCTTCATGCAGCTGGGCAGAATCAACAACAACTATTAGAATTTGAACTTTAATCGACAATCTCCTCAGAGGGACAAGAGTAGACGGACAACTCAATGCTTACCAGCTTGGCTCCAGATCGAATAGATTTTTCCTCAGATAAGGAACATGTGTCCCTTAATAGACATCACTACAACTCATGCGCATGGAGGTGGATCTAATGTATGCAATGCTATAGACAGTTCACTGGAATTTAGGATTATTTGTGATTTTAACATAAATCAGTTCGAATTACTATTATGATTAGTTAAAGATGGTTAATAATTAGTTTACTTTCAGTTAGGTGTTAGAAAAAGAATCCTACGATGAGGATTCAACTTCCTAGAGACAGAGGAGTTATATAAAATGATGATCTATTGCAAATTGAAAGGAGGGGGGAAACCTCTTTTGAAGAGGGCTCCTATTAAAAGATGAGTTATTTTGAAGACCATGAATGGAGTAATGCAGGAGAGACGTGTTCACTTGATATGAGATATTCATCACAGTCGATTATTTCAATATGTTCTTTGTTTTGTCGTTGCCATATTGTCTATCTCTTCCTTTATCGACTGAGTTAAAATTTGTTTGGAATTCATTTTACATGCTCCTTACACACAATTGATATGTGTTGTGTTTCGATGATGACTAGTCAGAATTCACTCAAGATTAGTGCTTTGTATCTAGTTATTAGCCTCTAGTCTTTTTCCTCTAAAGTTGTAGTGAAAATTCATCCTTGATAGTTGCTTTCACTGTGATGGTATTTTCCTTTTATTTTCTGCTACTATATCATGATTATCAATTGTTGAAAGATAGAATTATTTTGCCTCATTTTCCTCAAGTAACATGATCACTGCTATTATCCCTTTCTTTGGTTTTCACTTGACTCCATCGCCCAATAGGCCTTTTCAAATCTGTGCAACCACCAACCTTATCAAAATATCTTATCTAATAAGAAATTTAACCTTCTTACTGTGGTTACTGAATATTCTTGAGTAAAGAGCCTTTGGCTATTGAGAGAGCCCTCTGAGTGTATTAGTTCATAAACACACTCTAAATCAGTTTCCAGGGATTGGCTTGCAGCAACCCAAGTCAAGTTCCGAGCAATGATTTATTATCTCATTAAAAATGTGCTAAGGCTTGGCTCTATTACAACCTAGAACCAACTCTTGCGACAACATTTTCTGGTGTCGTTGTCGGGGAAGGAGGACGAAGTTATCTTCCCTGGGATATGACAAAGGTTCGGCTCTATCTCTTGATGATGAACAAGGGATAGGCATTCGATTGACTGTGATTGTTCACTTGGCGACTCCTTGGTTCATAGACTCTACATGATTTCGCTGGCGACTCCACTGATCTCAAATGTCGAATTCGTTCATTTCTTGGATCATTGCAAGGCACTTGGTGACAAGGTTCAGAGTTCGATAAGGATGATTTTCAGTTTCCCAATTGATGAAGGCACGTGGTCTACTGTTCTTGGTGCTTTACAGGAAAGCACCATCCCTAGATGGAGCATATGTTGTAACAGATGTTGGAAATTGTTCTACTCAGTGTCTTTATTCAAAATGTGTTTGAGGATCGCATTGATCTTATCAATCAACTAGGGATCTCAACTCCCAATTATCTCTAACTTGCATCAGATTGTTGAAGGCCTTGTAGGGCCTTTTGGGACAAAAGTTTGTGTTCTGGGGTCTCCCACTACAAGTGTAACATCTCTATTTTACATGCGGCACAAAAACACTTTCAATATGCAGATGCTTCTGACATTTTCCCTCAATATGTCATTATTTCCACAAAGGCAAGCAAATGGTGTATAATTTATTTCCACTTGTTTTCTACAACAAAAGATTTAAATGAGGAAAGTCACATGACTACTTCATCCAGTTGCTTTTGGAATCTTTGAACTTTTCTTCTACTACCCCTTGAGCTTTGGCAAAGTGTTATTTCTTGTTGGAGGATCAGTTTCTGTTGGTAGTGGAGGATTTTATTTCAGAGCATTTGAACCTAATAAATAAGCAAAAAGAAAATTTTCAATATCAAGAAATCGCATTCTGAATCAAAAATTCTTAAATCAGGGCAGGAGATCCTTGGTACAACAATAAGACTCTCATCCATTTATTGTCGAAGTATAAAATCCATTCTAACATGATACCAACTTACCAGAAAGATTATGTCTCTATAAATTATGGCATAAATGAAATCATGCATCATATTGTTAATATAGCATCCTGTATGATAGAAAAATTTATGAGTTGGGGGTATTAACAACTATGGGTGGAGGGAATTTGGTTACAATTCTGAAAATATCACGGAAAGGTGTTGTATCCTTGCTACGACAAGAGTTTTTCAAGGAGGTTATGGACATCAAGGTGAACATATCAAACATTACTTAACCCTAATATCTCTGGCTACTGAGTCATTGAAGCTTTCAGCATAATTATAGATATTGTTGTCTCCAGATGGTAGGGCACCAACCGCATGCAAGAAATGCCACGAAGAGTACCCACACAAAATTTAAACCACACTCTATTTCAATATTTTGACCACCGTCTGAAGAATGTAAATATGCCACTTCCCCCGAAGCCCTAGATCGTGGTCCCAGTCATACTCATCGCGCTGGTGGGTAGGGTTTTGTTTGTTAATTATAAACCTAGTAGTCAAGATTTGAAGTATTCACACACAGATAGCAAGGAGAAATGTTGTAGATACATTGGGTATATGTTCCCATAATGATCTTTGTGAAGGTGTGATCCGAGGGCCACGAAGAACAACCACGCATCAAAGGGAAAATCAACTTTCCCATGTCCCTGGTCGTTTTCGGCTACAATGTTTGAAGTGTCTTGTGCCCAGCATCGACAGTAAAATCAATTATTTGATGTTTGGATTCCCAATAACCCTTCCATCTACCAAATCGAACTAGCATTAATCACCAAATGAGAAGGAAGACATGAAATTCATAGTCAACAAGTCACTCCAGATGATTGGTCAACTTCAGGATTGTTGTTTAATACAGAGGTTCACTGTAAAAATTGCATGTTATATAGGAAAGGAAATTCTTCCACTGTAAAAGTTGCCACTGATTTATCTTCATGCAGCTGGGCAGAATCAACAACAACTATCAGAATTCGAAAATTTAATCGACAATCTCCTCATAGGGACAAGAGTAGACAAAAAACTCAATGCTTACTAGCTTGGCTCCAGATCGAATAGAGTTTTCCTCAGATAAGGAACACATGTCCCTTAATAGCCATCACTGCAACTCATGCACATGGAGGTGGATCTAATGCATGCACTGCGATAGACAGTTCCCTGGAATTTAGGATTATTTGTGCTTTTAACATAAATCAGTTCGAATTACTGTTATGATTAGTTAAAGACGGTTAATAATTAGTTTACTTTCATTTAGGTGTTAGAAAAAGAATCCTAAGATGAGGATTCAACTTCCTGGAGACTGAGGATTTATATAAAATGATGATCTATTTCAAATTCAAAGGAGGGGAGAAACCTCTTTTGAATAGGGATCCTATTGAAAGCTGAGTTATTTTGAAGACCAGGAATGGAGTAATGCATGAGAGACGTGTTCACTTGGTATGTGAGATTCATCACAATCGATTCTTTCAATATGTTCTTTATTTTGTCATGTCCATATTGTCTATCTCTTCCTTTATCGACTGAGTTAAAATTTGTTTGTAATTCATTTTTCATGCTCCTTACACACAGTTGATATGTGTTGTGTTTCGATGATGACTAGTCAGAATTCACTCAAGATTAGTGCTCTGTATCTAGTTATTATCCTCCAGTCTTTTTCCTCTAAAGCTGTAGTGAAAATTCATCCTTGTTAGATGCTCTCACTGTGATGGTCTTTTCCTTTTCTTTTCTGCTACTATATCATGAGTATCGATTGCTGAAAGATAGACTTATTTTGCCTCATTTTCCTCAAGTAACGCAATCACCACTATTATCCCTTTCTTTGGTTTTCACTTCACTCCATCGCCCAATAGGCCTTTTCAAATATGTGCAACCACCAACCTTATCAAAATATCTTCTCTAATAAGAAATCTGGCCTTCTTACTGTGATTGTTGAATATTCTTGAGTAAAGAGCCTTTGGATATTGAGAGAGCCCTCTCTGAGTGTATTAGGTCAAAAACACACTCTAAAGCGGTTTTCAGGGATTGGCTTGCAGCAACCCAAGTCAAGTTTTGAGAAATGATTTATTATCTCATTAAAAATGTGCTAAGGCTTGGCTCTATTACAGCCTAGAACCAACTCTTGCAACAACAGTGGCGACCATACTAGGGAACTAAACAAACTTTCATCCTACGATTTCTTTTCCCTAGATAAAGAAAGCTTTATTTCTGAATGAATCATAAAATCTAGCTTATAAAGAAATATTGTTCAGAGGTTGTTAAAGTTTGTATATATTAGTTTATATTTCTTAAAAATTAAAAAATTTGGCTCCTAAAAAAGTTTACACTAGGTCTCACCCCGATCCAGATCACAAGACATGTTCGCTTGGACATATGATGATCACAAGACATATTCTCTTGGGAATATGATGATATCAATACATACGACTCAAATATTATTCAACATGTTATTCCTATGAAGCCACAAACCAAGCCTTTTCAGAATAAGATGGGGAAGATGCACCCAATCTTGGAACCACAAGTAAAATCCAAGATTAATAAGTTGTAGCTGCCAGAACAATCTTTCCAGTTAGGGTTACCCAATGGATCTCTAATCTTGTACATGCAAGGAAGAATAATGGAGATATATGACTTTGTTTCGATTTCAGAAATGTCAATAAAGCTTCAAAGAAAGACAATTATCTAGTACCTCTGATGGAGCAAATCTTGCAATGTGTATCTGGTTCCAAAATTCTCTCACTACTGGATGGTTTTTCTTGTTACAACCAAGTTTGTGTTGCATGTGATGATCAACAGAAAACTACTTTTAGGACTAAATAGGGAACATGTGCATATAGAAAAATGCCCTATGACCTGATCAACATTGGGGAAACCTTTCAAAGAGCAATAGACATTGCTTTTATAGGCCTCATCAAAGACTGTGTAATAGTCTATCCAAATGAAATCATTGTCTTCTCCAAAGATGAAAAATATCATATATCCCATTTGAGAAGAGTATTCAATAGATGTAGGAAGTAGTATATCTCTCAATTCCAAAAAATATGTTTTCACAGTTGATGAAGGCATAATTTTAGGTTTCATTGTTTCCAAACATTGTATGAGAATCAAACCTGAAAGGACTGAAGAAATTGATAAATTCCTCCTTGTTTACAGACAAACTGGTCTATGTGGACACAGACTAGTCTCCCTAGACTCAATAACCAAGACTAGAACAAACCATGACAGGAAATATAACTACCCCTAGGTTTATGCAATCAAAAATACTAGCTAGCAAGAGATCACACCTTTTAATTGACAGTTGTCCTCACTAGTTTTAGTTTCCAGCTTCGCCATGAGACTTGTGAATGATAACCTATAAGAAGGCACAAGCCAACAAGAGTGAAAGCAACAATAGTACATTTTGATGAAACCTGTGCAAATGATCAAGGAGAAATGCAACAAAGATAATCAAATATAAACAAACTTTGTGGGAAAGAAAATATATTGTTATATTAACAATAAAGGAAGAGATTACAACAAGATCCTTGATGTTTTGAAGCTCCTTCCANGAAGAGATTAATCCAAAAACAATTTGATAAGGTATGAGAGATAGTCCACAAAATAGTGACAGATCATTACCATGATAAATAGAAGTAATGCTAGTGAAAATTATTTGATGAAAGGCATACCCCAAAGGAATGTCTAGTGTTTGAACAACAATGACAGAAAGGAACGCCAATAAGGAAAATCATAGAAGGAGCAGTAGTTGTTCCTTTTAAAGGAACAACAAGTTGTGAGAAGGAACAACAGTCGCGTGAAGTAAAAGCAGTTGTTCCTTTCAATTGAACAACAATCGCGCAAAGGAACAACAATTGTTCCTTTCAAATAAATGGCATTTGTTAACTTTTAACCATCTCAATGGATAATTTTGGAAACTTCCCCATGGAAACATTTATTCTCTTATTGAATCTAAGGCTAATTAGTCATCAACTAATGTCATGAGTTCATTATGGTTACCCTATTACTGTTGTGGAGCATGACATATTCATTTTTCTATGAAATATTGGGTCCGTGTGGCAGGATAAAACAAGAGTGCAGGACAGAAAAGAGTGCTAATTGTGTTGATTACAGTTATCCTCCCTATTTCTCAAAAAAAATGAAAAGAAAAAGAAAAACTAATACTTAATGAAAACTATATACAGTATGTATAGTGTCAAAAAAATTCATGATTTATGGAGTTGGGGTGGTTGGGTTACCTTCCCATCCAGCCAAAATTTGAACGGTAGCATCCTTACTTACTTCATGGTAGAAATATTCTTTTGAAGGAAAATGATGGTAAAGTCGTAGCCAGTGCCCATTAACCAAAAATGGGCACCATCTACGACTTTACCATCATCCGCCTTCAAAAGAATCTTTCTACCATGAAGTAAGTAAGGATCCTACCATTCAAATTTTGGTTGGTTGTGAGGAGATCTAGACCCATCGATGGTGCTTAAAGTGACCGTGCTATTATCATTGACTTCCTTAATTTCATATGGTCCCTGCCACCATGTCTGTAATTTTCTCGGAAAATCATGAAATCTGGAGTCGTAGAGAAACGCCCAATCACCCTTCATGAATGATTTCTTCTTGATATGCTTGTTGTGTCAAGCCGCTCTCTATTGCTGAATAACAGTTGTGCACTCCATAGCAAATAGGTGTGCTTCATCCAATTCATTGAGTTGTTGAAGGCATTGTGTATGTGTCGTTGTTAGATCCAGTCCAATTTCCTAGGCCATCCTTAGGGTCTTAATCTCGAACTCGATTGGGAAGATGGGTTCTTTACCATAGAATAGGTGATAAGGAGAGTAGCTAGTGGTGTCACTCCATGTTGTACGATAATCCCATAAGGCATTTGGAAGCTCAGTAGCCCAATTATGTCAGTTTGTTGAGACAGTCTTTGTCAAGATTGCCTCCACAACCTTATTTGTGCTTTCTACTTGCCTGTTTTCCTATGGGTGATATGGGGAAGTAACTTTGTGCTTAATATGATAATTTTCCAGGGTGGTGGTGATTCTATGAGTTGTAAATTGTGAACTCCCATCAATGATTATTTCCCTGGGTAGTCCATAGCATACAAATAATTTGAAAAGAAATTGGATGACTACCTCTTTTGTTGCATTTGGTAGGGCTTTTGCCTCTACCCATTTAGTCATGTAGTCTGTAGCCACTATAATATAGGCCTTATGATTTGACTTTGGATTGAAGGGGCCAATGAAGTATACTGGCCATATTTCTAATGGTTCTGCGACTATTTGTGCCTTCAAGGGCATTTCATTAGCCTGGACTGGTTTTCCCATCCGTTGACAGTTGTCGCAGGTCTGGATGTATTTCTTTGCATCTCTGAATATTGAGGGCCAATAGTAACCCATCTGTAAAATTTTGTGTCCAGTCTTGCGGTCTGCAAAATCCCCACCACAGAGTTCGTCATGTCTTGCCTTTAGTATGTCATAGATTTCGCCATCTCGTACGCATCTACGGATCTGGAGATTAGCTCATGTGTGGAAGATATATCCGTTGATCCAAGCGAATCATGCGCTACGTTGGACGATCAGTTTTCTTTCCCTTGATGATAGATGTGTCGGTAATCTTCCTGTTGCTAGATAATTTTCCACATTAGCATACCAAGGTGGCTTTGTGGTAACGGAAAATAGATGCTCATCTGGAAATTGATCTTCAACTGTTAAGGAGTCATTTGTTTTGGGTATGCAGGATAGGAATTCTACGACAAGATTTTCTCTCCCGGGTAGATCTTTGATGGTGATTTCAAATTCCTGCAAGAGTAATAACCACCGAGTGATCCATCCATTAGTAATCAGTTTATTAGCTAGATATATAATAGAAAAATTATCAGTATACATAATAACGGGATAGCCTGTTATATAATGACAAAATTTATTGATGGCGTGTATAACATCTAAAAATTCTTTTTTTGTTACTATATAATTAAGTTCAGCTGGAGTAAGATTCTTTCTAATGAAATAAATAGCGTAAGGTTTCTTGTCTTCTTCATGTCCAAGGACGGAGCCTATGGAAATATCTGATGCATCGGTGGAGATGTGAAATGGTATTTTCCAATTTGGTCCCCTCAACACCGGTGTTGTCAATATTAACTTCTTCAGTCCTGCAAATTCCACATCACACTTGTCAAACCACAGAAACTCCACATTACCAGTCAAAGCATGTAACGGTGCAATGGTTCTTGCAAAATTTTGCATAAATATACGATAGTATCCAGAAGCGCCAAGGAAACTACGTACCTCTATTTGTGTGTCTGGTATAGGTAGATTAAGGATTACCTCTATTTTTGTTGGATCTACTCTAATTCCATCTGCATAAATATAATTCCCTAATACCACACCTTCTGTCATCATCATGTGACATTTTTCATGGCTTAAACATAACCTGGTAGCAATGCACCATTCCAGTACCTTCTCCAGATTATTCAATGCTTGGTCGAAGTCATCACCATAAGGAGTGAAGTCATTCATGTAGAATTCAAGCCCTTCGCTGATCAGGTCATTGAATATGCTCAGGATGGCCCTTTGGAATGTGGTTGGAGCATTACATAGTCCAAAGGGCAATACTCTGTATGCAAAGGTACCCCAAGGGTAGGTGAATGTAGTTTTATCTTGATCTTCTGGGGAGATCTAAATCTAATTGTAGCCACTAAAACCATCTAGGAAAGAAAAGAATTTCTTTCATGCCATAGTATCCAGGACCTGATCGATGAAAGGTAAGGGGAAATGATCCTTTTGAGTGGTTTTGTTAAGTTCCCTATAGTCAACACAAATCTTCTACTTCCCATTTTTCTTTGAGATGATGACTAATGGGGAAACCCACCGACTATCTGAGATAGGGTATATAAAATATACATCCAACAGATTTTATAATTCTTACTTAACAATATCCCTAAGATGGGGATTCAGTCTTCTCTATGGATGTCAGATAGGTTGAGAGTCTTTTCCAATATAAATGTGGTGTGTGCAGAGTTGTGGATCAATACCTTTCATATCAGAATACTCCTATGCAAAATCTTGTTGGTATTTGGGGAGGACTTGAATTAACTTTTGTTGTTGTTGTTCATCTAAATTGGGATTGATGTTCAGAGACCTCCCTGGTGAAATCTGGACGGATTTGTTGTTATGAACAGTTGTATTTGGAATTTTTTGTTCCATTAAATCTTTCAGCGGGTCTCCCTATGCTTCACAGTCTAGAACAACTTGGAGCATCTGGCAGGTTGGGTTACTCACGGTGGTTGGGATATTGATAAACTCACTGATTACATCATCCTCTAGTTGGTTTTTAAGTCTGAGGGCTTCTTCCAACATGAGAGGGGCTCGTAAATCCTTTTCTGGATATCGTGGTGGTGGAAATTGTGGATATATGAAAGTTGGTCTTGGCTTGGAAGGAGGATATAAGATGAGATTCTTTATGACACCTCCTCTAGCAATTTTCATATTACCCATTCGGCATCCTATGTACGCATATGTTGTTGCGTGCCATGGCCTACCCAGTATCAATGGATGCCCTTCAAGTCCACTTCTTGGGTTGATGATGAGAAAATCCATCGGATATTCCCAAGAGTCGATAGAGATGGCTATATCATGTAATGTGTCAACTGGTCGAACCACAGATCGGTCTGCCAATTGTAACATAATTTTGGTGTGTTCAAAGGGGTCAAAACCCATGGTATTGTAGGTTTCCATAGTCAGGATATTGATGGCTACTTGCAAATCAACTAGTGTATTTGGAAAAGAACAACCTTGGATCTGAACTGTTACTACGGGATTCCCTAGATCTGCATATTTGATTGGCTCTTTTCTACCAAGAATTAAATCAGACAAGGCTCCTACTACGTGAACTGTCGATGATGATTTTTTTATCTTCCTAACAGGCTTCCTTCCACATAGTTCCTTGATTATTTTCACATAAATTGGAATATCTTGTAGTGCCTGCAGGAGTGGAATATTGACATATAAATTCTTGAGTTCCCCTACAATGTCAAATTTGGGATATTCGACAGGTTTTGCTATCATCAATCTTTCGAGGAATGGAGTGAAAGGAGTTGCACCCTTATCAGGATCCTGTGATTCGACTGTGTTTCCCCCCTGCTCGATTTCTTCTATTATTACCAAAGTCTAGGGTGTTATTGTTGGTTGTTTTTCATTCTCCTTCTCTTGAGAAATGTTGTTTTCTTCAGGAGAGATTATATGCCTCGATCTCAACCGGAGTTTGTTTCACCCTACCGAGTTGGTTTCCCCTTCCCCGTTCTCCATAATTTGGATGAGTTGAGTCGGTCTATTATTAGGATTTAGGTGAGGTTGGGCCGATAATTGGGGGCGCAGTTGTGATTGAGGGTTTTTGCACAGTTGGAGTGGAGCTTGCAATGTGGGTTGGGTTTGAGGGGCCATCCCCATGGATTGATTGTTTATCCCCATAGGGCGCTGCCAATTTTGGTTCCAATTTGGGTTTTGGGCAATCATATTGGGCCACTGTGAAGGGTAGGGATTATTTGAATTTTTCCATGATGAGGTGGGATATTGTGAGTTAGGCCAGGTAGAGTTTGTAGTTGGTTGATTCTGCCATACAGGATTTGTAGCGGACTGGTTTGTCCAAGTGGGATTTGAAGGTGGGTATTGGTGGGGTTTACAGTTCTGATTAGTAAATTGTTGGCCCTGTCATGCATTACCAGAATTTTGCTGCTGATTATACTGTCCAGGAAAGAGAGAGGAAGGGTCTTCTAGTGTATTTGAGGGTCAGTTATGCCATTGACTACATTGAGCCATCAGATATAATGGCTATGTTTCTTCTTTCTCTTCTCTAAAGACATCTTTCAGTCCAGGGAGCGATGGGCATTGTTCCATGTCATGATCCTTAGCACAGATAGCGCAAACCTGAACCACATCCAAAGGGCAATCCCTTGGACCATTTTTTCTTCTGCATCTATGGAAAAATATGGCCAAAGTCTATTATGCTTCTATTTTTTTCTGTTTGGCCTGCAATACATCCAATTGTGTAGTTAGAGTGCTCAAAATATATGTTTTGAAATTTTCTAAGAGATTACCAACTTCATCTCGTGTGACAGCCCTGCTTGTAGTATTGTTACTTCTGGTGAGGGAAGTTTGCATTCCTGATTTGGTTCGTGTGATTCCTCGTGAGCACCTGATACACAATTGAATGATGTTATCATAAGTTTCTTGGTAAATGTCACATTTTCCCATTA
>JZKD02S2124154.1:25750-46239 GCA_000966675.3 Picea glauca
TGTTCAAGCACCCACTTGAACCTCTGAGGACAACAGTCCTCCCTAGCACCTCCCTACCACCCTGAAATATTAATCTTTGCTACTCAAACTTATTACATTGATATAATGTTCATCAATGAATTACCAGTCTCATCATTGTTCTTCTACACTTCCCTACTCTGTCTACCTCATTGTCTCCCTAGACACATGCCTTGCACTTTCTGTTCTTATGCCTTTTTTGCTCTGTGTTCCATGTCCATTAAATGCACCATTCCTCTTCTGTGTATTTCGACTGTTGCACATTGCCTCCTTCTACATGCCTAAATCACTCTCAACAACAACCTCCATCTCTTCTTTTTTCTGCATACTTATAGTATTTGTGCACCTTGTGCATTCAATATGTGAAATGCATATGCATCCTCTGCCTTGCACCATTGTTCTCCCTATTAGGATATCCACTGCCACACCATGTTGTCACCGCTTCACACCCTCGAGCATCAACACACTCTCTTTGTTATGCATGTTCTCCTCGTGTCGAGTCCTCTTCCTGATCCTCATGGAAAATCTTCAACTTCTCTGGAGGTTATACTCATGCGTTCATCATCACTGGGTGTTATGCTGAGATTCCTTAGCCTATATCGTAGTTGAGACTCTTCGTCTTCTCTATCATAGTCTAGCTCATCCTCTCTGTTGCAGTTACAGGCTTCAACACTCTTCCATCTGTCAATCGCCTCTATCAACAGTCTTCATTTGACTGGCAAATGCCTTGAGACTCTTCAACCTATCTGGAAAACACCCTGAAGTCTCTTCGAGTCCTCTGACAGAAACCATCAGTTGTTTCTAGCAGTTACACTATGAACCTATTGAGCCTTGTGCCTTTGGCACCTTTCACCTTTCCTTTCACATGTGGCCTTAGGCGGTGACAACAGCCTACACCAAAAGGTGTTTTCACATTTCATCATTTCGGCATTTCGCATGTCATGAATTCCTGTTGTGAGGCATCTCAACTCTCCTTGTCACGATCTACGAAATGGAGCTTGGTTGCACTAGATCCTTCATCCATCTTCTGCAGATGTGACCACTGGCTATGACCACAACCTTATTCAAAACTGCATTTCGCAATTTCGCGTTTCATGAATTTGTTGTGAGTCACTCTGACTCTTCCAACTCCCGATCATGAAATGGAGCCTTACAACTTGCAAGCTCCTTCCTTCACATGCCCACAATTGTGACCAAGAGTTTATCCACAAAGTGTTTTGGCGATTTCGCATTTCAACATTCCTACCTTTCGGCATTCCTATGGAGAAGTATCTCGAGCCTCCAACTCTTAGTATCGGAAACCTGCACCAAAAGGTGTTTTTCGCATTTCAGTATTCTGGCATTTCGACATTCCTCTGGTGAAGTGTTTCGACACTTCCAACTACCGGTATCCGAAACTTGCACCAAAATGTGTTTTTCGCATTTCGTCATTCCTACCTTTCGATATTCCTGTGGATAAGTATCTTAACACTCCAAATCCCGGTTTTCGAAACCTCCACCAAAAGGTGTTTTTTGCATTTTGGCATTCTGACATTTCGGTATTCCTGTGGTGAAGTGTTTCGACACTTCCAACTCCTGGTATCCGGAGCTACGAAATGGAGTCAGATCAATAGTCTGGTATTTCGACGTTTCGCATTTCGCAACTTTGGGACTCCTGTGATGAAGAGTCTTGACTCTTAACTCCTCCAACTCTCAATATATGAAACTTCGAAATGGAGTGGTTTTTCATTTCATGATTTCATTGTTCGTCTTTGTTGATGTGCTTGTTTCAAGATTTCGACGTTTAACATTTCACAACTTCGGGACTCCTATGATGAAGAGTCTCGACTCTTGACTCCTCCAACTCCCGGTATCTGAAACTTCAAAATGGATTTTATGCTTCTGATCATTCTGTGCCATCATCGCTACTGATCTTCCTTGCCTGCCTATTTTCTATCAAAGGAACAAGCACATTGTTGCACTCTGTGCGCACCTTTGCACTATATCTTCTAGTATTCAGTAGCTTTCTCTGCTGTGTCTCCCCAAAATAATTCTGGTGCCCATCTGGCACATTGTACCTGTACTGAAGCCATCATCGTTGATGTACTTTCCATCAATGACAAGCATACGTTTCCTATAAAACATGCCAACAAATGCTCCCTTAGATGATCTCCTTAGACAAAGACTTTTCATAAGCCCTATCGGGAAAACCATACGATTGGATTAAACAAAAGGACACCTATATTTTCCCTTACCTCACCCCTGATATAACGATTACCCATTGAAACCCCTACTGATTGGAAATCCTAAGATCTTGATTCTCAAAGAATAATAAAACATTCCCCCATGGGATTCAACTCTTTTGAGACTTAAATAATTTATGAAATTTCCACTTAGTATATCAAAAAACTAAGTATTAAAACTTCCAATTCTATTGGAGAGCTTCAAAACATCTCCCCTGACAACATCAAAATAATTCACAACATCTTTGCCAAATTACACTTTAATCTTTTTGAGCACTTCTTGCCAACTCCTATGATACATCAAAGGAGTTAAAGTTAAATTTTCCGATTCCTTTTGATCCATTATCTTCATCAAAAATCCTGCCATTAGATTTCCAAATGTACACAATAGACCATCGATGCTCTTCTCACTAACTCGACTAAGGCCTTTTGGAGCCTTTCATGTTATTCCTTCTGATAACCTTTAGAGGAATTGTTACTAACTTCTTCGATTTGCATCACAGAAGTTGGCATTGAATTTTCCATTTTTGACTTAGGAGCACCTTTCAAACCTTTTTCTTCTATAACTTTTATGAGATTGCTCACCATGCCTCCTATCATTCTACCCTCTTCGGATGATGATCTTCCACCCAATGGAATCTCTAGCAAATCCTCTGGTATCTAAAATACTTAGGTTGATTAAATTTTATGTCAGTTGTGATTTTGTGTTAATATTAGTCTCATCTATTTTTGTAGGTTTATATATGTCTCCAAAAAATAAAATGACAACTATTGAGCCCTAGGAAAGAAGTCAACAAATTGAATACGAACATGACACCCCCAGGGCCATGTATGAAGACACCTTTGGACTCCTAGAAAAATAAGGGGACTAAAAATATTGATAGAAAGCTTCTCTATGAGTTCGAATACACAACCAAAGAATTGTTCCCGAGGTGGTATAAGACAAAAAATCAATTCAAACATAGAAAAGGTTGAAACAAAAAAAACAACAAAATAAGAANCATTTTGTAATCCATTTGGTACTTTTATGATGTACTTTTGAATATTTTAACAGAAATAAGAAAGCTTCACCCACTAAGACAAAGGCTCGGAGACGTAGGAGAGATTGTCGATATCCGTTATCAAATTTGTTGTTTATGGTTTTTTTTTTCTTCATGATTATTTCTAGATCTATATATTTCTTTATGGCTTCCATGTTTCTTCATAAATTTTTCCTCTTTCATTCAATTCCTAAATGGTAATTTAACTCATGCTTTAAATCTCAACCATTGTTGTTAAAAGATCTTTTCGGATCAAGTGGCATTAGAACTAGTTGATGGTTGGTTTTTTAGTTTACATGATTACCAGGGAAAGGCTGAATCATGGTGAAGGAGATATTGTTGAAGAGAATCCTAAGATTGGATCAAGAAAGAGAACTTCTCAAAGTGAGAAGATGGCATCGGAAGAGGGACTTTCTCATGATGAGAAAGAGTTTCGAAAGACTTTCTTCGCCATGTCAGAGATGATGAAGGTTCTATATGAGGATTACTTGGAACAAAAGAGACTAATTCTAGGTGAATCATCAAAGGTAAAAAATGAATAAGGAGAGGATCCTCCTCAAAATTCTCCTTCACCTCCTTCTTTTCCATCAACTTCTTCTTCTTCTTCAAGTTCAAGTTTCAAATCCACCGCAAGAAAACATGTCCACAAACATAAACATGAAATTCCTTTAATTAATCTTGATGTGAAGTTTGAATTACCCATGTATGATGGTGAAGCCAATGTAGAGAGGCTTGATAACTGGGCCATACAGATGGAGGTTTATTGCAGTGTGCAAAAAACCAAGGATGAGGCAACTCAAATCAAGTTGGCATTGATTCGACTTGCAGGAACAACAATCATCTAGTGGTAGACCAAGTTGCAAAACGACACACAACAAGTGGGTAATGTATTTCCATCATGGAAAGTTTTTATTTCTGCACTTAGAAACCAATTCTATCCTTTAGGTTATAAAGAGAAGGATTTAATTGAATCAAAATCCCTTAAACTAAGAAAGGGACAAACAGTGTAAGAATACGCCAATGGAATTTGTAAAATGGCATTGATGTTAGATATTCCTTTACATACTGAAGAAACTCTTATGAAGTATATAGGATGTTTACCTGCACATATTCGTAACACTATATTTATGTTTGGACCTACTTATATTGATGAAGTTTTTGTTCAAGCAACAAAAATTGAGGTAGGGAAAATAGGGCTTGGAGTATTAGGAGAATCGTCTTCAAGAAAATAGGACAAAATGAAGTGGAATGGCAAGAAGGAAAATTCAGTGGAAAGAAAGGAAGAGAAGCCCTCTTGCAAGAATTGCAAGAAATAAGGGCATGATGAGGACCATTGCTGGAAATTGCATCCTGAGAAGAGACCTAAGTGGTTCAAAGAGAAGAAAGGGAGGAAAATAGATGTAACAACATCACGACCAACAGACTTGGGATCAGATTCAAGTGATGAATCTAAAGTCTCATTGGTTGGTTTGAAAGGTAAAATTGGTGATGTATTTGATTCTAGAAGTAAATTGTTTCACATCAGGGTCATTATGAGGCATATTAAGGTCGACACATTGATATATAGTGGATCTCAAACTAACTTGATTTCAGAGGAAATGGTAAAAAATTGGGATTAAACACTCAGATGCATCATAAGCCTTACTCACTTAAATGGATAAGCAACAATCATAAATTGCACATAACAAAGCAATGCACATTAAAGTTTGCAATTTCATCTAAGTTTGTGGATGAGGTAACATGTGATGTGGTGCCACTCAATGAATGTGGAATGGTCTTAGGCAGTCCTTATTTGTATGATCGCAAAGCAATCTTCTTCAAGGAACAAAAGGAATATCACTTAATCAAAGCAGGTAAAGAATATGTTGTACATGCTCATCATTTAAAGGAAAATCAATCTCTTCAAACAATGGAACAATTAATAAAGGCATCTCATGCAAGAAACACACCTATAATTGTTTCAAATAAAGTAATTGATCTTAAGAAAGAACATGAGATGATTGTAGAATGAAATATCAATCACACTTTGCTTCAAGATAAGATAATGTCATGCAAGTATTATAANCCCATGGACATTGATATCCCTGACATATCAATAGTTGGTGCTAGTGGACTAAATTTGGTACATGGTATTCCATTCAGGACAAATGATATACCGACCTAAAGAAGTTCATATACAACAAAGCATCAGGCCTAATTATACAAGAACAAGAAAATAGAGTACCGGTAATAGTGGGAAACTCGATTTCAGTCATTACACAAACCCCCATAACCAAACATGTCAGCAAGGGTCCAATAACCATAGCGTCAGTTGGATCCAATTTTTGGAGTGCCACATAGAATAATTTATGGAATATGCAATGGAAAAATATGATAAAGGAAACACGGATCAGGGAAATTCAGGAGAAGCTTTGACAGGTAAAGGTTGATGATGACAACCTTCATCATTTCAAGACCAACATAGATAAAGTCAGAACTAAACTAGAAGATGGCTTAATCGACATGTGCATGCACTTGTACATGTTCTAGAACTTAGCTACTACTATTTTGGAACAACATAAAATGGTGCAAACTAAGCTTGAAAAATTCAACACTATTTGAGAGGGCATGAACAACATTGATACATGGATTGCATGAAACTCGGATGCAGCGACAGAGCTCTACCACCCCTCTGCTAGAGAAAGAAAAATTAACATCTATGTACTTAAACATTGTTAGCACTTAGAACAAAAGGCATACAAAGAGAATACCAACTTAATGGATATTTGTTCACACATACACAAAGAAACACAAGAACTACTCAAGTTGTGTCGACTTCCCCAACTAGAAGAGCTTGAATTTTTTTTTATAATGGAGGAACTGGTCGATAAGGTACAAGACAACATCAGTCATAGCTGAGGAGTTACCGAGACAACCACCTCAGTGAGAACAAATCACATAGAACATCAGCTCATCCAACCAAGAAAGATTCATACTGTGGTTAAGGCATTCATGAAATCATTTTTGAAAGATATGCAGATCAATGACAATGTGGTGATGGATACAACCACAATTGAAGAACTTTCATATTTTAGACTCTTTGCTTGTATGATAAGTTCTAAATTTGGGTAGTTTACCTTTGGGAAAATAATGTATAAAAGGAGAAAACAAAAAATTAAAAATTACTATTATCTTCCTCATATTTTGTCTTTTCTTAACTACTCCAAATTTTGTCTTTTCTTTGTACACATGTCATCAAGAAGAGGGACATGAACAATTTTGTAACAACTTATTTAGAGGAATAAAAACAGTCACAAGACAATTAGGAAAATGATTATAAATATAAGAAGATACCCATTTTGATGGGGATCTTTAAGAATTGTATAAACTCAAGGGCTATTTCAAGGACATATATCATGTTAATGAAGATTGAGAAGCCCTCAGGGTGAGTTTTCAAAAAAAAGAAAAACTTGTCTATGTGGCTAATTTTGTTGTGAACTTCTTCATGTAGAATGTATGTTGATCACATGGACTGTAAGAATATTTTTTTTTGATAGACTAATATGATGCACACTATGTTATGTTACAATATTGTTATTCTTTATTATATATTCAATTCATGAGATCATGAGATGTTAAATGTATGCATAAATACAATTTAGACTTTTCTGGTTATATGCATGTATGCTCATGTTTCTAACTTTGCACCTTCATTTTAACTTCCTATGTGGGGTTTCTAAAAAAAATTAGTTTCATTTACAAGTTTACAACTCATTTGGTTACTATAGTTTTCTCCTAGCTAGGATAGTATAGGATAGATTAGAAACATATTAGATTTATTTTCATACATAGTCTTCATATACATTTTTGCATCGCATAACCATCAATTTTCATCCCCGTAACCAACAATGGAAGTCAGGAAAATTTATGGATGGGTCTCGTAAACTAAATGGTGTATAGTCTAATTTGGACTGTGCACCAAGAAGTACCCCTTACTGGGACTGGGATAATTCTTCCTTGTCAACAAAATTGGTGCTATAAAGAGGGCCTGAATTTAATGGCTTACATAAACAATATGCATAATCACAATCTCTCTTTCGAAAACAAACTTGTTCCCACTCTTTTCCCTCGTATAAATTCTAAAAAATAGAATATGTATGAATATACAAACATAAATTTCAATAGTGCGACATGTAGTCCTAAAACTCATACAAAGACTTGGTTTCATGTACCACAAGAAGAGTTCTCTTAAACTTGTCATATTACATGTGCTTATGTAAAGTTACTTGGTAAGATGCCAACAATGTCTAAGCTTCCGAGAAGGAAAGATACCCTTATGAGGAGGACCAAAACCCATCTTGATAGATATGTTGACTCCATATACGATCTCATCGAAACTGCATTACAAGAAGTTGCAGTTCCCTTTAGTCGATTTTCCTATACCCTTCTCAAACTCAAAGATAACCTTGAGGGTGAAAACTTGGAAATCAATCTAGAATAGATCATGGGTGAAGATAGAGAAGAAATGGTAGTGATCCTACCTTAGATGTCCCAAGGTGCCTTAAATTTAGCAGGACCCTTACATGAAATGCTTTGATCCAGAAAGACCAGGTTCACTAGAAGACCACATAAAAAATTTATTCTTAGCCACTCATCTGTTAAACTTCCAACATGAAGAGGTGGTATTTATGTTGTTTCCTTACACCTTCTTTGATAGAGCATCTACGTGGTATTTCATACTACCACCTAATTAGATATCAAGTTGGGAATATTTTGAGAAGGTTTTTATCAGATAATTCAGAGAACGAAAAACAAAAACATCCTTGTATAATGAATTGGGAGCCATTAAAATGGATAGAAGAGAAAAAATAAAATATTTCAATCATCGATTGCTCAACATCTTAACTAATTTAATTGTTGATACAACCAGCAGACAATATTTATCCATTGAATACTACATGACAAATCTCATTCCATCTAGAGGTATGTTCTTCAAGAGAGCTAGTAGGGACACTTTGGCCCTTAATTTCGATGAAGCCAAAATTGTAGAAAGAAAACTATCCTCTTATGACCATCACCCACACTCTAAGGAAATCAATTTGGATAGAAAGAACCCTTTACTGCTAACAAATACACTTGAAAATGAACCCAAAGATATAGATAGTGTGGTAAAGTTGGTCAAGAAATTGTCTAATGAGGTGGTAGATCTCAAGAATAATGTCGACAAAGGGCCTTCAAGACATAAAAATTTCTACCCATATTTTACGAGAAACGACAACCCAACAAGACCACTCGAAGCTCCTCAAATATTTTTAAACCTAGATAGCTTCAACAATGATAAAATCTATCAAATGGATGTAAAATCTACCTTTATAAATGGAAACTAAGAGGAATAAGTATACATTGAACAACCAAAATAATTCTTATTATCAGAAGTTAAGGATCTTGTATGCATATTGAATAAAACATTTTATGGGCTAAAACAAGCTCCTAGACCTTGGTATTCAAGACTTGACAAAAATCTGCAGAAATAAGTATTCAAAAGAGGAATTGTTCACAACAATTTATAAATCAAGACAATAAGATAAAATCAATTTATTGTTGTCATTTATGTAGATGATCCAGAATGGATCTAGGAAACAAAATGGGTCCAGAAAGGCCTAAATATCAAAGTGCTCATAATGGCTTCAAAATGGACGTGTGCATAGGCCTCTTCGATACAAACCTAATGTAGCTTGAGCAAGCTCAAACAGACATCATATATGAAAGATATCGTGATCTGTCCTTTTGACCAAACAGGGAAAAAAGTGATGACTGTACAGTCTGTACAGTTCGTATAGTGCTGACATGGAAAATGACTGTACAGGCCATGTGGTGATGTGGCAGGTAAATTGGATGCTAACTGGGAAGAAACGTGTTGATAGTTGGACGACTCAAAGCTTGACACATGGAAATTCATGGGAAAGTGGTAAGGGGCCACATGGCCCAGTCATGGTATTCCATGTGGCACCCATTCATTGTTTGATCGATTAAAAAATTTTATGGGTTCAATAGGAATCCAATTCGTGACCTTCGGTTCGGGCGAGAGCTTCGTCAGGGTCAGGCTACTAGCCCGACCACGGTGGGACTTAACCTCTATGGGCGCGATGTATTATTTAAAGTGTGGGGTGTGTGTTAGGCATGGAGGAAAGGGTTGTGGCTAGGCCCCAGCCCGAGGTCATTTGCACACCATAAAACCCTGACTATGCTCCTTTGGTGTGGGTATTACATATGCTCCAACCCATTACCATATCCTCCAGCTCCGATGCGTTACATGTGACCTCTTAGCATACAACCACTCCATAATTCGGTTAGCATGGTTAAGTGGGATTAGCACTTGGTCGATCAGACTATCTCACTAACCAAGGCACATAACCGGGAGCTTTTACCAGGGGCCAAACAAATTTACACGTGGAGATATAGAGCTTGGCCACATGGGCCTTAGTCAAAGGACCAGGGCCTATTCTGGAGGCGGCTAGCACACCAAGTCTTATCCCAGGGCCATATGACAATGCCCCATATGCCTAGGAGCATGAAGGAAGGGGGTTTCACCCTTAATGTATGCGAAAAGTGGGGTTTTCCACTTTATTATATGATTTTTATTTATTTAATGCCTAATTTTGATGGATTTTAGCCATTTTTGGAGGATCTTGGGCCCTTTTTGAGGCCAGATCTTGGGGGGAAGTTTGGATTTTGTTTCCAAATTCAAGCCCATATAAACCATGGGGGAGATTCAGAACAAGAAAATTCTAAATATTTTTTTATCCAAAGCCATTTTTATGCAGGGAAGCCATTGGGGAGAGCACCTTTGCGGGCCATTTTGGGGAGCTTCGTTTATCCATTTTCAATGCCGTCATTTTTGATGGGTTCTTAAGATCTATTAGAACATGAAAAAATCATTTTGTAATCCATTTGGTACTTTTATGATGTACTTTTGAATATTTTAACAGAAATAAGAAAGCTTCACCCACTAAGACAAAGGCTCGGAGACGTAGGAGAGATTTTCGATATCCGTTATCAAATTTGTTGTTTATGGTTTGTTTTTTCTTCATGATTATTTATAGATCTATATATTTCTTTATGGCTTCCATGTTTCTTCATAAATTCTTCCTCTTTCATTCAATTCCTAAATGGTAATTTAACTCATGTTTTAAATCTCAACCATTGTTGTTAAAAGATCTTTTCGGATCAAGTGGTATTAGAACTAGTTGATGGTTGGTTTTTGAGTTTACATGATTACCAAGGAAAGGCTGAATCATGGTGAAGGATATATTGTCGAAGAGAATCCTAAGATTGGATCAAGAAAGAGAACTTCTCAAAGTGAGAAGATGGCATCGGAAGAGGGACTTTCTCATGATGAGAAAGAGTTTCGAAAGACTTTCTTTGCCATGTCAGAGATGATGAAGGTTCTATATGAGGATTACTTGGAACAGAAGAGACTGATTCTAGGTGAATCATCAAAGGTAAAAAATGAATAAGGAGAGGATCCTCCTCAAATTCCTCTTTTCCATCAACTTCTTCTTCTTCTTCAAGTTTAAGTTTCAAATCCACCGCAAGAAAACATGTCCACAAACATAAACATGAAATTCCTTTAATTAATCTTGATGTGAAGTTTGAATTACCCATGTATGATGGTGAAGCCAATGTAGAGAGGCTTGATAACTGGGCCATACAGATGGAGGTTTATTGCAGTGTGAAAAAAACCAAGGATGAGGCAACTCAAATCAAGTTGGCATTGCTTCGACTTGCAGGAACAACAATCATCTAGTGGTAGACCAAGTTGCAAAACGACACACAACAAGTGGGTAATGTATTTCCATCATGGAAATTTTTTATTTCTGCACTTAGAAACCAATTCTATCCTTTAGGTTATAAAGAGAAGGATTTAATTGAATCAAAATCCCTTAAACTAAGAAAGGGACAAACAGTGTAAGAATACACCAATGGAATTTGTAAAATGGCATTGATGTTAGATATTCCTTTACATACCGAAGAAACTCTTATGAAGTATATAGGAGGTTTACCTGCACATATTCGTAACACTATATTTATGTCTGGACCTACTTATATTGATGAAGTTTTTGTTCAAGCAACACAAATTGAGGTAGGGAAAATAGGGCTTGGAGTATTAGGAGAATCGTCTTCAAGAAAATAGGACAAAAGGAAGTGGAATGGCAAGAAGGAAAATTTAGTGGAAAGAAAGGAAGAGAAGCCCTCTTGCAAGAATTGCAATAAATAAGGGTATGATGAGAACCATTGCTGGAAATTGCATCCTGAGAAGAGACCTAAGTGGTTCAAAGAGAAGAAAGGGAGGAAAATAGCTGTAACAACATCACGACCAACAGACTTGGGATCAGATTCAGGTGATGAATCTAAAGTCTCATTGGTTGGTTTGAAAGGTAAAATTGGTGATGTATTTGATTTTAGAAGTAAATTGTTTCATATCAGGGTCATTATGAGGCATATTAAGGTCGACACATTGATATATAGTGGATCTCAAACTAACTTGATTTCAGAGGAAATGGTTAAACAATTGGGATTAAACACTCAGATGCATCATAAGCCTTACTCACTTAAATGGATAAGCAACAATCATAAATTGCACATAACAAAGCAATGCACATTAAAGTTTGCAATTTCATCTAAGTTTGTGGATGAGGTAACATGTGATGTGGTGCCACTCAATGAATGTGGAATGGTCTTAGGCAGTCCTTATTTGTATGATCGCAAAGCAATCTTCTTCAAGGAACAAAATGAATATCACTTAATCAAAGCAGACAAAGAATATGTTGTACATGCTCATTATTTAAAGGAAAATCAATCTCTTCAAACAATGGAACAATTAATAAAGGCATCTCATGCAAGAAACACAACTATAATTGTTTCAAATAAAGTAATTGATCTTAAGAAAGAACATGAGATGATTGTAGAATGAAATATCAATCACACTTTGCTTCAAGATAAGATAATGTCATGCAAGTATTATAAACATATTAGCTCATTTGTAGTCATATCTCTGATTTTATCACTAGTAATGATGTCAACATGGATGATATTGGCTTCAGTAAGATGTGACAGAGTACAAGTGGCTAACAATATGTTGTCAGTTATCATGGTTGTTTTACAGTTGATCTTGATGAGACAGGTGCACAGGACAGATTTTAAAGACAGAGAACAAGTGGGGTGGCCACTCAATTATTGGTCAGTAACCTCCTGGAGGACCAAAAAGTATTTAGTGGGCAGGCGTCAGCCATAATGGATCTAGGAACCAAAATGGGTCCAAGAAGACCTAAAAAATCAAAGTGCTCGGAATGGCTTCAAAACAGATGTGTGCGTAGGCCTTTTTGATACGAACCCGACACAACTTTAATGAGCTCAAATGAATGTCATATGTGAAAGATATTGATGTCTTTTCATTTGGCCAAACAGGCAAAAAAATGATGACTGTATAGTCCGTACAGTCTTGATGTGGAAACTAACTGTACAGGTCATACGACTGCATAGTGACATGGAAGGTACAATGGATGTTGATTGGGAATACACGTGTTGATACTTGGATGAATCAATGCTTGACACATCACAGTTTGTGGGAAAGTGGTAAGGTGCCACATGGATCAGTCATGGGATGCCACGTGGCACCCATTCATTGGTTGATCAGTTGCAAAATTTATGGGTTCAACGGGAATCGAACCCATGACCTCCCATCTAGGTGATAGATTTGGAAGGGCCAGGCTACCANTATAAAGTTTGGTTGCAATAAGGATTTAGAATTGTAGGTTGCTGGAAAGTTTTACAATCTGGAATTATATAATTGTATTTAGCTGCATAATTTATTTACACAATTTGGAGGATGAATTTTCATTAAATCACTGTATAAATTGTCTTCCTTGTTGATTTTGTTTTCTTTTAGTTGTTATTTCATTGATGATGTGCTGGAATTTAAATTTCTTTTGAATTTTATTCACTCTCAATTAAACTAATGTTTTGATGACAATCAACTCGTTGATTAGCCGTTGCTTAGATTATTTTGTGTATCGAATGAACTTGATATCGTGGTTGTGATTTATATTTGCAGTGTTTGAATTTAAACATTGTTGGTCACTACAAGAATCAACATTTCAAAAACGTGATTTTTGTATGGCCCTTTTTAAAAATCTTATTGCAGTTTGGAGTTTGTAAATTCGTCAATCGTTGCCATTTGTTTACACTACTGGTGTTTTTTGTTTTTTTTCAACAACTACTTATTTAGTTTCATCTCTAGAAAATGAAAGTTGAGGATGTTGTCAAGTTAATGGCAAATAAGAGAATAGGATTGTTTAGTGAAGGGTAAAGATGTCGTCATATTTTTGCCAATCTATAGCAGTAGGAGATCGTGTGGTCATTGTAAAAGTTAAATGCTTTCCGAAGGTTTAGAATTCACATTTTCTCATTGTTAAGTTTTCTCATTTCTATTTTGGAATTAAAATTGTTATTATGTAAAATAAATGTGAGGTCTGTCGGAGAAATTAATTTCCCTACCTATCCACCTACCACACTGAGGCTTCTACTCTTTTCTAGAGAATTCCTTTCCACTCACACTCTAGATTGTTTCGAGAAAGATCTGGATTCTCCAGATGCTTCCATTCTGTCTATAAAAATAGGCTATGTAACCATTTAACTCATTCAGAAATAAAAATTTGTTTCACTTCATTTTTTAGTGTTCCTTTGCTTCTGCCCACTCATCGTGGTATCAGAGCTAGGATAGCATTGAGTTTCCAGGCGAGACATAAGGGCAGGTTAGCAGTGATGGCCATGAGAAGAGGGATGTGAGTGTTAGCTTCTGTAGAAAAGAGATGCAGAGCTGAGGAAGTCGCAGCCTCCAAGAAATCCGTGAGAGTTGTGTTGACCATGAGAATTGGAGATTGCCTGTTGTCCATGAGAATTGGAGTTGAGGGTTGTAACAGTCTCGTGAAATTAAGTCCGCTGGTATTGATTTAATTACATGTGGAAAGAGCAAGAAGACCAGGCTCACTGCTCAACTTTAAGTTTGGCTATTTTGGTAGTCTCTCTCAGCTCCTTCAATCCGTTTAGGATTTTGTTCCACCATGAATCAAGTGCGTAAATGTCAGAAATACATATATATTTTTTTTCAGATTTAGAAAAGCTTGGGGAATGAGATAAACATGGGTGTATCTTACTATATATTTGTGATATGTTGGATTTAATACTATTCCTCTTATCGACACAAAACATAGGCTGTTGTAGTTTTAGAAATTAGGGTGGACTGATTGATAATCTTGGTTAATTGTGCATTGAATAAGTAGAATTGGGCATTATATTGGGAGTGTTTTCATTTTAAAACTAATTTGGTGTAGTTGTTGTTGCTCAAATAAGAGTAGCAAAGAGCAGTTACCTGGAATCACCTTCTATAGTCTTTTGGCTACTTTTGCTGGAAATTAATTTTTTGGGGCTTGATTTTTTAAAAGAGAATGGCATCAGGCATGTTTCAACAACTTATGATCTCAACATTTTCTGGGAAAAATTATGATAATTGGGCATTTAGAATGAAATTAGTATTTGATTCATATGAGCTAATAGAAATAGTAATGAATGGCTATACTGAACCACAAGATGAGTTTGTTTTGAGTGTTGATGAAAAGGGCTTTGCAGATAATTGGACATGCGTTGGACGATTCAGTTGTTGGAAGGATTAAACTAGCCACTATAGCTAAGCAAGCATGGGACATTCTAGAGACAACATATCAAGGCACTAGCAAGGTAAAAATTGCCAAACTTCAAGCACTTAGAAGCAAATTTGAAAACTTCCAAATGAAAGATTCTGATTCAATAGATCATTTTACATATTGTGTTATGGAGTTGGTTAATCAAATAAGGAAAAATTGTGATGAACTCACAGATCAGAAGGTTGTAGAAAAGGTTTTAATAAGTTTTCCTAGAAAATTTGATATAATAGTTGTGGTAATTGAAGAATCTAAAGATTTGACTAAATATTCTATGGATGAGTTGGTTGTCTCCTTGAAACATTATGAAGATAGCTTGAACAAGAATGAAAATACCTCGTTAGAGAATGCATTCAAAACATAAATGACATTTGGTAGAGGCAGAGAAAGAGGAAATCCAAGATTCAGAGGAAGAGGAAGAGGAAGAAATAGTTTTCAAAGAGAAGAAAGAAAGAGCCAAGACCCAGGAGGAATGAGAAATCAAAGTTTCAGCTCAAGGAAAAGAAATCACAATCAAAGATCACAAAGGTATGACAAATCAAAGATTCAATGTTATCACTGCAAGAAGTATGGTCACTTTGCAAATGAATTCCAAAAGAGAGAAGCATATATGAGAAAGCAAAATGAACATTTCTCCGAGAGTAGTTCCGAGACATTGTTTATTACATGTGATGTAGCCCAAGAAAATGCAAGTAACATTTGGTTTCTTGATAGTGGTTGTAGTAACCATATGACTGGAAATAAAGGGTTGTTTGAGGATTTGAATACATCAGTTAAAGAACAAATTAAATTGGGTAATGATAATATTGTATAAGTCATGGGAAAAGGTGTAATCAATGTAATAACAAATAGTGGAAAGAAAACTATTCCTGATGTTTATTTTGTGCTTGGTTTAAAGAAAAATCTCATAAGTGTGGGACAACTTACTCAAAAGGGTTATAGAGTTTCTTTTGAGAATAATGTATGCACTATATTTGATATTCCTCCTAGTAAAATGGTGATTGCAAGGATTAAAATGATAGACAACAGAATGTTCCCACTTCACATGAAAAGTGAAATGATGGATAAGATATGAGCAAGTTTCAAGGCATCAAGTCAAGATCAGGCATGGATATGGCACTTGAGGTATAGCCATCTAAACTTTAAAGGATTGTGTTTGTTGCAAAGAAATGAAATGGTAAAAGGTTTACCACCTATTCAAGCACCAATTAGTTCATGTGAAAGTTATATTTTGGGCAAGCAACATAGGTTAAGNTATAAAGTTTGGTTGCAATAAGGATTTAGAATTGTAGGTTGCTGGAAAGTTTTACAATCTGGAATTATATAATTGTATTTAGCTGCATAATTTATTTACACAATTTGGAGGATGAATTTTCATTAAATCACTGTATAAATTGTCTTCCTTGTTGATTTTGTTTTCTTTTAGTTGTTATTTCATTGATGATGTGCTGGAATTTAAATTTCTTTTGAATTTTATTCACTCTCAATTAAACTAATGTTTTGATGACAATCAACTCGTTGATTAGCCGTTGCTTAGATTATTTTGTGTATCGAATGAACTTGATATCGTGGTTGTGATTTATATTTGCAGTGTTTGAATTTAAACATTGTTGGTCACTACAAGAATCAACATTTCAAAAACGTGATTTTTGTATGGCCCTTTTTAAAAATCTTATTGCAGTTTGGAGTTTGTAAATTCGTCAATCGTTGCCATTTGTTTACACTACTGGTGTTTTTTGTTTTTTTTCAACAACTACTTATTTAGTTTCATCTCTAGAAAATGAAAGTTGAGGATGTTGTCAAGTTAATGGCAAATAAGAGAATAGGATTGTTTAGTGAAGGGTAAAGATGTCGTCATATTTTTGCCAATCTATAGCAGTAGGAGATCGTGTGGTCATTGTAAAAGTTAAATGCTTTCCGAAGGTTTAGAATTCACATTTTCTCATTGTTAAGTTTTCTCATTTCTATTTTGGAATTAAAATTGTTATTATGTAAAATAAATGTGAGGTCTGTCGGAGAAATTAATTTCCCTACCTATCCACCTACCACACTGAGGCTTCTACTCTTTTCTAGAGAATTCCTTTCCACTCACACTCTAGATTGTTTCGAGAAAGATCTGGATTCTCCAGATGCTTCCATTCTGTCTATAAAAATAGGCTATGTAACCATTTAACTCATTCAGAAATAAAAATTTGTTTCACTTCATTTTTTAGTGTTCCTTTGCTTCTGCCCACTCATCGTGGTATCAGAGCTAGGATAGCATTGAGTTTCCAGGCGAGACATAAGGGCAGGTTAGCAGTGATGGCCATGAGAAGAGGGATGTGAGTGTTAGCTTCTGTAGAAAAGAGATGCAGAGCTGAGGAAGTCGCAGCCTCCAAGAAATCCGTGAGAGTTGTGTTGACCATGAGAATTGGAGATTGCCTGTTGTCCATGAGAATTGGAGTTGAGGGTTGTAACAGTCTCGTGAAATTAAGTCCGCTGGTATTGATTTAATTACATGTGGAAAGAGCAAGAAGACCAGGCTCACTGCTCAACTTTAAGTTTGGCTATTTTGGTAGTCTCTCTCAGCTCCTTCAATCCGTTTAGGATTTTGTTCCACCATGAATCAAGTGCGTAAATGTCAGAAATACATATATATTTTTTTTCAGATTTAGAAAAGCTTGGGGAATGAGATAAACATGGGTGTATCTTACTATATATTTGTGATATGTTGGATTTAATACTATTCCTCTTATCGACACAAAACATAGGCTGTTGTAGTTTTAGAAATTAGGGTGGACTGATTGATAATCTTGGTTAATTGTGCATTGAATAAGTAGAATTGGGCATTATATTGGGAGTGTTTTCATTTTAAAACTAATTTGGTGTAGTTGTTGTTGCTCAAATAAGAGTAGCAAAGAGCAGTTACCTGGAATCACCTTCTATAGTCTTTTGGCTACTTTTGCTGGAAATTAATTTTTTGGGGCTTGATTTTTTAAAAGAGAATGGCATCAGGCATGTTTCAACAACTTATGATCTCAACATTTTCTGGGAAAAATTATGATAATTGGGCATTTAGAATGAAATTAGTATTTGATTCATATGAGCTAATAGAAATAGTAATGAATGGCTATACTGAACCACAAGATGAGTTTGTTTTGAGTGTTGATGAAAAGGGCTTTGCAGATAATTGGACATGCGTTGGACGATTCAGTTGTTGGAAGGATTAAACTAGCCACTATAGCTAAGCAAGCATGGGACATTCTAGAGACAACATATCAAGGCACTAGCAAGGTAAAAATTGCCAAACTTCAAGCACTTAGAAGCAAATTTGAAAACTTCCAAATGAAAGATTCTGATTCAATAGATCATTTTACATATTGTGTTATGGAGTTGGTTAATCAAATAAGGAAAAATTGTGATGAACTCACAGATCAGAAGGTTGTAGAAAAGGTTTTAATAAGTTTTCCTAGAAAATTTGATATAATAGTTGTGGTAATTGAAGAATCTAAAGATTTGACTAAATATTCTATGGATGAGTTGGTTGTCTCCTTGAAACATTATGAAGATAGCTTGAACAAGAATGACAATACCTTGTTAGAGAATGCATTCAAAACATAAATGAAATTTGGTAGAGGAAGAGAAAGAGGAAATCCAAGATTCAAAGGAAGAGGAAGAGGAAGAAATAGTTTTCAAAGAGAAGAAAGAAAGAGTCAAGACCCAGGAGGAATGAGAAATCAAAGTTTCAGCTCAAGGAAAAGAAATCACAATCAAAGATCACAAAGGTATGACAAATCAAAGATTCAATGTTATTACTGCAATAAGTATGGTCACTTTGCAAATGAATGCCAAAAGAGAGAAGCATATATGAGAAAGCAAAATGAACATTTCTCCGAGAGTAGTTCTGAGACATTGTTTATTACATGTGATGTAGCCCAAGAAAATGCAAGTAACATTTGGTTTCTTTATAGTGGTTGTAGTAACCATATGACTGGAAATAAAGGGTTGTTTGAGGATTTGAATACATCAGTTAAAGCACAAATTAAATTGGGTAATGATAATATTGTAGAAGTCATGGGAAAAGGTGTAATCAATGTAATAACAAATAGTGGAAAGAAAACTATTCATGATGTTTATTTTGTGCTTGGTTTAAAGAAAAATCTCATAAGTGTGGGACAACTTACTCAAAAGGGTTATAGAGTTTCTTTTGAGAATAATGTATGCACTATATTTGATATTCCTCCTAGTAAAATGGTGATTGCAAGGATTAAAATGATAGACAACAGAATGTTCCCACTTCACATGAAAAGTGAAATGATGGATAAGATATGAGCAAGTTTCAAGGCATCAAGTCAAGATCAGGCATGGATATGGCACTTGAGGTATAGCCATCTAAACTTTAAAGGATTGTGTTTGTTGCAAAGAAATGAAATGGTAAAAGGTTTACCACCTATTCAAGCACCAATTAGTTCATGTGAAAGTTATATTTTGGGCAAGCAACATAGGTTAAGCTTTCCAAAAGAGAAGTCATATAGATCTTGGGAACCGTTAGAAATTGTGCATATAAATTTGTGTGGTCCAATGCAGACACCATCATTAAGGGGGAGCATATATTTTCTAACATTCATTGATGACTATAGTATAAAAACATGGGTTTATTTCCTTAAACAGAAATCTAAAACATTTAACAAGTTTAAGGAATTCAAGGCATTGGTTGAGAAATAGAGTGGCCTATCTATTAAGATATTAAGATCAAATAGAGGAGGAGAATACAATTCAAATGAGGTTTTGGAGTATTGCAGGTATCATGGAATAAAGAAGCAATTCACTACAAGCTATACACCTTAACAAAATGGTGTTGCAGAATAGAATAATCATACAATAATGGAGATGGCAAGAAGCATGTTGAAAGGAAAGAATTTATCAAATGAATATTGGGCCGAAGTAGTAGCTTCTGCCGTCTATATATTGAACATGAGTCCAACAAAGATTGTGAGGGACATGGTTCCTCAAGAAGCATGGAGTGGTAAGCTTCATAGTGTTTCTCATTTTAAAGTATTTGGTTGCCTTGCATATGCACATGTGCCTAAACAAACAAGGAGTAAATTGGATGATAAAAGTGAAAAATGTGTTTTCATTGGTTATGATGAACAATCTAAGGCATATAAGTTGTTTAATCCTATAACTAATAAATTCATTGTAAGTAGAGATGTTGTATTCAAAGAGGAACAATCTTGGGATGGCAATATAGACAAGACAATTACAAGTACAAGAACACAAGGAGAACAATCAAATGAGTAAGGAGGAATACCATCAACCATTCTAGAAGAAGAAAACTCACAAAGGCAAGGTGAACAAGTAGAAACATCAAGTCCAAAAGTAAGTTATGACTCAAATCCTACACTTGAATCATTAAGATCAAGATTAAGAGGCAAAAAGACTAGAAGCTTGCATGAAATATATGATCAAGGAGATAGGATAGATTTGCAATC
>JZKD02S2124165.1:59427-89711 GCA_000966675.3 Picea glauca
GACCTAATAGAAGCTTCCACTTCTAGAAGGATCTTCCTCTAGATGCTTCTCTTAATAGACATATTTAGTATAAATAAGGGTCGAGGGTATGAAAACCCTAGCTTGGAGATTATTGAAACAGAGCGCTGCTCGACTAGAGGTTTCCTCCTCGAAGAGGCCTGTGAACATTGCTTTCTGAATCAAAGTGCTATTTCAGTTGTTGTTCTCATATTATTTCTATGTTATTGTGGAGATTATGCTGGTTATATTACTGTTATTCTGCCATTTCTAGCATTTTATTTCTGTTCTGCGTATTTATTATATTTGATATCTTGCATGTTCTCAATAAATTTAACAATCTCAAAATATTCCTTTGTTGAGGTTCCTTGAGCACTCATAGATATCTGGGTGAGTCTTCCACACAGGGTTATCAACTTTCCTCTAAATAATCCTATTCCTCCCAATGAAGGAATCATAACAGGCTTTCCTAAAGTTTCCCAAGTTCTTTCTGTCATGATATTTACCTGTGTTTCTTCATCCAGAGCACAATCAATGTCGAAGTGTTCTATTCTTGCTTCTATGCATTCTTTTTCTTGGAATATCTCTGATAAGTTGATATTTATGTGATCATTTAGGGTTTCTTTCATTTGTAGCAATACATTCTCTGATTCTTTCCGGGGTTTTGCCATGGTCTTAGTTTCTTGAACTTCCTTAGGGTTTTCTTGTCTCATATTCATTCTGTCAAGCTTAGCAATCATTCTAGGGAATTCTAAAACTTCATGATCCATAACTTTACAACAAATACAACTAAGTCTTCTACCAGGGCATTCCTTAGTAAGATGTCTCGGTCTTCTGCAATTGTAACAAAGAGTTAATCCTCTCTTTCTTTGAAATGATCCCCAGTCTTTCCTTTATTGCAGACTAGGATCATAGTAGATAGCCTGCAAAAAATTCTTTGTAGGATCCTGCATCCATTTGTTAGTCCAAACATTATTTTTATGCATAGGAATAACATATCTTTCACTATTTTTGTCAAATCTACTCATATCAAACTTTATTTCATCTAGCTGTGCCCTACTTTCCAAGATATGACAAATTTATCAAACATACCTAGATCTATACTTTTGAAACAAAAATGTCCACTTATATTACCTTTTCAATCAAAACTTTTCATTGTTCTTACCTTTATCAGAGCACAAAGATTTTAGGTCTTACCTCTTTTCTTCAGATTTGAATTTTCTTCTTGGCATAGAGCTTCACAGGTCAAGTAGAATACTGTGCACTAGGGCAACAGATCTACGCACATAGATTTATCTTTTATATAGTTCCCAACAATCATAGTTTAAGGTCCTGGCAATGAAACCATTTGTTGGCACAGGGGTATACCCAGGGTTCAACGCTTACAAAAACACACTAAAAAAACCCTAACTACTGGCCCTTTCGGCAACACCTACAAAGCAAATGAAGTCTCACCCGAGGTAGAGGCAGGGGTGGTTGCATGACTCAGATATCCGAAACCTTAGCTGGGACACAGATATGTGATTGTAACACCTTAACAGATCACTTAGTAGTTATATTTCATTAATATTCAGTCTTAGTCTACAATGCAACTAAACCCTAATAATAGATCAACATAGTATTCACACAGGTCCAATAGATTCAAGCACTAAGCATACCAACATAGATTAGATCTAGCATTCATTCACATTATTCAACACTAAGCTATCATATTAGAATCTTCTAAGAATATATCAATGCACTAAGCATTTAACCACATAAACAAGAGAACAACCATAAAGCACAAAGAAACCACAACATGAGAAATATATGGTTCACCTCCACCCTGGGGCTACCTCCACCAACTCTTCTTCTTTGTTTCTTTTTGTCAATATTCTACATGCACAGAGACATGATATCGTACTCTGCAAAGGACATGAGATCTACGCGCACTATGCTAGATCCTCCTTCCCTGAGTTACAACACATAGCCTCTTCGTAGTCTCTTACAATCTCTTTCTCTTATCCTTGCAAAACTCACACAACATGCACAAAGAATTTACAATCATCACTTGCACTTAGCATAACACCAAAAACCTCTTCTTCCCCTCTTCTCTTACATCATCTAGAATTCTATTTAAACATTACAAAGAGGGCATAAAAATGGGTAAACCCATGGGCCGACATCCCCATACCCGTTACATAATCCCAAAACCCAAAAATCCCTAAAAATGGGCTGAGATCCCGCGATCTCTGCTTCAACTTTCACTTCGCCTTCAAAAACCTGTCGAAGTCCCCAAAATAGGTCAAACATGACCAAGGATCCTCAAAACTTGGTCAAGGGCCAATGGGTTCCAAAGCTTATAACCTTTGAGACCATCTTTATATCCAATAAAGATACACTTTTCGACATTCTTATCTAGCTTAATCTTGTTTTCCTTTGGAACATGAACATATGCATCAAAACCAAATACCTTGAGATGTGTGAGAGAAGGTTACTTACCATTCCATAACTCTTCTGGAGTATTTTCATCCAACCCTGATGAAGGTGATCTATTGACTAGGTAACATGCAATACCCACTTCCTCTGCCCATAATTCTTTCCCTAACCCAGTACCAATGAGCATGCACCTTGCTTCTTACATCAACATATTGTTCATCCTTTCTGCAACTCCATTTTGCTGAGGTGTATATGGAGTAGGATTCTGCCTTTCTATACCACACTTCTTACATAATTCTTCAAATTCATTCCCGCAGAACTCTCTGCCATTATCTATCCTCAACACCTTAATTATTTTCTCTGTTTGATTCTCAACAAGAGAATTAAACTCTTTAAACCTGTCAAAGACTTCAGATTTCTTCCTGAGGAAAAATATCCAAGTATTCCTCGATAATTCATCTATAAATGAGACATAGTACACAGATTTTCCTAATGACGGGATCAACATAGGTCCAAAAAAATCACTGTGAACTAACTATAAAATTCCTTCTGCCCTCGTTGCACGAGAGGGGAATCTTACCCAATTCTTCTTCCCATATAGACAATGTTCACATAAATCAAAATCTAGAGAGCAGTTATACATACCTTCAACCATAGCTTTACTGTGTAGTAGTCGAAAACCCTTCTCTCCGATATGTCCCAGTCTTTGATGCCACAACATAACCTTTTCTCCAGAGGCTGTAGAAGTTATTTCTTCTTTAGATCCAATATCAAGAACAATGGAACTATTACACCCATCACTAATAGTGCTTCCTTGTAGCTTATACAGATTTACAAACCGAAATCCCTCCAACAACACCATTACTCCTCTAACCATCTTGCAGGTTTCCTTTTCAAATATTGTTTTTACCCCTGCATCGTCTATTTTTCTTACAAAAATCAAATTTCTGGCCAAACTTGGGTTGTGAAGAACACCAGGTAGTGTTCTAATCCTTCCATAGATGAGCTTCAACTTGAATTTTCCTCGTCCTATGATTCTGGTTGTCAAATCATCACCTAAGAAAACATTACCTCCATCATACCTTTCATATTCACAGAACCACTCCCTGTGGGGAGTCATATGAAAGGATGCACCTGAGTCAACCAACCATTCCTCATGATATGCATGCTTACTTGAAGAAGCCAAGTACACATACCCTCCTTCTTCCTTGGAGGTATTTTCTTCTGTAGAAGGAGATTCTTTAGATCCCTTATTTTCAACTTTGGATCTACACTGCTTCTTGTAGTGCCTTTCTATTCCACATCTCCAACATACCTTTACAAACTTTCCAGAAGATTTAGATCTACCCTTAGACTTAGATCTTCCACTTGATAACTTAGATATATTCTTCCATCTCATCTCCTCCGAAAACAAGGATGAGGCTACTTCATCAAACTTCAAGGAAGTTGTATTACTACCTATGGAAACAACTAGACTATTCCCCGAGTCTCTCCCATGAGTCTGGTAAAGAACACAGTAAACTGATACATTTATATTCATCTAAAATTTTAATCTCAACATATACTAACTGACTTACCACAGTATTTAATGCGTTCAAATGCTCTGCCACTGAGTCTCCATCTCGCATCCTCAAGTTATACAACTTATTTCTCAGGAATAGTTTATTTACTAGGGACTTAGACTGATACAACTTCCCCAAATTTTCCCATAAATCCTTGGCTGTAGCTTCCTTTGACACATTCAGTAATACTGAATCGGAGAGACACAGTCAGATTGTGATCTTTGCCTTCCGATCCAAATTTTTCAAGTCATCTGCTGAAGTTCCTGTAGGTGCAGTACCTGTATCTACCATGATCCACTGATCTCTATCCACCAACAGATCTTCCATCTCGATATTCCACAACTCAAAACTTTTCCCATTAAACTTCTCGATCTCCATCTTCAAATTGCTTTCCATTTCTTTTCACTTGAAAAATCAATACCACAGATCTCCCACTGTAACACGGCTTATCACAGTACCGAACCAAACCCTTGACCACAAAGGCGTCCCCCTAAAGCCAACAAAGATATGATAACAAATGTAGATTTTAACCTTGTACAATATTTACTGCAAACAAATTTTCAGTAAAAGAAAATAAAATATACAATGGCAAATACAAACATTACATAGAGATTTTTCCCCTAGAAACCCAAACCGGGAAAACCAACATATTCTATATTCATTCATCATGATACATTGTTTACAATAAAATATAAATATAGGGTCCAGTGGCATCCAAAACCCTAACCAAATGACCCGGATTAGTCAACAACCCTAATTCCTTAACCGAAAATAGAAAACCATCGACAAAAAACCACGTGTCGTAAAACCACCTAAATATGTGACACGTTTCTCGAGGTAATTTTTTTTTTGGGGGCACTTACCCTTAACCCCCGCGTGGGGGGATTCACCCCCTGCAACCCCCAAGGGGGCCCTAACGCCCCCTCATTTAACCCCCCTGCACGCCCAACACAACACATACACTACTACTCATGCAAATAATATAACAGATACCAAACATAAATAAGAGGCAAGGCTCTCTCATTTTAATCGCACTTGATAATATTGAATACCTATAGGTGACTAAGGTAACCAAAGGATATATAAACTAAATTTTAGAGGGAAGGTGAAGTAAATAAGGATGAAATTCAAGGGAGGATAACTTCTTTTGATGATGCTTTCTAAGGTATGTTATTTACAGGTCATCTCACCATTTTTGCAATAACTTTTTTCTAGAATGATTCAGACCATGAAATTGGGAGGCCATTGAGGAAACATATCCAAGTAGTTGGGGTACAAATTTAAAATTGTGGGTCATTGTATTTTTGGAGTTACACTCCATGGAAAATAGGGTTTGTGGCTAGTCCTGAAACTAGTCTAAAACAAGTGTTTTGGGTAAAAACGTCATAACTTCTTCATAACAGATCCAAATTAAGTACGACCACATGTGTTGGTTAGAGTATAATATTTAGTATTCTGTGTACAATTTTTAGATCCATACAACAAATATTCCATGTGGGGAATGCTCTACAAGTTCACTCTCTAGAATAAGCCAGAATTCAACAAGGTATGACATTTTTTCTATAACTCCTTTTTTGAGAGGTTCCAAGTAGTGAAATTTGGAGGAATTGCATAAAATACGTTGAAGAACATTTTGTAAAATTTTTAGATCTTTGTTCATTATAGGTACATAGTTATGATTATTGCAAGTTAGGGTTGTTGACTAATCCAAAATTAGTCATGTGAGACTAAAGTAAAGTTTGAAAAAATTCTAGTCTCTTGTTGTTAAAGTTAAGGAAGGTTTTCAGGTATGGGATCATATACACCAGGTCTATTACAAAGTTACAAATCAGATTTGGATGATGAAATTGATGAGGGATTTTGGTTGAAGTATGTTACAGATAGAGATTGTATAATAGTGAGGTTGTGGCACATGGTTTGATGTAATGGTTTATGGTATTTGGTTATGGATAGTGTGATGTATTTCTAGAGAAATTTTGATGGTTATATTGGTATATGTATTTGGTTTATGGTTCAAGTAGATGTTGGGTACATGGTTGAGACAAGTAGTTGATGAGTTGGAACATACATGAGGTGTATAGTTGATGATGTTGGTACATCTTGATGAGTCATAGTTAATGTGTATTTGATGCATGATTGGTACATATTTGGTGCATGGTTGATGCACTCGTTTATGGTACAGGTTGAGGTACAGGTTGGTGCATGGTTGATGCACTTGTTTATGGTAAATTCTGATTACAGGTTGATGACAAGTTGATGTACATGTTGGTGCATGGTTGATGCACTTGTTTATAGTATAGGTTGATTACAGGTTGATGCACAGTTCAGGTTATTGGTACAGGTTGTTTGGTGCAGGTTGATTGGTACAGGTTTACAACAATATATCTCACAGTGATAGTGTGAAAGTGGTTCCATCATTCTACTTATACGTTAGGGAAGTTGGACGAGGAAAGGACAGGTGGTTGTAGCCACCTTCTAGTTGTAGTCGGATAACATAGGGGGTTGTAGCCTCTTTCTGGTTGTAGCCAGAGAATTGGGGAGTTGGAGCTTCCCTCAGGTTATAGCCTGAGAAACTAGGGGGTTGGAGCCTCCTTCCAGTTGTAGCTGGAAAACAAAGGAAGTTGGTGCTTCCAATGAATGTAATTCTTAAATACATATAAGAAAAAACATTCTGTGGTTTTCTCCCACTTTGGATTTCCATGTAAAACACTGATGTACTGTGTATGTGTGTGATTGCTCATTTGTTCATTGTTTATTTACTCTGCAAATATTGGATGATAATGATACATTGATATAACACTTGCATTTTATGGTGAAAAATAATTAAATTTCCCTATTACTGATTCACACCCCCTCTCATTAATCCAACAGATGATATGTTGGACCAACTGCAACATGCTAATAACTTCACTAAGATGGATTTGAAATCAGGATTTCACCAAGTACGATTCAAAGAAGAAGATACCTAGAATATTTCCTTCAAGAAAAGGAAATGTTTGTATGAGTGGTTGGTTATTCCATTCGGTTTATGGAACACACCGACTACATTTATGAGACTAATGAATGATGTTGTATGCCCTGATCTAGATTCATTTGTTATTGTTTATTTTGATGATATATTGTTTTATAACGCTGCTTTGGAGGAACACATCTCACATCTTATGCAGGTGTTAGAGATTCCAAAAAAACACCAAATGCTGGCCATTCTCAATAAAAGTGAGTTTTCTCAGCAACCTTTGGTGTATTTGGGGTATGTGATTGGTGAAGGGGATTTCAAGATAGATCCCAAAAATATGGAGGCCATCATGAGATGGACATTTCCTACAAATTTCACTAAAGTTAGGATCTTTTTTGGGGAAACATAATACTTATGGAATTTCATAGCTTCATTTTCAGTGGAGCTGCACCACTGTACGCCATAACAACCAGTGGGGGAAGGATTAGAAGAAGGCCTTTTATGAGTTTAAAATAAAGATCAGTCAAGCATCAATGCTCACTCTACCAAAATTTCATAATCCCTTTGAAGTGGAGATGGATGAAATTGGGTATGCCAAGGGAGAAATACTAATGCGGGGAGGAAGGCTAGTCTGCTATCATTCTGAAGTATTTCATTGGGTGGTTCTCAACTAACCTACCTATGAAAATGAATTATATGCCCTGGTTAAAGCTTCCAATAAGTGGAAGCACTATATAATGGGAAAGGATACCATTATCCATAGATATCACCAACCACTCCAGTGTTTACAGGCCTAGAGTAAGCTACAAAAAACCAGGAATTACAAGTGGATGGGGTTTTTAATACAATTTCATCTAGTCATCAATTATAATAAGGGAAACACAAACAAGTTGGAAGACATTCTTTCACGACCACCACATCCAAGAGTACAAATTTGGGAACTCTGATGTACTTTTACCCATGATGCATACAAAGAGGCATACATAGAAGATGATGACTTCAAGGAGGTGTTTCAACAATTGTAGGGCCAAATTAATATAAAATAAGGTGAGGAAAAGGTTGCCTATCATTTCCATAATGGTTTACTCTACAATATTGACAAGCTTTGTGTCCCTAAATGTGAACAACTATATCTCATTAGAGAGGCTCACACCTCCAAGGTTGCAAGGAATTTTGGTGTTGGGAAGAAAATTGCCAATTTACAAAGGTATGTGTATTGTCCCATAATGCAATAAGATGTAGCACAATATATTATAGGATGTATACTTTTTTGTACCAACAAGGCCAGTAACATGAAGTAAGGTCCATACCATCCCTTTCCTATACCCACTCGACCTTGGGAAAGCATTTCTGTGGATTTTGTGGGAGGTTTACCAACCACATAAGGGACATGAATATTTATTTGTGGTCATGCCTTGTAAAAAGACCATCAAGGGACAAACAACATCAAAATTGTTCTTTGAATAGTTATGGGTTCACTTTGGGAAACCAAGGAGCATCATCTCAAATAGGGATACTATATTTCTCAGTGCATTTTGGACTACATTGTGGGAGAATATGGACACTAAGTTGAAGAGGTCTACAAAATTCCATCCATAGATAGATGGGAAGACATTAGTAGTCAACAAGACTTTGGTGCAACTTTTGAGGGATTATAATCAGAATCATCCAAAGACCTGTGATCCAAATTTGATCTATATACAACACTCTTATAACAGAGTAGTCCACACTTCTACTGGTAAGTCACCTTTTGAAACTTGATTTGGGTATTTTCCACCTTCATCCTTATATTTTGTATATGGAAAACAAGGAGGAGTAAGGGAGGACCTCACATGAGATGCATTAAAATAAAAAAAAATTGTTGAGAAGATTAGATAGATCCATTTGCAAGTAAAAGAGACATTGATGAAGTCACATGAAAAGTACAAGGATAGGAATGACCAACACAAAATAGAGAGAACATTTAGAGTGGGAGACAAAGTATGGTTATAGTTGAATAAGGAAATAATACATGGTCCTAGTAAGAAAATCAAGGCTCTGTGGTATGGTCCTTTTGAGGTATTGGACATGGTGGGAGATAATTCCTACAGACTCAATATATCCCCATACATGAACATTTACTCAATAATGAATGTGGAGAATATCAAACTCTATGAGACTTCCATGTTGGATCAGGAGGAAGAGCAGGTCCTACCTTCCATAGAGGACTTATCACCAGATGGTCAGGAAGATTTAGCAGAAGAAACAATTTTGCAGAAGCGGTCCAGAACTAAAAGACATGGGAAACATGACCTTTGGTAGATTGGGTTGAAAGGATGACTTCCAGGAAAATCAAAGTGGTAATTGTTGACCCATATAAGTGCATTAAGTCTTTCATAAATTTTCCTTTGTATATTTCCCACGCTTAGATTTTTTTTTGTTTTGTCACAGGTCCATGAGTAATTTTCATATTTGTACAAAGTTACGCCTTCTCCAGAATGCACCCTTCCATTCCACCGTATCCATTTCACACCAATAATTAGATTATATTTTTATCTCACGGGTTCATCACTTCTCTTTTTTCAAATTCCAAAGCTCCACAACCTTCTAAGTGCACTCTCTTGTTCCGCTGCCCTCATTTTATACCAACACTTAGAGAATATTTTCTTGAAGTTCTCTATGCGAGTCCACAGGTTCATATTGATTTCATTTGTGAGTTGCACTTACCCCTGATCCTGATTGAGTTCTCATACTTAGTCATTTTCAGGAGCTTTCACTGTGGTTCCGCGGGTTCACGATCACTCTATCTTCTCTTGCATTTACCCCCGATCCTCCGCCACCCCGCGGTAAATCCTTTTTTCATATTATCACATTCTCCAATAAATATTTAATGTGAATCTCATGAATAAAACAAATGGTTAAGTCTAACAATTCTGTAATTAATGACGTCGTTCTCGAGACTTCCATCAATTAATTCTAAAGTTGTTTCATATTAACATTTCTTCAAGCCAAAGTTTTCAAAGTATTGTATAATAAATAGGATTACTTTGATAACAAAATTTTGAAAAAATGAATTTCACAATAGTTTGTGAACTTCACTTAGCATGAAAACTAGGAGGATAGAGCATTTCTACGAAGATACACTCAATACTTTTGAATGAGAGGACCAAAAATTCTAGTTATTAAGAGCCTATAAGTATTCTTCGACATTTCCGCTCCCTGAGAGAAGTTATAATCATATTTGGACATCCAGGATTGCTTCAACAAGTTGTGTTCCTGAAGTATTCAACTACAAATAACAAGTTTCTTGGTGTATAGAGAAGTGTGATAAAAACCAATGGATAATTCAGCTTCACGGTGAATCCCCAATTTCTTTAAGTCCTTTCGTTTTTAGAAGAATGGTTAGATTTCCAGAGCCAACATTTACATTTAAAGGGGATGAAGCTAAAGAGTTCTTAAAGGAGAGAAATGGTGGACTCGAGTTCTTGCAAGAATATCTTGAAGATCTGGCCATGATGCCAGAAGACTTAACCACTATCCAGGTTAATTTTCTAAGGTATCCTTATCGAGAAATGAAATGTAATTTCACTCGGGTCGCGGAAAAAGAATCAACTTATACAATTCCTCATTTGACTCTATACATATTATATTTCTCCATTCATGAAAAAACAATTTTCAATTGGGCGAAGATTATTTCTGGTGAACAAAATTTGAATTATCAAATTAAAGTCAGAACACAAAATTTTATATGTCTTTGTATTTAATCTTTTCTATCACATACTATCATGTTTTTAAATGGTTTCATTTACCAAAACATGTCAATTCCAAAATTGACTTAGTACACACATGGTACCTTGCCTGATGGAAACAAAAGGCTATGTGCCATTTTTACGAAGTACATGATTCATTTGTTTCTCCTTTTAATAAGATGTTTTTTGGGTCAAGTACCTCAAGACTGTCTTTAGAAGCAACACCATTTATAGACAAAAGACGAAATTTTGAAGAAATGGAACAATTTAGTGTCATCTAGGTTTATTTCTCTAAAGAAAAACCATCATACCTACCATACTATGCGTCAGATAAAATGTTTGTAGTAGAAGTGTGCAAACAACATAGATTTTGGTCTCATTTCTTTCTTGAAAAAAGGAAAAGGAAATTAATCCCTCTTCCCTAGAAGATTGGAGAAATTGTATTGCAAAACATTACAAACATTGATTCTTTTTCTGTTCAATTTGACCAATTTAACTTGAAGTTAGCAGATGAAGTAAAAGGGTTCAACCCTTGCTAGACATTCATGAATTACATGATTTTTTTGAGGTAAATTATTTCTTTTGCAAATACTTCTTTATTTGAAGAAGAAGAAGGGGATAACCAGAGTCCTTAGGTGCTTCCCATTGAAAGGAATTAGGAAGATATTGAAACTAAGGTCAACACCACTGAACCACATCAACAACATGGAAAAGTTGTAAATTAAAGGACTACATGACCTTCCAATGTTTCAAAAAAAAGTGGCCCATCAAAACAAATAACCTAATCTATAGCTCAAGAGAAGAAGAAATCCTCAATTGACAACTCCGATGATGAAGGTGACCCTAACCTTCCTAAGGGAAGTATGGAGCGACCTCATCAAATTCTGGTTACTAAGAGAAAAAGAGAAACAAATCAGGAAGAAGAGAACAAGGTTGAACTTGAAGATGAAATCTCTCTTGAAGACATGGATCTTGATGCAAACATTGAAGACACAAAATTCCCCGATGACGAGCAAAGAGTGCAAGAAAGTAGCGAAGTTGTAGTAAAAATGGTCACACAAGAACCAATTTTATTTGATGATTCCATGAGTCTGCATAGTCTGTTTGATAAATTTTCAAAGAAATTAGTGTTTTAGTAAACTAATGTAAGAAATAAAAAATATCAAGGAAAACTGAGCTAAAAAATTGACCTAAATAGAGTTTCTCCATCAAATATTGTGCAAAATCCTTGAAGATTTAGGCAAAGCCCTTAAAATGTCCGTAGGTGATATGGAGAGTGAAAATGCTATTCTCAAGGACATGATTAAAGAATTGGAGGTTTCCTTAATGCCTGCACCCATATTCACAAGCCCAATCATTACAATGAAAACATGGAAGACTCTTGAGGGAAAACCAACATCTAGTTCAAAATTGAGATGGGCATCAAAATTACTTGCTGTAGTAAGAAGGTATGTTGGGAAAAATATTGAGAAGAGAATGTCTTTAAATCTTGATACATGGGAACTAGTGAATAGTTTTGTTTCTTTGGAATAAAAAATGACAAATTTGAAATAGTTCATTCAAGATGATTTGGAAAATTATGAGGAGTTTTATAAAGGGGAAATTAATACTTTTGTTATTAAAGTTTCAAATATGAGTGATCTTAAAAGAAAATAAGAATACCTACCCTCCCTAGTCCGTATAAAAAAATTAAAATCTTGTTGGATTAAAAGATTAAAATGCTTAAAAGAAATATTGGCTGATTTTGACACTATAAGTGTCAAAAGGGGATAATGTTATCTAAAATTAGTTGATTTGGATCAAGATGGAACAACCAAAGAAATTGATGACCTGAAGATAATTTTAAATTTTGTATTCATGTCCAAGGAACAATTAGAGGAAATGTTGGAATCATTGAAATCTGCATCGATCAAAAGATATAATAGTTTGACAGAGTATTTTGAGTTTGAAGTAGAAAGTTGGTTATAAGTTAATTACGTCAGGAAGAATGAGGATATATAATATAATTTACATCAAATTTAAATTGAATACTGAGAAATAGAGGATTTATTATTCGACATAAGAGTAAGGCAAGAGATAACTGTCACACCAATGAGGGATTACATTGAAAATTGGTTAAAGCAAGATTTAATAAAAATAAATAAGGAAGATCAAGAAATGGTGGTTACAACTAATCATAGAATCCCAATAAAAGAGAATACAAAAGGAACATTGGCCAACAGATAATGAGAGAGAGGATATATCCATCACAGTGAGTAAACCCAATCACGTCCTTCATAATTTTTCTATTCTTTTATTCATCTCATTCATGATTCACCCAATTGTGTCTTGTCTCTCTTGAGAAAACATAACATATTTCTGATCGTTTCCTTATTTCTTCTTTTTAGGGTCATCTCTGTTTCAATTTCATTTTAAGGTCCACGTGAGCCCCATCCCAATCCATTTGGACGAATGCTATTTTATTTTTATTGAAAAAAAAACTTTTAAGATTATTATTTTTGGACTCCCAAGAAACATTTTTTGGGGTGTAATTTCAATGACCTCTGAAACTCTAAGTTATTGAGAATTGGATTTTTGAAGTATTCCTACCATATTCTATCATGTTTTGAATGAAATACTCATTTAAATTTCTCTCAATTGTGGATTCGTGTCTTTCCTTCCTATGAATATGATCAAAATTATGATGTTGTGATGGATGTGATAATTTTATCATTTTTCATATAATCGTTATTTTATTTATATACAATATATTGCATGTGTTGTATTTTAATATTTGAAGTGCCCTGGTCCTCTTCTCAATAATTCTCTTTGTGAATATATTATCTTTCGATTTGTAATATTTTACATTTTTATTGAGCAATACATATTTGGGTTTGCTATTCAATTTTCTCCCATTTTGAAACTTTAGTTCAAGGATATCAAGATTATATTTAAGAAAATACAGAGGAGTATGAGGTTTATTTTTGGATCTTGGCCAATTTGAACATCAACATTTTTGGACACCATAATGGGGAGAACAAAAGGTTGGTTTTGTAGACCAAAATTCTAATGACCCAACCTTAGCCAAATCAACCCCAATTACAAGTTGGTCTTGGAAATCAAAGTGTTTTTCATTAATTCTACAATTTGGTACTAACAACAATTAGAATCCGAGAAGAGCTTGAGAATTCAAGGAGACATTTGCTCGTGAAGAATAAAGATAAATCACGAGGAGACAAAGAAGAAGGAATTGAATCCAAGAAAAAATTGGAAACTTACAAAGGTCCAATCATAAGAAGTAAGAGTAAAAAATTTCAATCTCAAGAAGTCAATTAAAGATCAAGGATAAGAGATACCTTAACCATGGGTGACAGAGAAGATAGAAATGAGATTCTAGAAAATCAATAAGAAAGACAAAGAATCCCAAGGAGGAGGGATAGAAATAATGCACTCAATCTTCAAGGAGAACAACATCCTTTGCTGACTCTCTCGCAAGGAGTATTGCCAAGTTTTCTAGGAGATGGAGTTGTAGATATCAAAATACACATGGATCAATTCCTTGTTGTCTGTGATATTCACTTGATAGAGCATGGCGACGTGATGGTCAGAGTATTCCTACAGACTTTGACGAGAGAAACATACAAATGGTACCTATATCTCCCAACACAATCAATTAGTTCATTTGATGATTTGGAATGAATGTTCACGAGTGTGTATTCACATCATATAGCCTATCATACATTTTCCACAAATTTTACTTGAATACATATCAGAAAGGGAGAAATAATAAAATATTTTAACCTAATATTTTTCAAGACGTTGAATCAGATTCCTCAAGACCAAAGACCAATGACCTTGTTATATTTGGCTGCTATAAAAATGCAATGTATCCAAATGTAAATTATGCAATAAGAGCTTCATATATATAATATTTACATGAATTCATATAGAGGGAAAAACAGATGGAAGTGTTCATTCTTGAAACCAATGTTGATCCTAACATAATCCTTGGTAAAATTCAAAGAGAAATGGGTACTCTTTCTATATCCCAACCAAGACCATCCACATCAAGAAATGTTGAAAATCAAGGTGTTGATGGAGGAATCCTCCAGGGTGTTATCCCTAATGTAAGAAATGACCCTGCCACAACTCAAGAGATGAGGCAAATAATGGAAATAAAAAAAATGAATAGAACCATTCTACAAATGCAGAATGAGCTAACATGCTTGAAAATGGGATAATTTTTTTTCCCTACAAATCAAAACCCAAGGCTTCCTTCCCATGAGCAAAGAAGAATTAATTTCTAGGGACAAAGAACAAGGAATGAAGACAAAAATGAAGAGCACATGACAAAAATGAATAGCATAGGCCAAGTGCACCTAGAGTGCAAAAACCTAATTTTGTTGTGTTGGAACAAGTTTTTGAAGAAGAGATTTTTGAGAATTTCGATCAAGGATCTGACATCATCCATGACGAAATTCTAGAATCAGTTCAGATGGATGAAGGTGAGTCATCCTTTTATATTTTCGATAAACAAGAAGAGGCCAATATTCTCCAAGGAAGTGTTGTGCAACCGATAACACAAGTCAATAGATTCAAATCAAAAGAAGATATTGTAAAAGAAAAAGAGAATACAAAAGCAAATGTTGTATAAATGTCAAAGAAACAAACAATTTCAAATCAAGCCAAGGATCCACAACAAATGACCTATAATTTGATTGATTATTAGACTAAGTTGAGAATCACTTTTCCTTTCATAGAAGTGGTTAAAATTCCACAACAAAGAGAGAACATTTTGAAGACTCTTGATGAACCAAGTAATAGGATAGAAGTCGTTGTTACCAATTCCAGGCAATAACACAATTCTTCATTAGTCAAGTTAAAAGGAAAAGTTCCACTGTTTCACATAACTATAGAGAACCATGATGTTTTATTTCATAATTGTTTGATAGATAGTGGAGAAACCAATAATATTGTTCCCCTGTCAGTCATGGAGGCACTTGGAATGGGGTGTAAAAAATATTATGAGACTCGTGAAATAATTTATGCAATAAATTCAATAAAGTTCTTGGCTTACAGTGTGATTAAACATTTTTGTGCGTGGATAATTGAAACATCGCACATAACAAAAGTCTTTACCATCATAGTGGTTGACTTGCCTCCAACATATGAAGTTACTTTAGGAATAGATTGGTTGTCAATGATTGGAGGATATATTATGAATGATGGAAGCTGCATGATGTTTCCCAACAAAGATGAAACAATGGATAGAATTCCTAGAGAATCCAGAAAGACAATATCCTTCAGGAAGAAAGAAAATGAAATGAAGGAAAATTATATTGATGTAGGAATTGAAAATTATGTTGTTCTTAGTCCTAAGAAAATCAACCCTCCAGAGAAAGAAGAGGAAAAATCATTCAAGGTTTTTGGAAGATGTCCTTTGATTGCTCTTGCTCCCAATATGGAAGTGGAATAGGGATTGTTTTTAAGAGTCTACAGTCAATCATGTATCCACATGTCATCAGACTAGAATTTCCATGCACAAATAATGAGGCTGAATACAAAGCACTGATACAAGGGATGAATCTTGCATTACAAATGGAAGTTGAAAATTTGATAGTGACTAGCTATTCTGAACTGGTCATAAATCATATTAAAAATAAATACAAGATAAATAAAGAGAAGCTGAAGTATTATGAAAAAAGAGTAAATGAACTTATGGACTTTTTGAATTCATTTAATATCTCTTTCATCCCTAGAGATAAAAATCAAAAGGACGACTCCTCGGTGGTTGTTGCATCCTTATTCAATCCAGATGATTATTAGAGTCAAAATAAATTTCGTGTAAAGATAATTTTCAGGCCTTTAGTACCTGACAACCAATATTATCTACAAGTTTCTGAAAATGATGAATAGTTGGCTTATTTTCTTGTTGATTTGAATGATTATTCTAAAAGCATGGATAATCAAAATCATGTATCTATATTAAAATATTGTATTGGGTTTGAATCTCTTTTCATGAGACATGATAAAAAAAAACTTCATGACACAAAGGAGGAGACATCTTTCAGGAAGGTGTAGGAGATAGAAAAGATAAACATTGACACTCATGTATTTTCAAAGTATGTAAATCTTGGCACTAGCTGTACACACCAATAAATTGATCAATATACTTCTTTGTTTAGATAATTTTATGATGTTTTTTCTTGGAATTATGATGATCTAAAAGAATATGACAAGTCCATATTTCAACATATCATACCCCTTAAAGAAGGAACAAAACCTACCAAGCATAAGATGAGAATGATAAATCATAAAATGAAGCCTCTATTAAATATTGAATTGGAAAAACTAAACAGGGATGGAACAATTGTTCCCATAAGACATTCAGAGTGGATATCAAATCCATTGATATTCAGAAAGAAGAGTGGAGAGATTCACCTTTGTGTTGATTTCAGAGATTTGAACAGAGAAATCATCAAAGACAATTATCCACTCCCAAACATGGTGATGTTTCTACAACAGGTCACCGATTTAGCCTTGATGTCCATGTTTGATGGTTTTTCTGGATACAACCAGGTTTTGGATGTTGAAGAAGACAGACCAAAAAATTATTTTGTTACACCTTGGGAGACCTATGCATACATTCACATACCTTTTGGATTAAACAATGTTGGAGAAACTTTCCAAAGAGAAATGGATCACGTTTTTCAAGACTTAATTGGAAAGTTCATGGATGTCTATCAAGACGATTTGACCATTCACTCAAAAATTAGAGAAGAACATATCAAAAATTTGAGGGAAGTATTTGAGCATTGCATATTATATGGAATATCTCTAAACTCGAAGAAGTGTCCGTTCGCTATATCAGAGGGAAAACATTTGGGGCACATAGTAAGGAGGGGATCTATATTGATCCAGAAAGAATTAAAATAATCAATGAATTGAATCCTCCAACATCTAAAAAGGGAGTCCAATATATCTTTGGAAAGATAAACTTTGTGCAAATACTTGTACTAGATTATGCAAACATCGTAAATCCCATTAATTTGTTGTTGAAAAAAGATCAGAAGTTTGAATGGACTCACGAAATCCAAGCAACATTTACCAAAATCAAACATGCAATCACCACTTCCCGAGTGCTTGTCAAATTGAATTTTGATCAAGATTTCATAATATATTTGTTTTCTTTAGATAATAAATCTCAAAATGATAATAATTTCCAATAAGTTTCACGAGTAAAACTCTGCATGACTATGAATTAAGATATTCAGAGATATAGAAGTAGGCTCTTTTTTTGGTCAAAGTGGTGACACATTACATGACTTATATTATTTAATCTCATGTGATAATCTATGTCCCAACCTCTCCTGTGAATATGTTTCTAAATCAATAGCTGAGAGAAGGAAAATGGGAAAACTGGCTTGCTAAGATTCAAGAATACGATATTGAGATCAAGCCATTAAAAATAGTTAGAGGACCAGGACTATGTTAACTGATGAAATACATTGATGCAGTAAATGGGGATATATCTATTTCAATAGGGTCTTCATCGTCCACATCAGAATGGTACAAGGATATTATATTTTATCTAAAATCATGCCAATTTACAAATGGTATGTCTCCGAAGGAAAGAGGGGAAAGAGGTTGCAACTCTCAAAAGGGATGATTTAGAAGAGCTCATCAATTTACTCAAAGAAAATATCTTATCAAGGTTCGAAGTTCCAGAAAATTTCATAACTGATAATGGGTCAATTTTCATAGGATCAAAGTTTAACACATTTTGTGGGTGAGGAATTTGGTATCATCATTGGGAAATCACCAAACTTTTATCCCCAAGGAAATGGTTTGGCAGATTCAACAAATAAAACATTGATCTAAATTCTTAAAAAGACAATTGAAGTGAACGAAAGGAATTGCCATACATAATTAATTGATACATTGTGGGATAGTAGACTGATGCCAAAATATAGCACTGGATATTCACCATATACGTTGGTGTATGGAAAAGAATCCAAAATGCCAATTCATTTTGAATTAAATGCCCCGACTCTTGCTGTGAACTTTGAAAATATATATGAAGGTTCTCCCCTACAAAGAAGATATAATTAGTTGATGCAATTGGAAGAACAAATAAATGAATCATTGAGGAAAATGAGTCAAAGACAACACATTGTCAAGAAAGTTTTTGATCAAGGTACATCAACAACATATTTTCAAAAAGGATAGATGGTATTATTGTGGAATAAAGACAAGGAAAAGACGTCTCTCCAAACAAAGTTTGAAGCATTATGGATAGGTCCATATATTATTGAAAAAAATCTTGGAAAAAATTCTTATCTTCTCAAATATATGAAAGGGACAATGCAAATGTTTCCAGTCAATGGGAAGCATCTCAAAAATTTATTCTCTTAAAAATTCTTTCAGCCTCAACCTATACATATTTTTCTTTTCCTTGTGCATATTTTCAAAACTTTTGTTTTCTTTTATTTAGTCTGACTCCTTGCCCAATGGTCAATATTTTGTATTCTTGATAACCCACAGGAGGCTATTGCCCCACAATTGGATCTAGTTTTTGGCCCATATAAGTGCATTAAGTCTTTCACAAAATTTCCTTTGTATATTTCCCACTATATATATATATATATATATATATATATATTTGTCACAGGTCCATGAGTCATTTTCATCTTTGTACAAAGTTCTTCCTTCTCCAGAATGCACCCTTGTATTCTGCCATATCCATTTTAAGCCAATAATTAGATTATTTTTTTATCTCACAGGTCCATCACTATTGAGGAAAAGGTATGGAGTACCTTACTGAATCATTTTTGAATATTACTTGGCTAGAGTAATATAGTTGGTAATGTCACCTGGGTTTTATAGCCTTAAACAAAAAATAATTTGATCCACAAGTAATAAATACTAGGAACCAATGCTGGTATTTTTTGTTATTATTTAGTTGTGCAAAAAGAGAAAGTAAAAAAAAGGAAAAAGTATATGTGCTGTTTATAAGAAAAATAAATAAATTATATATCAATTTGAAAAAAGGAATAGAATAATACACAAGTGAGACAAAAATCAGAAATTTGACTTCTTTATTGATTTCATTCTGAATTATAAAAAATAATCCTCTTTTCAAATCCCTGCAAGGACCTAGACCAATATCATGTTTAGAATCCTTTGATGGGAACCATACACAAAGACTCTGACAACAAGAAAGGATTGAGACTAAAAATATAGATCAACTTTTCTGCAGAAACATCATTTACTGTTAAATTTAGAGAAACTATTAATTTCTTTTCAAATTACTAGACAATAATAGCATAAGAAAGATCACTGAAAGATACACAATCACAAGGTACACAATATCTATCCCGGGAAACCCTCACGGGGAGAAAACCCAACAAAAAATTCCTTAATATAGATAGGCAATACAATGGCAATATAATAAACCATACACTAGAGAATATCCAACACTAAGTAATGCACCTCTCTCTTCCTTCTTCTAGCAACTGACAACTGCAACTTCCTTCAAACTTGCACACTAGATGAGTGAATTGAGTGACTGAGATAATGAGGCACCTTCCACTCTTATTTATAATGGATGGCATGTGCTAGAGTTGTGTCTCTTCATCAAGCGGGGCCAATTTCTTCTCTTGGTGGTTAAAACCACTTTAATTAGGCTCGGGGGGCGACTTCTTAATTAGAAACATATAATTAGGGTTGAACAATCCACAAAAGGGGATTTGGTCTTATACAAAGCCCAAAATGATCAATCCACAAAAGGGGATTTGGTCTTATACAAAGCCCGACATGATCGATCCACAAAAGGGTATTGATCTATAAGATAATAGCTCAATAATAAGTAGAATATTCTTTGTAGTTACAATACTTCAACACTCCCCCTTAACAAGAAGGGTATTCTACAATATCACTGGGAGAGGGAGAGAGGGAAACAACATCAACAACATCTGGAACACTGACTAGAATATATATAAATCATTGAAATTTTTTCTCATCATCAATAACATCATCATTCACAGGATGGAGATGGAGTATCATCATCATCATCATTCACAACATGGAGATGGAATGTCATCATCATCATCATCATTCACATTGTGAATATGGAACATCATCATAATCATCATCATCATAAAATCTATAATAACAACATCAACATCATCATCATCAACAACACGAGGTTGGCACAATATCATCAGAGCATGAGGTTGGAGCAACAACATCATGATCCAAAAAGGATCCAAAGAAGGCTAAGAATAACTTAGAATGCTCAAGAACCAGAATGGCTTCAATAGATAGCAAAAGGGAAAAAATTCAAAGTTCCCAAAACTCCATGAAAATGGCATGATCGCGAAGAGTGCGTCGCAATATTTCTAACGGTGTAAACGACTCATCAAATGGAGTTATGGATCGAAAGATATTCATGGTCAAAGTTTTGGTCAACCTAGCCTAGTCAACAAGGATTAGTCAACATCCATACTGCTGATGCCAACATCCAGTACAGATGACGTTAGCATCCATACAACCTACATGGAAAGCACAAAGGATGACACGTGTCATGATGACATCAACATGCCACATAGCAGCACCAGAGGATGCCATGCTTCATTTGGCAATAAGATTTTCAGGGTGCCATGTGGATCGGTAAAAAAGTGCCATGTGGCACCCTTAGGTGACACCACGTGGCACCACCTAAAATGTGCCACATGTCTAGTATGAAGGTGACATGGAGGTGTTTGGTACAGAGGTGTGACGTGGAGGTGACAACATCATATAGGTGGGGCAATCAACGGATGCCATGTGGCACCCCCGAAATCCCCAAGGAGGGCCTGTGACCAAATATTTAAAAAAAATACAAAATATCAGAACCCCACCAAATATGGCGGAAGTTACGCTATATATGGCATATTCTTCTATATATATATCCACCCATGATTTAAATAAACCAACTGCCAAAACCACAGCCAAAAATAACATGTCATCTCCACCAATTATTCTGCCAACTGCCAAATAATATTCCAAACAAAAGCAGAGTCCACGAGATTCGATCTCGGGACCTCCGCTAACCAAAGTTCTTAATATAGCTCCAATAACCAACGCGCCAACCGATTCACTTATTTCATAACCACCATATTTTTTTATAAGAAGAGGGCCTCTGCCAGTGTTTGGAGAGAGGATATCAGACTAGGGCACGACCGTATGGTACATATTGGGCATGATTTTCGAGATGGATTTTGGCACATATTTTGAGATAGTCCAGTCATTTATTGCAGAGGCAATGGCACGAAAAATGAAGCATGGGTGTCTCTTGGGATTGAAAGTGTCAGACTCAGATCGAGGCGTGGAGACAATCATTTTTAGATAAAAATATACCATGAACGCAGTGGTGATGTTAGTTTTTTGATCACGACAAAGATTTCATAACTTAACTCAATAATGAGGTATACTTATGTATTTTTCCCAATTATTTTGTAAAGTTAATAAAAAGGCCTACCCATTTGAGAGCAGGACCCATAGATGTAGTCCACCAGGGATGAAATCGGTTATCAAGTTCTTTGTGTTCATATTGCATGCTTATGTCTCTTTCCTTTTTAGCTTTTCCTTATTTATGGTGTACTTTAGTTTCTTCTCATTTAATACAATCCTTTAATAAGTCACCTGACGAAAAGATCTTGGATCATGTTGGTATCAGAGCAGTCGTCGTTGAATTGAATTTTTGAGTATGAATGCTTACTAGGGCCAAGCATAAGTAGGGTGAAGGAACTCTTAATAATTTCAATCCCAAAGTTGGCCATACATCCTGAAGGAAGAATATGGAAGAAGAGGACAAGTGTGATGAACATGAGAAAAAAATTCACATGGTCTTTTATCACATGTCAGAAATGGTAGAACAAATGTATGGAGATTACAAGAAGAGGATGAAGAATAAAGGGATGAAAAAGGAAGCACCACATGATGATGATGCTTCGATAAACCAACGGGCTGGAGGAGACTCTCATGAGCCTCCATCTTCTCCTTCATGTTCTATTTCTTCTTCCTCTGAGCATTCTCATCATTCTCATCATTATAGCCATAAAGCCTCTTTTAAGAAACCATTATTAAATCTTGATGTAAAGTTTTCTTTACCTATGTTTAATGGAGATGCTAATATTGAAAAGTTAGACAATTGGATCCGACAGGTTGAAGTATATTGCCATGTTCAACATATTGATGAAGAGTAAGTTAAAGTGCAACTGGATTCTCTTCGGTTGGAAGGCACCGCTCTTATATGGTGGGAGAGAAAGCTTCAGGACATGAGTAAATATGGTAATCCTCTCTCCTCATGGTTGGAATTTAAAACAGAGATAAGGAAGAAGTTCTATCCATTAGGGTATTTACATAAAGCAATGATGGAATGGAAAAATTTGAGGCAAAGTAAAGGTCAGACTGTACAAAGTTTCATAGAAGAATTTAGGAAGAAATATCTCGCATTGAACATTCCTTTGGATTCTTATGAAAATTTATTGAAGTATATTGGCACACTTCAAAATTATTTTCTTCATACTTTGATATTGTTTAACCCCACTAGTTTTGACGAAGTTTGTGTGAAAGCCACTCACCTTGAGAACAAGGGGAAACATGTTCAAGAAGATCCCACGAAGAAACCTTCCAATTTCCCACACAAGGATTTCAACAAGTTTAAAAGGAAGGACAAAAATACCGCTATAGTAACAAGAGAAGGAGGAAAACCAGCTTGCACATATTGCAATAAGGGTGGTCACGATGAAGAACACTGTTGGAAAATGCATCCAGAAAAGAGACCAAAACAGTTCGGTGGAAAGGGGAAGACAAAGACTATTTCTACATTGCAGAAAGATCTTGGTTTCGAATCAGGAGATCAAGGAAAGATCACAACTGTCGGAGTACAAAGTAAATATTCTCTTCATTCTAGTTCAAGTTCCAATGATGAATCTCATATTGATGAACACGAGGAATGAGTTATTTCATATACAAGTATTATCTAAACATACTAAGATAGATACATTATTTGATCCGGGTTCCCAAGCAAACTTAATATCTGAAGCACTTGTCAAGAAGATGGGTCTTGAAATGAAACCACATCCAAAGCCTTATCCTCTTGGTTGGGTATGTGATCAAGAAAAACTAAATGTTACCAAACAATGTAGGATCATATTTTCTATTGCTTCAAAGTTAATTGATGAAGTGGATTTGGATGTTGTACCGCTTGATATATGTGGCATAGTGTTGGGGAGTACTTATCTTTATGATAGAAAATATATCTTCTTTCGTCAAGAGAACAAATACCACCTTACTAAAGGGGGAGTGGAATATATTGTTAGAGCTCATAGCATGAGGGTAAATACAACACTTGTTAGTGCATGGAAAATGAAAAGACTCATAACCACTAATAAAACATATGTACTCATTGTCATCAAAGAGAAAGAGGTCAAGACATTTGACGCTTTCCAAGGGTGTGAACCATGTCATAAAAAGGAATTAATTAACATTGTTTCTAAGTATGATGATATTTTTTAGGAACCGAATGGATTACCTCCTAAGAGGGAAATCCAACATGAGATACATCTTCAACAGGATTCTCCTCTTCCTAATGTGGGCATGTACAGAATGTTAGTTGTGGAGATGACAGAGATCAGGAAGAAAGTACAGGGTGTTGGGGACATAACCCCTCACGTAGGTAGAATAATATATTCCAATGTAATAAAGGTCAATATTAATAAGGCCTAGCAATAAGAAAGAATAAGACAAATGTAAGAAGACCTAATAGAAGCTTCTGCTTCTAGAAGGATCTTCCTCTAGATGGTTCTTTTGATAGAAATATTTAGTATAGATATTAGTCGAGGGTATGAGAACTGTTGTCTTGGATATTATTGTAATATAGTTTTGCTCTGTTGGAGGTTGCCCCCTCGAAGAGGCAAGTGAACATTTCTCTCATTAATCGAAGTGCTCTTTCTGGTGTTATTATGATATCATTTTGGTGTTATTGTGGTGTTGTTATGGTTATATGGTTGTTCATCTTCCATTTCTAGTATTTTATTTATGTTCTGCATACTTTTTATATATGGAATATTACAAGTGGTATGAGAGCACTTCCTCGGCAAAAAATTTTGGGTTAATGTTTTTTCAGGGTAGAGATGTATTCCGACATCTTTAAGCTACAAATATCTATCATTACATGCATAAAACCACTGTTGGGGATTCATACACGCAGTAAATACAAGTGGTACTTAAGCACACATCTATTGTCCACCCTTGTAACCCTTGTTGGTACCCCTTCGAGTGGTAGTGCATCAGACAACACCTGTATACAGATCGACCTAGATTTCCTGAAGCCACTTTAGATAAACTGATCGTCCTCCTGACTGCTATAGTGTCACCGAGAACAACAGTCAGGAAGATACTCTCTAGTACCTGGGTAGTCAGGTAGTATGACTAAGGGCATGGTCTAGCCTCCTTAGTTAGTGCCCTAAGATATTGGGCCGAGTACTATTGTTGGACCCCACACGTATATCAGAGAACTATAGCACAGGGAAAAACCTTGTCTATAGAACCCTTGAATACCTAACCCTTGGGGATTGAAAAAAAAAAAAACAAAAACATACAAGATCTATTTCCACGCAATTGTGTTTGAGTTGCCAAATCACTACAAAGTTATTCCGGATTAAGAATTTAGGAATTTCATCACTGCAGTGTTCTTCAGGCCAGAGTATAACTACGCAGGTGTAAAAAAACAAAGTCTGGATTTTGTTGCACCATTATTTGAGACCTATTCCATTAGATTTATCTCTTCTCCCTTATCACATTCATACTTATCATTTTTCAGCAAATGTTTTGACCCCACCTGCCCCTTTTCAATTCCCTCATCATCATGGCCCATACCCGTAGCCAAAACTTGGAAGCTCACTTCAATACCTTGCAATCTAATTTCACAGAGACCCAACAAGAAGTGAGACAACTCAATGCCAATATTTCCACCATCAATAAAAACATGCATTCCTCCATCGCTTCCTCAATCGAGGAACTCAAATAAAACCTCAAAAAAGGCATAAGTACCTAGCTTGAATCTGTCACTTTGATGATCTGCACCAAGCTACAAATCCCTCCAGGTCCCCCTTTATCTAACCCACCTTTGCATACCGAAGCCAAAAATTCCTCTCATTCCCATATTTTTCAGTCCCATCACTTTCAGCATGACCTATGCCTTCTGTGTGTGGATGTGACCAAATTTGATGGCTCAGATACCACTGGTTGGGTAACTCAAATGGAACATTATTTTTCTTTGTACAACATTACAGATGACTTGGACAAACTCCGGTATGGTGTTCTCCATCTAGATCAAGAACGTTTGCAATGGTGGCAATAGAGAAAAAATGCCCATCAAGGGTATGTTGCTTGGACACACTTTGTGGCAGATATTTATGAACGCTTTGACACTGACACCAACCATTTAGGCCATTTTAAAAATTTGAAACAATCTGGCATAATGGAAGAATTTATAGCTGCTTTTGAGTGATTGGATTTTTGTACAGAGGGCATGTATGATGCTTTTTTCCAAGAATGTTTTATCAATGGCCTCAAGGATGAGATTCATGCCCATGTCCTCATGGATCGGCCTCAGAGTTGGGTGGAGGCTACTAAAAGAGATAAGGAATCACAACAGGTTGTCTCTTCTCAAAATTGTAAACCCTCCTTTATTCCTCGCACTAAACCAATAAATCCCACTATTCCTTCTACTCCACTAAAGATCCAAAAATTGACCAGGGATGAAATGGATGAACGCCAACTCAAAGGCCTTTGTTATAATTGTGATGACAAATATTTTTCGGGACACAAGTGTAAGGAAAAAAATATTTTTATGGCCATCTCGGAGGATGTTTCAGAAGAGGATGTTGAAGCTCCCCTTGTGTGTGTGTGTCACCTGAACCATATGACATAAACCCTCCCTTAGACCCTCCTGAAGTAGAACCGATCATTTCCCTAAATTCTTTCACTGGCTTCTATGCTCCCCAAATCCTCAAGCTAATTGGCTACATCAAGCATAGGCAGGTCATCATTCTTGTTGATAGTGGAAGCACCCATAATTTTATTCATCGTCACATTTCCCAAGAAAATAATTGTTATATTTGTGAAGTCAATAATTTCCAAATCATGATTGCCAATGGAGGGTCCATGAAATATGTAGGGCATTGTGAAAATGTGTGTCTCCAAATTGGTGACTACCACCTGAAATCTCATATGTTTTCTATGGACATGGGCGATTGTGGCATTGTGTTGGGTGCATACTGGCTAAGGACTTTGGGTCCCATTCTCATGGATTTTAAGGAACTAACCATGCAATTCGACAAGGAGGGCCAACAATATAAGTTCCAAGGCATCACCTCTGGTTCCCCTAAGATCTGTAGTTCCCATCGCATGGAAAAGATGCTAAAAAAAGGTCATTCTGGCATTATTTCCCAAATCCATGCCATACAAGCAACTGAGACACCCTCTGTGCGTCAGGACCTCTAATCTATCCTCTCTAAACATGAAGTGATTTTTTCCAATCCCCAGGGACTCCCTCCTTCCTGTGGTGTTCATGATCATTCCATTCCCCTCTTCCCAGGAAGCCTTCCTCCCAATATCCATCCCTATCGTCACCCCTTTTCCCAAAAAAATGAAATTGAGAAAATGGTTCAAGAATTTCTTAACGCAGGTGTTATCCTCCCTGGTACGAGCGCCTACTCTTCTCCTATGGTCACAGTCCTTAAGAAAGAAGGTTCTTGGCACATGTGTCCTGACTTCTGTGCCCTAAAAAAACTCACCATTAAAGACAAATTTCCCATTCATGTCATTGATGACCTCTTGGATGAATTGAGTGGCACCCAGTTATTTACTAAACTTGATCATCATTCTGGCTACCACCAGATCTGTATGAAAGAGGCAGATATTCCTAAGACTACCTTTAGAACTCATGAGGGCCACTATGAGTTTTTGGTCATGCCCTTTGGCTTGTGTAATGCTCCCTCCACTTTCCAAAGCCTCATGAATCATGTCTTCCATCCTTTTCTCTGTCATTTTGTCTTAGTTTTCTTTGATGGTATCCTCATCTATATAAAAACCTGTACAAACCACCTTGCTCATGTGGATTGAGTTCTCCATCTACTCTCTCAACACCAACTTTTCTTGAAAAAATCTAAATGTGATTTTGGCGCCTCAGAAGTCGAGTACTTGGGTCATATTGTTGGATAGGATGGCATTAGAGTGGATCCTAAAAATATTGAAGCTATGAAAGAATGGCCTCACCCAAAGAATCTCAAAAGCTTGCATGGATTTCTGGGCTTAACAGGTTATTATCACAAGTTTGGTAAGAATTATGGAAATATTGCGGCACCTCTCACTGCAATCCTTAAAAATAATTCTTTCACTTGGACTCCAACAACTGCTTAGGCTTTTCAAACCTTGAAGATGGCGATGTGCACCACTCTAGTCCTGGCCCTTCCTGATTTCACAAAGAACTTTTTCCTGGAATGTGATGCTTTAGGGAAAGGAATTGGCGTTGTCCTTATGCAAGAGGGTCAACCTTTGGCCTTTACCAATAAACAACTATCTGAATGAAATTTGGGAAAATATATCTATGAAAAGGAAATGTTGTCTATTCTGCATGCCGTTGATATTTGGAGCCCTTATATGTTAGGGCAACACTTCCAAATTAAGATAGATAATCAAAGCCTCAAGTATTTTCTGGAACAACGCATTTCCTCCCTAGAGAAACAAAAATGGGTGACTAAGCTCTTTGGATATGATTATGAGATGATTTACAAGAAAGGCAAAAACAATGTGGTTGTAGATGAACTTTCTCGAAAATATGAATATGAAGGGTCCCTCTATTCTCTCTCCTTCATTGTACCGGATTGGCTCCAAGAAATTCGCCAGGAATAGTTACATGATGCCCAAAGTTCGCATTTGATACAACACTTGCAGTCCAATTCTCCAGTTTCCCAGCCTACTCTTGGCTCCATGATGAGATTTGATACAAAAGGCCATTTTTATTTAAGTAAACAATCAAAACTTAAATCCACGATACTTTATGAGCTTCATGTTACACCCAGAGTTGGGCACTTTGGGTTTACCAAAACCTATGATAGGTTCAAACATTTTTTTTTCTGGGATGGTATGAAACAAGACGTTCATAATTTTGTGGCTGAATGTCATGTGTGTCAACACAACAAGGGTGAAACAGTCAAATCTCCTGGCACACTACAACCGCTTCCAATTCCACTTGCTATTTGGCAGGATATCTCTATGGATTTTATTGTAGGCTTACCTAAATCGAGAAATAAATCAGTCATCATGGTGGTAGTTGATCACCTTTCCAAGTATGCTCATTTATGTGCTCTTCAAAACCCATTTACAACATCCATTGTGGCTCAACTTTTCATGGATCAAGTATTCAAGCTTCATGGCATGCCACATTCTATTGTTTCTGATCACGACCCAACTTTTACCAGCAATTTTTGGCAAGAATTGTTGAAGCTACGAGGCACCCAATTGCATCTCAACACAACTTATCATCCCCAGAATGATGGTCAAACTGAAGTTGTCAACAAATTTTTGGAAACATATTTGAGGTGTTTTGCATTGGAAAAGAAAAATCAATGGGCTCAATGATTACCACTAGTTGAATGGTGGTAAAACACTTCATACCATACAACTACCTGCATGACTCCTTTTGAAGCAGTATATGGAAAAAATCCACCTTCAATTCTCTCATATTCATGAGGTGTCTTGAAGGTCCAGGTAGTTGACCAAATGCTTACAGTTTGAGAGGCTATTCTCCGTACCCTCAAAGAGAATTTGGTCATGGCCCAAAATTGCATGAAGCAACAAGCAGATCAAGTTCGCTTTGAACGTCAATTTGTAGAAGGGGATCAGGTGTTTCTTTGACTACAACCTTACAAGAAAAATTCCCTCAAGGCTGACCATTGTCAGAAACTGGCACCCAAATTTTATGGTCCTTATACCGTTCTCAAGTGTGTGGGACAGGTGGCCTATCAGTTAGCTTTGCCCAGTCATTCTAAGGTACATCTTGTTTTTCATGTTTCCTACTTAAAGAAGGTTCTTGGAACTAAGTTCCAAATTGATCCAGGTGGATATCGATGGCCACCCACCTTTTCCAACTGGCTCAAAACAGTTTTCTGGCAATTTTGGCAATTTACTATTTTTAGCAGGTTTTAACTTCTAAGGCCATTTTGAGGGACCAAATGAAGGTTTTTCAAGATATAGGTTCTCAATGATATCCAAAGGCATGATTGAGGCCCCAAAATGAATCTCCTCGATGATACCTTTCCAACGAGCTATCACACGCCTAAAACAAAGATCATATACAAAAGTTACGACCCTGAGAAGTTGATGTACTCACTTACCCAAACGGGGCCCACATGACTTTTGGCGCTTCATCTCCTAGGGTCAAGTTTTTGGATGTCTAGGGTTTTTGGCATTCTTTATTATTGTAAAAAGGCCTTCAGATCCTCATTGTAATCATCTTCTTGCGAATGCGAGTAGCCGTCACATCTCTTCTCAGAGATAAGTTGCCACCATTCTAGCGAGTCTTTCACTCTG
>JZKD02S2124165.1:89761-116128 GCA_000966675.3 Picea glauca
TTTCACTCTGTATTTTTACAGTCTCTGTACATTTCTTTCATTAATAGAAATCATGTATTATTGTATATCTGTGTTTATGGTTTCATCTCTGATACATTTCTATTATATTATTGAATATCTGCGATATCTCTGTGCATTTATTTATTATATCTCCGATCTCATTTCGTGCCGAAAATAATCCGGATCACAAACTCAAACCAACCTTCCTGAGTTGGACGAAGAAGGATCCATTTGGATACAACCACAATAAATTTTGGACCAACGTGAGCGTCGCCTGTGTCAACAAACCATCAAGGAAGTGTTAGTCTAGTGGAAAGATACAACCCCATCATATGCCACTTGGGAACCAGCTACCATTCTGGAGAAATTTCCACATCTCAAGCCTTGAGGATAGGGCTGTTTTTTAAGGGGGAGGACATGTTAGGGACCTAACCCCTCACATAAATAGAATAATATATTCCGATGTAATAAATTTCAATATTAATAAGGCCTAGCAATAAGGAAGAATAAGTCAAATGTAATAAGAACTAATAGAATCTTCCGCTTATAGAAGGATCTTCCTCTAGATGGTTCTTTTGATAGACATATTTAGTATAGATAGTAGTCAAGGGTATGCGAACTGTTGTCTTGGATATTATTGTAATAGAGCTCTTCTCTACTAGATGTTTCCCCCTCAAAGAGTCAAGTGAACATTGTTCTCAGTAATTGAAGTTCTCTTTCTGGTGTTATTCTGATATCATTTTGGTGTTATTATGGCGTTGTTCTAGTTATATTGTTGTTCATCTGCCATTTCTAGTATTTTATTTCTGTTTTGCATATTTTTTATATCTGGAATATTACACAGGGCTTATTGGATCAAGGGGTCATCAAGCCCAGTTCATGTCCTTGTGGTTCTCTGATCGTGATGGTGCCAAATAAAGATGGCACATGGAAAATGTGTGTCGATTACCAGGATTTAAATAAAATCACTTTGAAAAATCGATACCCTCTTCCTCGTATTGGTGATTTACTTGATCAGTTGAAGAATGCTGTTTATTTCACTAAGTTGGATTTGTGTAGTGGATATCATCAAATCAGGGTTGCAGAACAGGATGCATGGAAAACTGACTTTAAAACCAAACATGGATTGTTTGAGTGGTTAGTTATGTTTTTCAGGCTTTTCAACTCTCTGACAACTTTCATGCTTGTGATGAATGATGTATTCGGGCCTTTCCTAGATGATTTTGTTATTGTGTATTTAGACGACATTCTTGTTTTTAGCGGGACTTGGGATGAACATGTAAAGAATGTAAAGAAAGTATTGGATACATTGCAAAGGGAAAAGTTGTATGTGAAAATTTATAAATGTGAATTTGGCAAGACTTCACTTGTATACTTAGGTCATATCGTGGGAGGAGGACAAATGAAGATTGATCCTTCCAAAATTGAAGTAATTTGAAAATGGCCTGAGCCAAAAAGTGTGACCGAGATTCGAAGCTACTTGGGTGAAGTCTAGTATTGGAGGAGATTCATTCCCAACTTCTCCTTTACAACAGCTCCTTTGCATGCCTTAACCAATGTGAAGAACACTTTTCAGTGGGAAAGAAAGAAACAAAAATATTTCGACACTTTGAAGGAGAAGATCAGTACCACATTAGCACTATTGAATATTCAACAACCTTTTGAGATTGAGACAGATGCCAACAAATACGCTATGGGTGAAATATTGATGCAATATCGTAAGCCTATCTATTACCACTTTAAGACTTTTAAAAAAGTTGTTGTTAACTATCATACATATGATAAAGAGTTGTATGCATTAGTTCAAATCATAAATAAATGGAAGCATTACTTGTTAGGGAAGGAAACCATAACACATACATATCACCAACCCTTACAGTATCTCCAAGAAAAGACCAAACTGCAAAGATCTCGACACTACCGATGGATGGGTTTTCTACAACAATTTCATTTGGTAATCAGGTACAAGAAGGGTACAAGTAACAAGGTAGGCGATATGATTTCTATACCTCCTATTGTTGCTTCTATTATTTTGAAGGATAATTCTTTATCTCATGATAGATATGTAGAAAAATATGCCATCAATGAATATTTTAAAGAAGTATATGAGAAGCTAACCCATGGTGCATAGGTATAGAACTATTGTCTGCAGGGAAAATTACTCTATCATCTTGGGAAAATATGTATTCCTACAAGTGAACGAGTCCATGTAATACGAGAAGATCACACTTATCTTGTGTCTGGGCATTTTGGGGTAGAAAAAAATATGGCTCATTTGCAAAGGTTTTGTTACTGGCCTCAAATGAAAGTAATTGTAACTAAATATGTAAAGGGGTGTGTGATGTGTTCTACTTGTAAGACCGCTAATAGAAAATTGGGGCTATACTCACCACTTCCCGTTCCATCCCATCCATGGGAAAGCATTTCCATGGTTTTTGTAGGGGGTTTACCGATGACCAAAGGGGGTCATGATTATTTGTATGTTGTAGTGGATAGGTTCAACAAGATGTGTATCTTGATTCGATGTAAAAAGAAGATCACGCAGAGAAGACTGCTAATCTCTTCTTTTAACATGTTTGGGTTCACTTTGGGTAACCCACATCCATTGTCTTGGATCGATATACTCGATTCCTTGGGGATTTTTGGACTATCTTGTGGAGAATGATGGACACCAAATTGAAGAGGAGCAGTGCTTTCCATCCACAAACCGATGGACAGAAAAAGGTGGTAAACATAAAAATGGTACTTTTTCTTCAAGGCTAATGCAACAAGCATCTTAATTTATGGGATGAACAGATACCCTATGTACAACATGATTATAACTAAGCTTTACATTCATCCACTCAGAGTTCAACTTTTGAGACATGTTTTGGGTACCTACCCAAGGTTCCTTTGAAATTGATGTATGGGAGATATACCGATGTGAATGAAGAACGAACATAGGACAGAGCTCGCAATTTCATCTAGAGGATTTAGCAGATACACCAGGTAGTCAGGGAACAATTGGAGAAGAGTCAAGCACAGTATAAAGCTCATCATGACAAGCACAAGGTTCATCATCAGTTACAGGTTGGAGACCGGGTATGGCTTCACATCAACAAGGAACGATTGAAGGGTGAAGGAAAGAAACTCAAGCCTATCTGATATGAACCCTTCACTATCTTGAATAAAAGTGGCACTAATTCTTTTCGTTTAGATATTCCACCGTATATGCAGATTTACTCCATTGTGAATGTAGAGAACTTGAAACTTTTTGAGCCTCCCATGATCATGGATCAGGATGAGGAAGTTTCAATACCTTCAGTTGATGAGTTTTCACCTGAGTACTTGGATGAGTTACAGGAATATATTATCTTGGACAAAAGGATGAGGAATTCACGTAGGGTTGATGTTGATTATCTTCAAGTAGGCTTAAAGGGCACACATCCAAGCAAGGAAAAGTGGACTGAGAATGAAAAAGTGAGGGGAATTTTTCCTCACTTACCAGTTGATTGATGAAATATTTTGGTGGTCCAAAAATCTCTCAGTGGGAAGGCGTGATCCAAAAAGGATCCAAAGAAGGCTAAGAACAACTCAGAATGCTCAGAATGGCTTTAGCAGACAACAAAAGGGAAAAAATTCAAACTTCCCAAAACTCAATGAAAATGGCATGATTGCGAATATCACGTCACAAGATTTCTAACGGTGCAAATGACTCATCAAACATAGTTACATATCGAAAGATATTCACAGTCAAAGTTTTGGTCAACCTAGCCTAGTCAGCAGGGATGAGTTAACATCTATACTGCTAACGTCAACATTAGTACGAATGACGTCAGCATCCGTACAACCTACGTGGAAAGTGCAGAGGACGACATGTGTCATGATGATGTTAGTATGCCACATGGAAGCACCAGAGGCTTCCACATGTCATCTTCCTATAGGATTTTTAGGGTTCCATGTGGACTGGTAAAAAAGTGCCACATGGCACCCCAGGTGACACCACGTGGAACCACCCAGAAGGTTCCACGTGTCTAGTATAGAGGTGATGTGGAGGTCTCTGGTATAGAGGTGTGATGTGGAGGTGATGTTAGCATACAGGTGGGGAAATTAGAGGATGCCACGTGGCACCCCCGAAATGCATAAGGAGGGTCTGTGACCAAATATTTAAAAATAAAATAAAATATTAGAACGCCGCCAAATATGGCGACGGTTCCGCTATATATGGCATATTCCACTATATATATCTACCCACCATTTAAATAAACCAACCACCAATACCACTGCTAGAAATAACATAACATCTCCACCAATTATTCAGCCAACCGCCAAATAGTACGTGTTGGACACATGCCCATTTTGGGGAAAAGGCATGACATGGAGGCAAGAAAGTTGGCATAAAAGAATTTAAGGCACACATGCAAGAAAAAGGGAAAGAAAGATAACTGGTAGAAAAGAAAAGAAAGAAAGTGCGCATGCAGAGGAGGAAAGCATGCAAGACTAGCAAGCAAGAATACCTAATTAGGTAAGGGTTTTGGTAAGAGAATGTAATGGCTAATGAGCCAAGAATAGATATAAATAGACACCTAGGAGGTATAGGGGAGGGGTATCAGGTGTCTTCGATGGTTGTTATGATTTACTCGCATAAGATAGAGTAACAGGTTTGTGACATAGATATGGTCTGATACCTTTTTGTAAACTATTGAGCTATGGGAGGGAAAAGGGACTCAACCTTGAGGGTTAGATCACAGGTTGAGGATCATGGTGCGATCTAGTCAACCTCGTAAAGGTCATGGAGTCTGAGTGACAGATGTATGAAAGAATTTGTAGTGCGCATGACGCCATGCATGATAGACCTATAATAAAAGATCCTTAGAGCCAAATCTTTGTGGACGTAGCCCAGGAGGGGGTGAACCATGATAATTCATGTGTTGTGTGGAATTATTGTTGGTTATATATTTGTTGTTAATGGTTAAATCTTACATAAATGATTTGTTGAAATAGTTAGATATCTGGATTTGCATGCATGCATAAGGTAGAACAGGATAACTAAGATCGGCGACTAACATAATATTTCTTAACACAATAAATAGAATCCACAACACACACTAACGAATACCCACTCAATCCTGGACTGCAAGCACTTGAGCATTGCAATCACCCATTAAGACATTCTCGGGTGAGACTGCGCAATACACTCTGTGTACTGCGTTGCCTTCTAGTTTACCAAGAGGGACGATAGTTTTAGAGGCTTTGTTGGAACCCTAGTAGAATTAAACCTGGGTCAAACACGTTAAAAGAATAGCTTGGATAAGAGACCAACAAATGGTTCCATTGTCGGTTGGAACAACATAGGATTGAGCAGACGAGATCTGTTGAACATTTGTGAGATCTACAGAAGGCGGGTCAAAAGAATACTGAAGCGGACGATGAGGAAGATAAAAGAATGAGCCGCTAGAAGGGGATGTTGAGACCATGGAATCCCACAAAAGAAGAGATCGAAATATGGCTAAAGACAAATGAGCTAGAGTTTGTGCAGAAAGATAACAAAAACCCTAGAGTAACACCGCACAAATATCTTGAGAATTATGTGTTTACTGATTTGCATGAAGTCTTGTTTTGTAATTTTCCACACTTATTATAGGAGTGGATATTGAGGTTGAAGTATAACCATGCAAAAAATAAGATCCGACAGTTAGAGTGGACCCCAGTTCAGATCACGTAGTTACAATAGGTGAATAAAAAATTCACCCGCGCAGTAGATTTTTGGATCAATAGTATTGTAGTAGGATTTATAATAGAATTTGCGGTAGATACCGCAAAATTGTACAGCGCAGCAGAGAAAGAGTTTCTACGCAGACCTTGAGGAAGGTATATTATATCGTTGTATACTTCTATTAAGATCTTTCTATATAAAAAAGGTGTAATGACAATGGAATTAGACAACTAAACTTCCCTGCATACATGGGGGAAGGGGGGAAGCACTGACAAAAAAAGGGAAGGATAAGTGGATAAAGGAAAGAAGGAGGAAGCCTTGGACCCAATCATTATGGACAACGACTAGATCAAGCGAATCATGGCGACAACTGGAAATACGCGCAATGGAGTACCTTACCAATACAAGGTGAACACCAAGAAGAGAGTCGTAGCCATGAGGGAAGGCTTGGCAAGTGACGAAGAAGAGGTAGAGGATATCTGAGTTGTGGATCAGATTGAGGAAATACTGTGTGAAACATATGAGAGGAAGACAAGAGGTCCAAGAGAGGGAATAGGAGGAAACAATCTTATCCATGTTAATGTCAGTGTGGAACCCATGTGCGACTAATAAACCAACATGAACACCACCGTTTAGACAAACGAGTTTCGGGAGAAGGAGGATAGCAGGAAGTACATCCACACAAGGAACAACAACTCGGGGAGCCAGTTCAATAAATATTATTCAAGAGTCTACACCGTGTAGAGGTAGTAACCTGCCATAGTTTTCAATGGTAGGACATGATCCCACCATTCGGTTACCAAAATTTCGAGGAGAGGAAACTGAAGACTCGGAGAAACACTTGTTCATCTGTGCAAAGATCTGGGAAGAAAAAAATATCACTGATGAAGACACTAAACTTGGACAGCTAGCCATCATACTAAGAGACCGCACACTAGACTGATACATGAGTCTAGACGTAAACAGTGCACCCAGGATGACAAGGACAATGACATACATTAACAAGTTACTGATTAACGAGTTTCAAAAGCCAAGATCATAGGATCAATACATGAACGAGATGATATAAATCTATCAAAAACTAGGAGAATCTGTCTGGGAAATTGACTAGTGATTTAAGCGTTTGAAAGGGAAATTGAGGTATTCCATGACATATATGTAGCATAGGCATCTGTTTGTGAATTCTCTGTTACCACACCTGAAATACCCACTCAGGTAACAAAAATTCCAATCTCAAGTAGAGGCTCTACAGGCAGCGTTGAAAATGGAGGAGAATTAGTACCGCAAGACATATCCAACTATAGAGGAGTCGAAGGAGGATCTGAAGAATATTACCTTTCAACTCAATCAGATCAAGGGCAAGGACAAGCAAGAAGTTGTTTGGTGTACCACATATAGAACAAAAGGGAACCATAAGAACAAATGTCCAACATTTGCGCAGTATATGGCAACATAGATGCCAAATCCTTTGCCAACAGGAGGACCCTAGTGTGAAATTTGCAAGACACATGGGCATGATCCATATCATTGTCCTATGATGCAAAAATACCAGACAGTACCAAAGAATGAATACTGCACTTTTTGCAAGTCAGTAGGGCACGATGACAAAGACTGCAGAACAATGGATCTGATGAGGGAAAGGACATCAGACACATATAGGGTGCAAGACAAACTGATGACAGGGCAAGCTGCACTGCAATTCAATCAGGCACCACCACAGTATAATACTTCATCGTAGTAGTATAACAACACGCAGCTGCAACAATATAACAATGCACAATCACAACAATATAACACTGCACAATCGTAGTATAACCCTGCGCAATATAATCAGGTACCTCAATATAATACACCACATGAAGATCGGGCTGGATACAGAGGAGGAAAAAGAGGAAGATGAGGCTTTGTATGTGGAAGATGTCTAGTAGTGTTCCATAACTGCCAACAACTAGGACACTATGCAAGCGAATGCCCACTTCCACCAACAACTTGTATGCATTGTCTCACATCAGATTATGACACAGAAGAATGTCTGACGCTATTAGTAAAGATCCAAGAAAAGAGGAATCAGAATAATCATAATTTTTAGTGGATTTCAACAGAAGCCATGGATGATGGAAGAAACATCAATATAGTGACATGCAGAGGTGCTAAAACAAGAGTTTATGCAGCCAAACAAGAACCAGTACAACACCAGTGGATTAAGAAGAATACCGAGCCACCCAAGCGATTTGATGTAGGAAAGGAGAAGGAGACCTTTAAGGAGGCCATACAAGAATTTCTCAAATAGAATTTTGCGTCTACATCTACCGTGCAACATAATCAAGACATCCCAACGTATTAAATGTCTTCAACATTGGACCATACCAATGAAGTCCACCTAGGAAACCAAGTAAGTTGTATTAAAACTTTCCTGCAATCCTGTATTCAAGTATTTAAGGATTCATCATCTATTTTAGTATTAGAGAATCTGTAAGATAGATGTACCTAAAATTCTGAGGGAAAGTTAGAATAGAGGATAGTCAATCACCTCCATGCCAGAAGGAGAACCAACAGAGAATTTAGATTGAATGCCAACATTGGATATTTTAACATGGGCGATGTGATATTAGATCTAGGATCTGAAGTGAATGTATTGCCCAAAAAGACATGGAAATGCATGGGAGAACCTGGCTTAGTTTACTCACTAGTTCAACTGAAGTTAGAAAACCAACACAGAGTTCTACCAATAGGGAGGCTGAAAGGAGTGACAGTAGATCTGGACGGAGTGCGCACTAAGGAAGACTTCGAAGTGATCGAAATCGTGGATGACACAACACCATATCTGACACTAATGGGATTGGATTGGGCATTTGACAATCAGGCGATAATCAACCTGAAGACTAGGAAGATGACATTTGAGTTAGGAGAATACAAGGTTATCGCACCTCTAGATCCATCGGAAGCCAAAATATTTGTGGAACCAACATTCCTAGATATGGAAGAAATTAACCAGCTGTACCGAACCACTGCACGCACCAAAGATTACATCAATCCAAATGTCGATGGTGTACTTAGATGGATAAGTATCACATCATGTGCTTCCGACTCAGACACAGGTCTTGAGAATTGGCAACAATGCCTACATGACATCTCAACTAGAATATGCACACGAATAGACCACGCAGTAAGGTGGGTTGGGACAAAAATCAGAGAACCTCCAAGTTTCCATGGAATCAACGACTTGGAATAATTCCTAACAAGATATGAAGAGGAAGTATCATATAGTCAAATATTGTTGGCTCTTGACATCACACTTAAGAATACACCTGCAAGATGGTGGGTCACACACAAATAAACAATCAAGGACTGGTACCAATGAAAAAGACTACTGCACATAAGATTCAACGCAAAACAAAATGGGAGCACAACTCAGAAATACAATGGACAAGGGGCACCAGCGGAAAAATTGGAGAAGTGAAACAAGTTGTGGAAAATGACACCCCCATAGGAATGGCCTCATTATTTTGTACACACATTAGAGGGCATCCTAACAAACTGGTACACGGACCAGGAACTGCGCAAAGGAATTGCGAGTTGGACAATACTACAACAGAACTTTACAGTCACGTTTTCATTTGTGAATGAGAACGCCAACATAGATACAACACTCAAACAAATAAGAGGGGTGATATTCATTAAGGAACCAAAAGTTGAGCTCATAATAGAAGAACACCAACATAACAAACAAACAATGAAATAACTGCTGTCATGCTACCATGTACAGGAAGAAGGACCAGATGAAGACGACCCACACAATATTCATATTGAGGAAGAAAAAGGAGAAAGAGAAGTGGAAGGTCCACACCTAGAATTAGAAGTAATTGTTGCACTGATCAAAGTGAAAAGATTCAACATTGGGACAGTTGAGAATCCCAAAATGGCCAACATTGGGGACTAATAGGACGAGAAAACAGTGGAAAGGATAACAGAGTTACTGCGCGAGTACAATGACCTATTCCCAATGACCTTCACATAAATGAAGGATATTGAAGGAGAAATTTGAGTGATGAATATACCTCTCAAACCATAGGCAAGACCTATCAGACAGAGGCCTTACAGATTGAGCCCCATATATAAGAAAAAAGTAAGAACACAAATTGACAGAATGTTGGAAGGAGGAATCATAGAACCTATAGAAGAATCATAATGGATAATCCCCATGGTAGTGCAGGAGAAGAAGAAAGGAGGCATAAGAATATGTGTATACCTAAGAAATCTCAATGATTCTTGCCTACATGACCCCTTCCCTACACCCTTTACAGATGAAGTCTTAGAAAATGTGGGAGGTTAGGAAGCATACTCATTCACTGATGGATTCTCATGATACCACCAAATAAAGATAGCACCAAAAGATCGATACAAGACTACCTTTGCAACAGAATGGGGATGCTACCAGTACACAGTCATTCCTTTTGGACTGAAGAATGCAAAAACAATTTTTTCTAGAGTAGTCATTGTTGCCTTCAAATAATTCATCCATCAGTTTCTAGAGGTATATTTGGATGATTGGACAGTGTACAACCTATTGAATAATCATGTAGAGGTGTTGAGGCTGATGTTAGAAAGATGCAGGCAATGCCAAATATCCTTGAACATTAAGAAATGTATATTTGGAACACCCTTTGGAATTATGTTGGGTCATATAGTATGCAGACAAGGTTTGGCCGTGGATCCTGCAAATATTGTAGTCCTTGTGAATTTAACACCACCTAAATTAGTGCACCAATTGAGGGCCACATTAGGACATACATGATACTACCGAAAATTTATAAAGGGGTATGCTCGGATCACTGCGACGATGGAGAAATTGCTCAAGAAGGATAGTGTGTTTCAGTGGAATGAGGAATATCAGTGCGGACTGGGCACTCTGAAGGAGAAGCTGGTCACATATACCACATTAGTCTTTCCAGACTGGGAGAATACATTCCATGTACACGTAGATGCATCGACCATAGCCTTGGGATCTATTTTGGCGCAGCCATGAGTAGGAGAAATGGATCATCCTATAGAATTTGCTAGCAAAAAATTGTCAAAATCCAAACATAACTAAAACAATATAGAGAGGGAAGGCCTAGCTATGGTCTACTCGCTTCATAAGTTCAGGAATTACCTACTTGGAAAACATTTTAAGATGTTCACAGATCATTCAACCCTTAAGTACCTAGTCAACAAGACAGTGTTGGGGGGGCGAATTTGTCGATAATTACTGTTGTTTCAAGAATTTTACTTTGAAGTCATAGTTAAACCAGGGAAGCTGAATGTAGGACCTGATCACTTTTCAAGGTTCACCAATGGTGAGGAACCTACAAACTTAGAGGATACCTTACCTGATGTGCAGTTATTTTCAGTTCAGATCACGAATGATTATTTTGCTGACATTATTGAGTATTTAAGTACAGGTACTATGCCACAGGAATTTAGCACCACACAGAGGAAAAATCTGGTTTTCTGAGCAACCAACTACCAATTGATCGCCAAGAACTTATATAAAATGGGGGTAGACAACATCTTGAGAACATGTGTGCTAGAACATGAAATGCCTAGGATACTGGCAGAAGCCCATGAAGGAATAGTGAGAGGACACTATACAACAAAAAATACCATGTAGAAGGTACTGTGCGTGGGATTATGGTGGCCAAATATTCATAGAGATGCAAAGGAGTGATGTCAACAATTCGATGTTTGTCAGAGGGTCGAAAAACCAAACAGATAGGATGATATGCCTTTACATCCACAAGTGATGCTACAAATTTTTGAAAAATGGGCTATAGATTTTGTTGGGACAATTCACCCAGCTACAAGAAGATCAGGCACACAATGCATGATCACTGCGATGGAATACCTCTCAAGATGGGAAAAGGCAACACTAGTTAAATATTGCAGCGCAGAGACAACAACACGCTTCCTGTTTGAACATGTGCTCACCAGATTTGGATGTTCGAGGACTCTGATGAGTGACCAAGGAAATCACTTTATCAACCACACTATAATATCTCTAACTGAAGAATTCTAGGTCTACCATCAGAAAATTACGCCATACCATCCTTAGGAAAATGGAACAGTGTAAACCTTCAACAAGATTATAGAGAATTCCTTAACCAACATTTGCAATGTCAATAGGGATGAATGGGATTCAAAGATACCATCAGTATTATGGGCATATAGAAATACCTGTAAGAAGCTGACAGGACAAACACCATTCAGATTAGTATATGGACACCAAGCAGTGGTGCCACTAGAATTTTTGGTACTGAGTCTGCACGTAGCAGCGATTACGAACATGACGAAACGAGGTGTAGTACAAGAAAGGTTAAGTCAGCTGATGAGCATGGAAGAAGATATGATTCTAGAAAGGTTCCACCAAGAAGTATAGAAAACAAGGGACAAAGCGTGGCATGATTGACATATCAAGAGAAAAAGTTTCAAGGAAGGAGACCTAGTCCTACTATATGACAAGAAGTTTTTTCAGCATCTAGGAAAGTTCAAAATGCATTGGTTGGGACCATATGAGGTCAATATTTTCACAGCCAGAGGCACTGTACATATGAAGGAATTAGGTGCAATAGAACTTAGAGGAATGGTCAATGGGATTCGACTGAATATGTACAAGGACAATCAACCACCAACAACTTGACAGTTACCGAAAAAAAAAAAACTTAGAAATCCACGTGCGTAGGAGAACAAATCAGTGCATTGGAAATAAAAAAGTGTCAGCATGTACAAGTCATTGAGTCAACGTATAAAAATAGGAAATATTGCGCCAGAATCAAAGGGGATAGAATCCATGGATTCTGTGTTCCCAAAAATCCCAGCACGTTGGAAAAAGGACTGACAGTCAGACAATGTGACGATTCGGGAAATGACAACTATGGAAATTAGGTGCCAACTGGCAGCGATAGTTGAAATTGCAACAACCCGTACACAGAAGTAAAGACCATAGCACAACAGAAAGGGTAAGGGTTCGAAAACAAGACCCAAAGGATGATAGTTAATACATACAACGATACCACGTGCCAAACACATCGACAAAAGTGTAAAAAGGGACAACTATTAGTGCAGAACAATGGTCATTCAGCCGTCCCACTATAAAGCTGGAAAAAGGGGGGAAACACCAGTTATTGTGTCAATTGCTAAGGATAGTGATGCATCTAAGAAGAACATTGAGAAGATAGGGGCCAAAGGCGGGGCGATTTTACAGTCTCTCATCATGGAGAAGGTGGTCAACAGTATGGATGACAAGAGCAGTCAAGCTCAACCACAATACCAATGCATAACAAAGATGTATGACACACTACAACAGGCAGTTTCTGTTACGAGGAAAATCTCTCTATGGCTAGGGTAAACCACAACATACGAAAATGACTGCATAAATCAACTCTCTTCTCAAGTATGCTATGTAAATAAATATGCTAGCGAGGAAAGATAAAAGGCCTACCTCATCTAGACATTCGATGAAGTCCACCGTTGAGCACTTGACCCAAAGAAATATACCTACAACTAGTCCTCAAAAACCAAGCAAAGAAATCATGTGGTGATAATAAATGATGTTAGCACATTCAATAACATAATCCATTAATAACATGACAAATATTCCCATGGAATAATAATTCAAATATTTGCAAGATATCAATTGGATGGGAAAAGAGTATTTCTATTAATATATGATCAACAAAAGTGAAAATGTTACAGAGTTCCTTATCAACATGGTTCAGAACTGAGAAACTAAGTTCCTTCCAGATGGGCCTCCACCACTTCAATCCTCCACCAAAGGCAAGCTCATAAAAGAGAAGCAATGAAGTTCTCAATCAATAAGGGAAGATCTTGGGGGATGAACACTGTGTTCATGCTTAAAGGACAAAGGGATGTAGACTCAATATGAAGTAAATAATTTCTCCAGAGTAACGTTTCTCTCAAAGTTGAATTATTTCTCCTCTTTTACATATCTCAGAATTGGCCCATTTATAGCCTTCAAATGGAATTTAAGGGCCGAGTTAGAACTTTTCTAGTATATAGAAGGCCAAGGATCATAGATCTCCTATCGTGACATGGAAACCTAACATTAATTTTCATTTTTTGGCATAAATCCCAATGTACACGGGATGTAGTGGAGCAACCTACGTATACACATGTTGAATAATATGCAAGATGCGTACATGTGAAAAAATATGTGTTTTTAGCTATGGGATTTTACAAACATGGATGATAAGTCTGCATAGGGAAATGGAAAAAGGCCTTCTGTGAAATATTGCATAGGGTGAGGCAAATATTTATATAACATATGCCCCCTAATGTGTGTGGTTAGAGGAGTATCTACGATGGCCGAAATACATTATAAATAACCCATAAGTGGAGTGATGGGGAACCAACTGGAAGAACTAGTTGCTCATTACATTATACATTGAATTTGCATACATGGATGCCAATAGAATTACACTATAGATCCATGTGAAAATATACCAAACAACTGTCTGTGGCCACGAATAGGCAAATACAAATGTAGTTACATGCCAAAAGATGTCATAGTCACGAACAAGGTCCAGTAGAACTAGTCTCAAAATCAATCTGAAGATATCTGTATACAATGGAGTACAATATGATCTCCCATGATTACCAGAGTCATATAGGTACTGGTCCAATGAAAATGAAGCAACAAATCAGGAAAGATGCAACCACATACTGATTTCTTCAAGTATTCTACACAATCCACCAAGGATGCAAGTCTACATCATGTGAATAAAGGAGTTGAGGTCGAACACAGTGAGACATCATTTGATTAATGGTCATTGAGGTATACCATTAACAAACATGAGACAAACTACCAATAATGAAAGTAGGTATCAAGTCACCAAGTAAATTATGACAAGTGTGAATAAAGGAGTCGGTGTAGAACACCTGAAGAATCCATCGATCAGGAGACATTGATGTATTCCCAACTGTTGATGGCGAGAGAACCTGCCACTAATGATTGCAAGCCTCAAGGTACTCATAAGACTCTAGGTCCCATTTCAAGAATAGATGAGATGAAGTCAATGGAAGGAGACCCACTGAAAGGAGAGAATTAAAGCATCTCTCATTAGTCAACACGAGGTACAAATCAGGAGCTTCATAATTTAGAGGAAATCGGATGAAGAACATGTTCACAAACCAATGACCCTGTGCGTCTTTCATGTGTTCCAAGTGAAAGTGGTACACAAAAAATACCCTTTGAGTAACAACGAATGATGAAACATGCTAACAAAGGTGAGGAAACCACCAATAAGGCTAATGGCATCCAAGACACTGTACGAATCCCAATGTGTGAATAGATGTCTTGTCGTCAAACACAAAGGAAACCACCCAGTCAACGACCAATGATGAAATGTCGACTGCTGGGTTCAAGGTTACCTATCAATGATGAAAGTAGGACCAGAGTGCATGATAGGACTATAATAACATGTGACTCTGAGACAAACTGAGGGTATGACGAACATGCAAAGTCAAGCGTCCTGAGAAGTGGCCTACACAGGTTGATAGACTTCCTTTGAACAAGAGCATGAGACATATGGAAGACTCCGACATCATAGACTCAAATGATGAAACCATGAGATGCAAGATGCATCAATGAAATTATCTATAGGGACTGGAAGAGTAACCAGTCGATAGAGAAGACTCTGTAATGAGCTCAGCTTCCTAAGGCCATGATAATCCAAAAATTATGATGATGAATGGACTTAATAACTTTGTGCTCTATTCAAAGGTGATACGACTACTGCCAATATAAGATAATAATCCCTTCCCACTCGTCTTTTTTTGTTTTTTCATAGACAAATGAATGCTATGATACAGAGGAGGAAACGAGTGTCGCAAGTAAGAAAAACTATTTCCAGCAGTGGAACATACCTATGCTCAATGCAAGGGGATGCATGCGGGAGATGGACACTTGAGGGAATGTTCCCTCCTAGGTATAGGGTGTCAAATTGTGAAGGATATAAATGAGGGTATTCTTGGTTGAGGATGCAAATATTTCTTAGTCAAACAGTTCTTAACGCAAAGCGAGAACCGACTAAAGGCTCAATACTGCAAGCAAGGGCATGAGATGCAATCACAACTTAACGTCAACAAATTTCCTTTTTTATGACATTTAGTTTACTTGGTGTGAAAAAGGGATAAACTTGTGCCAAATATACGTCCATTCAAATCCAATTTATGAGTGTGAAAGAGACAAGTTCACTCGAAAATGTTTTCGCTTTTTGAAAATGAGTCGGAAAAGAGCATAATTAAGACTCGTTCAAGTCCAATTTAATGACTGTTAAAGGGACAAATCACTTGATAATATTTTCACTTTTTAGACAAGTCGGAAAAGATTAACTTGGACTCGTAAAGAGGTTTCTAGGTGGCATGTCATAGGGGAGGCCAAGGTTCCCATGTTGGGCTTCTATGGAATGTCATCATCTTACGAATAACCGACATAATCTTGGGAAAACCAAAATCTCACCAAGTTGAGGAGGATAAAGCACTAGTGGAGGATATCGTCTCTGCGATATATCGGGTAATGTCTCTTATAGGAAAATACATAAGAGGGGGCATTGGATACCCCACAAGAAATTCCAAATCGAAGGGAATCTCTTCAAGACTTGGAGGGAGAGAACTTGAGGAGAGTAAAAATCTCTCTCGTTCAGAAGGTATAGAATCAAGAATACTGACGACGTGGTTGAAGGATGCATCACCCTCCACAAGGAGAGTAGGATTGATCAGATATTGCACTGGTGTGACCACTTCTTCAATTATAGGTTGAAGAGGATGCGCGATAACTGGGATAGGGGACACATTGTTGGACAACTGAGAGGGGGGGGGGGTGAATCAATTGTTATCGTGCTTAAACAATTATGCTTATTTTAAAACTCTTTACAGAGCACTCAATGACAATCACAATAATGCATAGAGTTAAGCAATATAACATTTGAGATCAGTCACACATATGAAATATACAGAGACAGATATTTCCTGAGGAAACCCATAAAGGGTTAAAACCTCTTCTTCTTGGTATGATAAGTATTCTTTACATTATGTACATTATCATACATATGAGCTCCAACTCATTGTGAGGCTACAACCTCTATTTTGCAAGTTGCAACTTGTTGAGAGCACCAACTCTCTATTTTCTCTAGCACCTACTAGAAGGAAGCAACAACTCCCTGGTTTCTCTAGCACCCACTATAAGGAAGCAACAACTCCCTAAATGTTCCAGCACCAACTGGATGGAAGCACCAACTTCCAGTCACACAGGCACCAACCTGTATAACAGAGAACAACAGTTCTCCCTTGCACCACCCTGCCACCCTAGTTTTTCTAGCCGCAACTAGATGGAAGCTACAACTCCCTGTGTTCAAGCACCCACTTGAACCTATGAGGACAACCGTCCTCCCTAGAACCCTAAAATATCAATTTTTTCTACTGAAACTTATTATAGTGATATAATGTTCATCAATGGCTTACCAGTCTCATCACTATTCTGCTACACTTCCTTGCTCTGTCTGCCTCACTGTCTTCCTGCACACATGCCTTGCACTTTTTTTTCTTCTTCCTTTTATGCTCTATGTGCCATGTCCATTCAATGCACCATTCCTCTTCTTTGTATTTCAGCTGTTTCACACTGCTTCCTTCTGCACGCCTGAATCACTTTCAACAACAACATCCATCTCTTCTCTGTTCTGCATATATATTCTCTCTATTCATCTTCTGCATCCTCAATTCACAATGCTTCTGCAATCTCTCCCCATGTCGAGTCCTCTGCTTGATCATCATTGCGACTCTTCAACTTCTCTGGATGTTAAACCCACGTGTCCATCATCACTGTGTGTTATGATGAGATTCCTTAGCCTCTCTAGCAATCGAGACTCTTCATCTTCTCTATCACAGTAAAGCTCATCGCCTCTATGAATAGTCTTCATTCCACTAGAATATGCCTTGAGACTCTTCATCTCCTCTGGAAATCACACTGAGGCCTCTTTGATTTTTTCTGTGTAGAAACAATCAGTGGTTTTTTGCATTTACACTGTGAACCTCTTGAGCCTTATGCCTTTGGCACCTTTCACCTTTCCTTTCACATGTGGCCTCGGGCGGTGATCACACGCCTGTTGAGAAGGTGCTTTCACAATTCGTATTTCGACAATTCCTGTTGTGAGGCATCTCGACTCTCCAAGTCGCGATCTCTAAAATGGAGCTTGGTTGCACTAGCTCCTTCCTCCATCTTCCACAGATGTGACCACTGGCTGTGACCACAACCTTATTCGAAACTACATTTCACAATTTCCCATTTTGTGAATTTGTTGTGAGTCACTCTGACTCTTCCAACTCTCGATCACAAAATGGAGCCTTGCAACTTGCAAGCTCCTTCCTTCACATGCCCACAATTGTGACCAAGCATTTATCCATAAAGTGCTTTCACGATTTCGCATTTCGACATTCCTACATTTCGACATTCCTGTGGAGAAGTATCTCAACACTCCAAGTCACAAACCCAGAAATGATCGACGTTTCGCATTTCGCAAATTCGGGACTCCTGTGATGAAGAGTCTCGACTCTTGACTCCTCCAAATCCTGGTATCCGAAACTCCAAAATGGATTCATATCAATGGTCCACAATCTTGATGATTCGACGGTCTAGATCTTTTCGTGATTTCGCATATCGCGAGTTCCTGCCGTGAGTTTCTTCCTTGACTCCTCTAACTCCCAGTATCCAAAACTCCGAAATAGATTTAGATCAACATTGCACAATCTTGATGATTTGAAGATCCAGATCTTTCTTTGATGAATGACTCGAATTAATTCGTGGTTTCACATTTTGCGATTTTGGCATTCTTGTCATGAGTGTTCTTGACACCTCCAAATCCCGATATCCGAAACTACGAAATGGAGTCAGATCAATGTATTTCGGCGTTTCTCATTTCGTCGTTTCAACATTCTTGTCATGAGTGTCCTTGACACCTCCAACTGCCGATATCCGAAACTCCGAAATGGAGTCAGATCAATGTATTTCGGCGTTTCACATTTCATGATTTTGCATGTCGTGAATTCCTATTGTGAAGTGTTTCGATACTCCAACTCCCGGTATCCGAAACCTACACCAAAAGGTGTTTTTCGCATTTCAACATTTTTCAATTTCGACATTCCTGTGGTGAAGTGTTTTCACACTTCAACTCCCGGTATCCAAAACCTACACCAAATGGTGTTTTTTGCATTTCAACATTTCGACATTTTGGCATTCTTGTGGTGAAGTGTTTCGACACTCCAACTCCCGGTATCCGAAAACTACACCAAAAGGTGTTTTTTGCAATTTCGCATTTCGGCATTTCGTGATTTCGCATATCGCGAGTTTGAGAGGTTAGGGAACCCCGTTCCTTTGAATTTCCAGTCAGGGAAATTTTGATCTGTGACCACGTGTCCTGCTCGAAGATGGATGGTCCTCCTGCTTTCGAGATTTTGTAAGCCCGATTCTCCTATCACTTTAAAGAACGTGAAGGTTCTCCTGGATCCAATGATGGTCGAACCCTGCGCTCGGATCTAACGCCCGAGATCTGTCCTCCATATTTGCGCTCCTCCTGTCTGAATTCAGATCTGTCAGTCATCGGGAATTCTAAATGGGATCCAACAATCACTGTTGCTCTTCATTGTTATGCTTCTGATCTTTCCATGCCATCATCGCTGCTGATCTTCCTTGCCTGCCTGTTTTCCATTGTTCTCTCCCAACTGTAACCCTGCCAACGTCATTGTTGTACTTTCCATCAATGACAAGAATACACTGCCTATAAAACATGCCAACACACATCACCCTCGAAAATAGGGGTGTGGTCAGGAGAATATTGCAGCGACATTATTTCTATGTCAATCAAAGGAGAAACAATATGTGGGGAAACCATAGACGCCTCTAAATCTAAAGGGCCCTTAGGTGAGCCCCACGCTTCTCGTATCTCTCCAGTGGCTGGAAAAAAATGAGTAAGGTGATTTCCTTCATAAGTACAACAAAGGAATTTAGTCTTACATATGAAGTGTCTAGGCTTCTCGATGCCCCCAACACCGTTCCCAACAGCTGGTGACATGATCTCAATGTGACTAGAAGAGGCGAGAGAGCCATCTCCTACATGATGTACAGAGGTTGGAGATGTGACATTGATATGAATCGCAATGACTAAAATGATGCCCCCAACATAACTAGCAACAACTGGGTGTGGGTCGTCAACATGACTTGCAGAGGTCGTCGACCCATCTCCAACATGACTCGCAAAGGTTGGTGATGGAGCTCTAGTATGACTGGTAGTGACTGGGCTAGTGGTGGGTTGTGGAATTTGATACCAAGGTGTAGGGAAAGATTGGATTTGAAACATTGTAGGCCAGAAAGGGTCCTAGTTTACCGCTTTTCCCTGTATGAAAAGGTAGTATCCTCTGCCTAACTCATCCAAAGAGGTGTGTACGGGCATCATCACTGAAATCTGTGAAGAGGCGAAAGTATGTGTTCACACAAGGATCTGCAGACTATTTCTTAAGAATAAGACATAAATTGAGGTTTACCCTCAATTGCATTATGGTGTAAATCATGTGACATCCTTCCCATGATTTCCACAGGGAAAACAAAAAGATTGGAGGCCTAAGCAGTTCAAGCACCCTCTCTCCACCTATAACATCTCCCTTCCCGATACCTCCTCTCACCTCCCGACACCTGTCCCACTCACATTCCAATCTCCCTTACACGTTACCTCCTCCCCGACTATCACACCTCCCTTGTTCCCCTGCCACCTCTACCTTTCCCTTGCCACCAAAAACTCATCCCAGCCTCCGCTCCCCCCAATCACTTCCTTCCACATGGTCATCGTTCACTTGTTGGGCCATGCGATTTTTTGCCAATCACCTTGCTCCACATCACCCCTATGCATACACTATCATATTTCCACCTGCAAATCTTGCATTGGTCACAGACAAAGACCATTCATGGCCTCGAGATATCAGGATGGACTCGCATAAGTCATTGGCACTGTATGAGAACAATTATGGGTGTCAAGCCCAGTCCTAATCCCAATGAAGACAATTATTGAAGATTGTGGGCAGAAGTTGAGACCTCGCCTCATACCATAAATGGAAAACATTGCAGAGAGTAGCCATGGAGGTGCACTTATGATCTAAAGCTTCCTTATGGGAAATTTTTCCTGTAAAGAACATAACTATGTCTGGCTTGCATCTGCCATTATGAGGACTGCACAACCTGACAGAGTGGGTGTCGACTGAGGGATTTGAAGGCAGTGATTTGATCACATTCCTGGTGGTTGTAACATTTTAGTATATATAAGCAGTTTTGATATTTTGTTAAGGTCAAATGGTTGAGCTAGGATCCCTACTATTTGTAATATTTTGATTGAGAACAACTCGTTCTCTGGTTATGTATTTGTTTTTGAGACATTTTGATTAATCTAAGTCAACTTTATTACTCCATCTTATTTGCCTCTGATACTGAGAGAGTTCATGTTTTATTGATTTACATGGATTGTTGTAACTATATTATGATAAATGTTTGATTATAGTACTATTATGATCTCTTTCAACTTCCTTGAAATTTGAATCCAAGAAGACCTTGTGTCTAAGTTTTTCCTCCTTAGGCTGCTGGAAAATCCGATGTTCATAGCAGACCTCTACACATTTCTCACTAAATATTCCTCCTACTCACCCTTACTCCAACTTACTGACTGAATTTGATCCAAGAACTCAATGGCTGGTGCATGCTAGTCCATATTTCTGAGTTAGAACATTATTTTTCATTGAGTCTTCTCCATTTGACCACCTAAAACTAATTTACATTCACTGTAAAATTGATGGGTACTGGGCTTACCTTCTATGAAATCTGAGGGTGACTTCTAGTGCTAATAGTATGATAAGGAATTTTCAAGTGAGGATATATGTTTCCCCTTTGTGAAAGGGTTCCGTGAAGAGGGTTGCCCGAACCGTAAAACTGATTCTCCCCGTATGAAAGACCCAAGGACATATGTGGACTCACCATGGGAAAAGTGTTAAAAGGAGTAAGCATGGCAGACGCAAGATACATGGATGGGGTGTAATAAGTAGAATAAGAACCCATTTGAATACTGGCTCCAGAAAGAGCATGGCTAGGATTGGATCCATAAGAGGGGAGGTTCCAACCTCCCAAAGTGAGAGTTTGTTGAGGGACATGACTCATATAAAATGGATATGTAGGCATCGGGACCATGGTGCCCCCAGATACAATTATAGGATTCATATTACTAGACCAGGGAGAGGATTGAAAAGGCAAAGACATATCAATAGGAAAATGACTAGAGACCCAAGGCGCAGACTGAGCATCATAGTTCTACCTATCATTATGAAAAGCAGGCGGGTTTCCCCCCACAGAATGAGTGAACATCAGGGGGGGGGGGGTAGAATTAAATGAGGAAACCAAAGGGAATACACTATCCATGATACTGAAAACTTAGTAAAAACTCCTGAGGCCAACTAGTAATCAAAGAGCACATAAAAAATCAAATGACCAAAATGCACACAAATGGGGTAAAGTGGTTGAAAGTAGCCTCCCTCCCTAAAGAAGGTATGTCTCACCCAAGAGGGGACTGAGACTCCCTGCTAAAGATCATAGGTAACATAATAATTTATAAGGGCCCTCATGGGCTTAAAAACTTGTCAGTCAAATCCCTCTGAAGAGGTAATCCTCCATAAAGGTTGTGTGTTGTTCGACCCTTATCTGACCTAGGGTACCTGCAGAATAACCCCTGCAAGTAACCTATGTGGTACCTAAGTCAAGAAACTAAGAAACCAATGTATAACTGATGCACATGTGAACTGTCGTAAGTCAGGTCCACCATATGGGCATGGTAGCAAAGCCCAAAACCTTGAAAGTACCGCCTCTCATGGAGGTAAAGGCACTAGCAAGATCCCTAGATATGAATAGATCCCCAGAAATATCTCTAATGCTAAGAAGGTATCGGGGGGCTATCCCTTCAACCAACCTTGTGCGACCTCATGATTAAATCCGATGTGAGCAGAGCCTCCTGATATTACCAATTATACAATGGATTTCTCCACTCCCTTTCTCAGACACATATGTTGATTTAATTTCCTTGGAGAAGTTTACTCACAAAATCTTATTCCAAGGCACTAAATCCTAAGAAAGTTTGCGCACCCTAGAAAATAAAATCGTGACTAATCAATTTTAAATTATAGCATTAATTTTAGTGGCCGTGATTACTCAAAAAGGTATGGTAGTGAAACTCATGATGTTATGACTCAGCAAGAAAAGTAAATATGAATATAATACAAAGTCCTAACTTCAATTTTCAATGAATGATGTGATTCTAAAAACAAATGCAATTTTCAATTTCAACTCTGAAATTATGAAGTAAAATGAAATCTTTCATTACATGCACTAAGCTAATGACAAAGACTAAAAAGATTCAAAATGCCAAGCAATGCAAAATGCCTAATATTTTTGTATTTTCAATATAAGGAAAGTGAAAATGCTTGGACTGAACAACAACTTGATATATAAACTCTACTGTGTATAGAAACATACAACTCAATTAAGATACCAAGCAATAAGACACCCAACCCAATGTACAAGGATAATCAAAATGAAAAGGTGATGAGAAATACTTCGCCCAAAAATTCAACCCCAGATAGGTTTCCTATCATCCATGCACTTAACAGTCACTACAGAGACCTAAGAAGGCTCAACAAACATCAAATCCCACCCAACAACCACCAAACCCAACAAACAAGAAAATAAGGCTGATGTACGTGATTGTTCAAGGAAAAAGAGCATATGTATGCAACTTGCAGAGGGAAAGCCTGCATATATACATGACTATCAAGCCAGAAATCATGTATATGTTTTAAAAATGAGGCTAGGCAAGGGAGAAGGATGAAAAACTCAAACCCATAGTGAACAGAGGCTGTCAAGCAATGATACGATAAGAAACAAAATAGGAATGAGAGCAATCTAAGGAGAAAAGTACTCCAAACCATAAGAAATAAGATTCAATCCTCAGTATGGTCGCCAATTCTGTTATGAGGAAAATCTCTCTCTGGCAAGGGTAAACCACAACAGACAAAAATAACTGTAGAAATCAAATCTCTTCTCAAGTATGCTATGTAAATAAATTTGCTAGCAAGGAAATATAAAAGGCCTACCTCGTTGTTAGGGTCCTAACCCGCACATAGGTAGATCAATATATTCGGATGCAATAAAGGTCAATATTAATAAGGCCTTTCAATAAAATAGAATAAAGCAGATGTAAGAAGACCTAATAGAAGCTTCCGCTTCTAGAAGGATCTTCCTCTAGATGCTTCTCTTGATAGAAATATTTAGTATAAATAAGTGTCGAGGGTATGAAAACCCTAGCTTGAAGATTATTGTAACAGAGTGTTTCTCGACTGGAGGTTTCCCCCTCGAAGATTCCTGTGGAAATTTCTTTCTGAATCAAAGTGCTATTTTTGTTGTTGTTCTTATATCATTTCTGTGTTATTGTGGAGATTATGCTGGTTATATTACTGTTATTCTGGCATTTCTAACATTTCATTTCTGTTCTACATACTTTTTATATCTGGTATATTGCAAGTGGTATCAAAGAACTTTCCTTGGCATAAATTGTGGGAATTGTTTTTTCAGGGTAGAGATGTATTCCAACGTCTTTAAGCCACATAGATCTGTCGTTATGCGCATAAACCCGCGGTTGAGGGATTCATACATGCAGGAAATACAAGTGGTTCTTAAGCACACATCTGTTGGCCACCCTTGTAACCCTTGTTGGTACCCCTTCGAGTGGTAGCGCATTAGACAACACCTGTGTACAGATTGGACTAGATTTACTGAAGCCCTCTTTAGATAAACCTATCGACCATCGAACTGCTATAGTGTCACCGAGAACAACACTTGGGAAGATACTCTCTAGTACCTGGGTAGTCGGGTAGTACGACTAAGACTACGGTCTATCCTCTTTACTTAGTGCCCTGAGATATTGGGTCGAGTACTACTGTTGGACCCCGCACGTATATTAGAGAGCTATAGCATAGGGCAAACCCTTGTCTGTAGAACCCTTGAATACCTAACCCTTTGGGGATAGAAACATAAACAAATTAAAACAGACAAGATCTATTGCCATGCAATTGTGTTCGGTTTGCCAAGTAAATACGCATTTCTTTTTGGTTAATCATTTGGGGATTTCATCAGTGTAGTATTCTCCAGACCGGAGTATAACTCCACAGGTGTGGAAAAAAAAAAAAAAAAACGTCTGGAAATTGTTTCACCATTATTTGAGATTTTTTCCATTGGATTCATCTCTTCTCCCACATCACATTCATCCATATCATTTTTCAACAAAATTTTTGACCCCTCCCGCCCCTTTTTAGTTCACCCATCCTCATGGCCCATACTCGTAGCCAAGACCTGGAAGCTCTCTTCAACACCTTGCAATCTGGTTTCCTCGAAACCCAAAAAGAAGTGAAACAACTCAGTGCTAATGTTGCCTCCATCGATTCATCCATCAATTCTACAATAAATACAACCATGTAGTTCTCAATGGAGGAATTCAAACAAGAAATGACCACCCAACTTGAATCTGTCTTTGCATCACTCTGCACCAAACTGAAGATCCCTACAGATGACCATTTCTCTAAAGCACCTCCAAAGACTAAAGGTGAAAATTCCTCCCATTCCCATACCTTTCAGCCCCATCACTTTCAACATGACCTATGCCTTCCGCGGGTGGATGTGACCAAGTTTGATGGCTCAAACCCCACTGGTTGGGTAACCCAAATGGAACATTATTTCTCTTTATACGACATTACAGATGACTTGGCCAAACTCCGGTATGGTGTTCTCCATCTAGATCAAGAACGTTGGCAATGGTGGCAATGGAGAAAAACTTCCCGTCAAGGGTATATTGCTTGGACCCAATTTGTGACTGAGATTTATGAACACTTTGACACAAACACCAACCATTTGGGTCGTTTGACAAAGTTGAAACAATCAGGAATAATAGAAGACTTCATAGCTGCCTTTGAGCACCTAAATTTTCGAATAGAGGGCATGAATGATGCTTTCTTTCGAGAGTGTTTTATCAGTGGCCTCAAGGAGGGTATTTGGGCACATGTCCTCATGGCTCGACCCTTGATATGGGTGGAGACTACTAAAAGAGATAAAGAAGAAAAATAGGTTGTATCCTCTCAAAACTAAAAACCCTCCTTTATCCCTCGCCCTAAACCCGTAACTCCCACCACTCCCTCTGCCCTATTAAAGATCCAAAAATTGACCAGGGCTGAAATGGTTGAACGCCAACTCAAAGGCCTTTGTTATAATTGTGATGATAAATATTTCCTGGGCCACAAGTGTAAGGAACAAAATCTTTTTATGGCCATCTCTGAAGATATTTCGGAAGAGGATGTTGAAAATCCCCTTATGTCTGAGTCACCTGAAATCACTGACATAACCCCACCCTCAGACCCTCCCAAAGTCGAACCCGTTATTTCCCTCAATGATCTCACTGGCTTCTCTGCTCCCCAAACCCTCAAGTTAATTAGTTACATCAAGCATCAGAAGGTCATCATTCTGGTTGATAGTGGAAGCACCCATAATTTTA
>JZKD02S2124165.1:116178-145135 GCA_000966675.3 Picea glauca
ACTAGCTAAGAACTTTGGGTCCCATTCTCATGGATTTTAAGGCATTAACCATGCAATTCGACCAGGAAGGCCACCAATATAAATTCCAAGGCATCACTGCTGGTTCACCCGAGGTCATTAGTTCCCATCGCATGGAAAATATTCTCAAGAAAGGTCATTCTGGTGTCATTGCCCAACTCCATGCCATACAAGCAACAAATACACCCCTGGTGCTGCAAGACCTCCAAGCCCTCCTTTCTAAACATCAAATGGTATTTTCCACTCCCCAAGGACTCCCTCCTTCCCGCATTGTTCATGATCATTCCATTCCCCTTGTACTTGGAAGCCTTCCTCCCAATATTCGTCCATATCGCCACCCATTTTCACAAAAAAATCAAATTGAGAAAATGGTCCAGGAACTCCTTAATGCAGGCATTATCTGCCCTAGTACAAGCCCTTACTCTTCTCTTGTAGTCATGGTCCTAAAGAAAGAAGGTTCTTGGAGAATGTGTCCTGACTTCCATGCCCTCAACAAACTGACCATTAAAGACAAATTCCCCATTCCTGTCATTGATGACCTCCTGAATGAATTGAGTGGTGCCCAATTCTTTACTAAACTTGATCTTCGCTCGGGCTATCACCAGATACGTATGAAAGAGGCAGACATTCCCAAGACAACCTTTCAAACTCATGAGGTCCACTATGAGTTTTTTGTCATGCCCTTTGGCTTGTGTAATGCCCGCTCCACCTTCCAAATCCTCATGAACCATGTCTTCCGTCCCTTTCTCCATCATTTTGTATTAGTTTTATTTGATGATATCCTCATCTATAGAAAAACCTGAACATACCATATTACTCATGTGGATCAAGTTCTCCATATACTCTCTCAGCACCAACTTTTCTTGAAATAGTCTAAATGTGCTTTTGGTGCCTCAGAAGTAGAATACTTGGGTCATCTGATTGGCAAGGATGGCGTCAGGGTGGATCTGAAAAAGATTGAAGCTATGCAAGACTGGCCACACCCAAAGACTCTCAAAAGCTTGCGTGGATTTCTCGGCTTAACATGGTATTATCACAAGTTTGTTAAGAACTATGGAAAGATTGTAGCACCTCTCAATGCTCTCCTAAAAAAGAACTCTTTCACTTGGATTCCAGCCACTGCTCAAGCTTTTCAAACCTTGAAGATGACCATGTGCACCACTCCGGTTCTAGCCCTTCCTGATTTCACAAATACCTTTGTATTGGAATGTGATGCATCAGGGAAAGGAATCGATGCTGTCCTTATGCAAGAGGGTCGACCTTTGGCCTTCACCAGCAAGAAACTATCTGAAAGGAATCTGGGAAAACCCATTTATGAAAAGGAAATGTTGGCTATTCTGCATGCCGTTGATCTATGGCATCCTTATCTCTTGGGGAAACGCTTCCAAATTAAGATCGACCATCAAAGCCTCAAGTACTTTCTGGAAAAATGCATTTCCTTCCCATAGCAACAAAAATGGGTGAATAAGATATTTGGATATGATTATGAGATCATTTACAAGAAGGGAAAAGACAATGTAGTGGCAGATGCACTATCCCAAAAATATGAAGAAGAAGGATCCCTTTTTTCTCTTTCCTTCATTATAGTCGATTGGCTCCAAGTTGTGCACCAAGAATGGCTACGGGATCCCAAAAGTTCACATCTGATCCAACAATTGTAGAACAGTGCTCCGGCTCCCCTAGGGTACTCTTGGCTCTAGGATGAGCTTCGATACAAAGGCCGATTGTATTTAAGTAAACAATCAAAGCTTAAATCCACGGTACTTTCTGAGCTTCATGCTACACCCACAGTGGGGCACTCAGGGTTCACCAAAACCTATGACAGGGTCAAACATTCCTTTTTCTGGGATGGTATGAAACATGACATCTGTAATTTTGTCGCTGAATGTGAGATATGTCAATGCAACAAGGGAGAAACAATCAAATCTACAGGCACACTACAACTGCTTCCGATTCCACCTGCTATTTGGAAGGATATCTCTATGGACTTTATTACCGACTTACCCAAATCGGGGAATAAATCAGTCATAATGGTGGTTGTGGATCACCTTTCCAAGTATGCTCATTTATGCGCTCTTAAACACCCATTTACTGCATCCATGGTGGCTCAAATTTTCATGGACCAAATCTTCAAGCTTCATGGCATGCCGCACTCTATTGTTTCTGATCGTGACCCAACTTTCACAAGAAATTTTTGGCAAGAACTGTTTAAGCTACAGGGAACCCAATTGCATCTCAACATAGCTTATCATCCCTAGACTGATGGTCAAACGGAAGTTGTCAACAAGTGTTTGGAAACATATCTGAGGTGTTTTGCCTTTGAGAAGCAACATCAATGGGCTCAATGGTTACCCCTAGCTGAATGGTGGTACAACACTTCCTACCATACAACTACATGCATGACTGCTTTTGAAGCGGTATGTGGACAGAAGCCACCTTCAGTTCTCTCATACTTATTGGGTACCTCAAAGGTCCAGGTGGTTGACCAAACACTTATATCTCGAGAGGATATTCTTTGTACCCTTAAAGAGAACTTGGTCATGATACAGAATCGCATGAAGCAACAAGCAGATCAAGGTCGCTCTGAACGTCAATTTGTAGAAGGGGATCAGGTGTTTCTGCGACTGCAACCATACAAGTAAACTTCCCTCAAGGCTGAGCATTTTCAGAAGCTAGCACCCAAATTTTATGGTCCTTATACAGTTCTCAAGCATGTGAGGCAAGTCGCCTATCAGTTATCTCTGCCCAGTCAGTCGAAGCTACATCCCATTTTTCATGTTTCATGCTTAAAGAAGGTGATTGGAACCAGGTGCAAAATTCAAACCAACCTTCCAGAGTTAGCTAAAGAAGGATCCATTTGGCTACAACCAGAAGCATTTTTGGACCAGCGTGAGCGTTGCCTGCATCAGAAAACCATCAAGGAAGTGCTAGTCCAGTGGAAAGATACGACTCCAGCAGATGCCACTTGGGAGCCAACTACCATTCTGCAGCAGTTTCCACATCTCAAGCCTTGAGGAAAAGGCTGTTTTTAAGGGGCCGGACATGTTAGGGTCCTAACCTGCACATAGGTAGATCAATATATTCAGATGTAATAAAGGTCAATATTAATAAGGCCTTTCAATAAAATAGAATAAAGCGGATGTAATAAGACCTAATAGAAGCTTCCGCTTCTAGAAGGATCTCCCTCTAGATGCTTCTCTTGATAGACATATTTAGTATAAATAAGGGTCGAGGGTATGAAAACCCTATCTTGAATATTATTGTAATAGAGCGCTACTTGACTGGAGGTTTCCCCCTCGAAGAGGCCTGTGAACATTTCTTTCTGAATCAAAGTGCTATTTCTGTTGTTGTTCTTATATCATTTATGTGTTATTGTGGAGATTATGCTGGTTATATTACTGTTATTCTGCCATTTCTAGAATTTCATTTCTTTTCTGAATACTTTTTATATCTGGTTCGTCCATACGTTCGATGAAGTCCACTATTGAGAACTTGATCCAAATCAATATACGTACAACTAGTCTTCAACAACCAAGCAAAGAAAGCATATGGTGATAATAAATGATGTTAGCACATTCAATATCATAATCCATTAATAACATGACAAATACACCCATGGAATAATAATTCAAATATTTTCAAGATATCAATTGGACGGGAAAAGAGTATTTCTATTAATATATGATCAACAAAAGTGAAAATGTTACAAACTTTCGTGTCGACATGGTTCAGAACCGAGAAACTAAGTTCCTTCCAGTTGGGCCTCCACCAAAGGAAATCTCATAAAAGAGAATCAATGAGGTTCTCAATCAATAAGGGAAGAGCTTGGGGGTTGAATACTGTGTTCAGGCTTAAAGGACAAAGGGATGTAGAGTCAATATGAAGTAAATAATTTCTCCAGAGTAAATGTTCTCTCAAAGTTGAATTCTTTCTCCTCTTTTCCATAGCTCAGAATTGGCCCATTTATATCCTTCAAATGGAATTGAAGGGACGAGTCAGAATGTTTCCAGTATATGGAATGTAATATCCCTCAACCGAAGTCAATTGTAAATGTAAAGTAAGTATACTTAAGTCGGTGAGCTGTTTTGACATCATTTTGTAATGCACCTTTCATGGCATAGTGCGTGCATGAACTGCGCAGTAAAATGTAGTGTGCACATTCCTGGATACTGTGCGCGCAGTATGGAGGTCAATGAACCTTGTGTATATGATATGTGCTATAGGATGGTGAGCCAGTTATTATAAGCTAGAATGCTTATGTTTTGGAATTAGGCCAGAGTGCCTAGATGTTAGAGGCCAATGCGCCTATTTTGTATATGTCTCATGATTAATATAAAACACATTGTTGCGCGCAGACCGACCACAATAAAATATATGGGGGACTAAACTTCACCAGTTAGGGTAAGGGAGGGCCAAAAGTTAAGGAAAGGGCTAAGCTAGAGAGATTAAGCCAAAAAGGAATATTATATCAATATTTCCTAAACCATAAAGTATGGATAATTATTTTATCCTAAGTTCTAAAGTTGGGGACAAGTGGACCAAAGTAGCTTCCAACATGACAAGTGTCACGTTGGGGACATGCATTCATATTGTGGGGAATTAGCTCATTTGGTCACTTTTCATGGGGATTCTTACCAGCATCTTGACCATCATTCTCACCATAACTTTCACGATCAGTTTCACGATGATTCCTTTCATCAATCAGTTATCCAGTCAATGATTCCATGACCATTTTCATTCACATAGTCCGTTATCCTTAAGACATACATTTCACCATATCTGAGCCTGTTTCCATAACCTTTTCCGGTTGGTGTACCTGGTTAGCTTGGAGCGGGATTGAAGAAGCGGGTTTTCAGGCCTGTGAGCAATTCTTCGAGCAAGAGAATTGTTGGGGATTGATTCCCGAAGGTGCTAAACTACAACTACAGTGCTTTGAGAATTTCGTTCTGGCTTGTTGCTAAAGCCCTGGAAGGGAAGTGGGGTAGCCGAGGGACTGTTGAGCAGAGAAGGGGCACACTTCCTTGGGTGGGACAGGCATGTGGGGAATGAGAGGTTGTAGGTTGTTAGTTGAGTGAACACCTGAGATAGATTCTTTCTTATTGTCCATGAGCCTTAGCCTGGTTAGGAACCCCTTTACCTGGGTGGAGTTCAGTCCCATCTCGGGGGTGAATCATTGTTGAGAGTGATGAACAATGCAGTCTAAGGATGGGAGGTTCGTGGATGGTTTGTACGCAGTTGGTGACAATCTTTCCAAGATAAGTACCAATCGTATGATAAATTATATGCTGCATTGTTATTTACATTCTTATGTTATGGTTGATCATATATGTGATTATAACTGTCTGTATGTTTATGGGTATTTCCCTGTATATGATGCATATCTGTGTTTACTGTTATTTCAGTATGAAATTGTATATTTACAGGATGTGATTGTTGTCTACATTATATGTAAATCTTCCACAAGAGGGTTGTATGTATATGTTATAATTGCATGCAGTTGAAGTGAAAATTTATGCGGCATAGCTCAGTTGAATATTGGGTATGTTGTAGTATGTTCCACAACGAGGGAAAAAAAGTGTTCCATAGAGTAGCATGGCTGACCTGTTAAGGCTGGGGATGCTACCAATTGATATTAGAGCATGAGAGATTGATCTGGAGTGGCATTTCCCCGGCCTGTGGGTGGTCGGGGGAATGTTACAAATTGGTATCAGAGCATCAGTTTCAACACTGAGCCTGGATGGGCCAGAGGGGTTCAGTTGAAGTGAATATTCACAGAAGAGTAACTTCAAAGTGACCAAAATTCGAGTCACGGAGCGTCCATGGAAAATGTTGGCATGCAGGCATGCGTGGTAAATTTTGGCACCGCGCGGAAAACGTTGGCGTGCAAGTGTGCGTGGTAAATTGTGGCGTTGCACAGAAGAATATTGTGTGCGGATGAACGCGCTGAGGTTAGCCTTGCGTGGTGAGCATGCACATAGTAATGTGCACATGGGTTTCACAAGTATTTCATAACACATAAGAGTTTTGTGGTATGCGCATAGTATGAGTATAAGTTGTCTTGCGATAGTGTATTCAATGGTGCACACAGATTATTGTGCGCAATGGAACACGTTGAACCTTGACATGGTGTAATGCATGGGGTGAAATGCATGTGGAGTATTATTGCGCGATACCCAAAACTGTGCGCAGTGGATATTGGCGTACAATGCAAAGTAGTGCGCGCAAGATTTCGGCGCAACAAAGAAGAAATACATAGTAGATACAGGTGCGCAGAAACATGTTTTACCTTCTAGTGTTGTTGTGCATGATAAATATGGGTGTACATGATGAATTTTAGTGTGTGGGAAGTCGTCTGGGAGGCGATGAGTCTGAGTTTAATTTGCATAATATCAGAGGAAAAAGAAACACACAACCACATCAGAGCATTAATTAAAAAGAATTCTGAGTGTTATATTCCTTTGATTCAGAGAGATGGAAGTGAAACATAAGCTTACAAGAAAAACATACTATAAAAGAAAACAAGGCTCATGACACAACCAGTTAAAATCTTGTAATAAACAACCCAAAATCCGAATCTGTATTTATATAATCGTATTAATCACAAAATTACAAAAAAAAAGGGATGATAATAGTTATCCTGTTGAAAAAGGGTTGTTTAAGAACAAGACTATCATCTCTGGAGTCCCTTACCTCTGCTACCCCCATGTTCCAAAATTCACTAAAACATACTAAATCCTAGTTGAAGACTCATTTTAGCGTAGCGATCTCCTCCTTTAAAGAATCTAACTAGACCAATTGATTCTCTCCAACACTTTCAATCGTTTCAGCTGTGGATTCCTCCTTCTTCTGCCACTTGCTCCTTTTCTTCTTAGCAACTGACCTGTTGATGACTAAATCCTTCATAGTGGGATTCAACCTGACTTCTAACTTTGAGTCTATAGTCAGATCTGTGTGGAATTTAGTAGCTAGAATGTGAGCAAGTACCCTTTCTGCCTTATTCACAGGAAAGTCTAGCATGTTTCCTGAATAACCAGTCTCACTGTATTTAGAATTGTCCATGTATCTTAGGTTCTGCATACTGAAATTCTTTTACAGAGAGCAGAAAGTCGAGAAATTTGGAGATTACTTCGTTTATGGATAAGCATATACCTTCATAATTGAGGATTGGTAGTTATAGAATCCCAATTATGAAGCACAAACAGACTATGTACAAGAGCGTTGGGTTTCCATGCTGATCCAGGTGGATATCAGTGGCCACCCACCTTTTCCTACTGGCTCAAAACAATTTTCTGGCAATTTTGACAATTTACTATTTTTAGCAGGTTTTAACTTCCATGGCCATTTTGAGGGCCTAAATGAAGATTTTTTGAGATCGAGGTTCTCAAATATTTCCAAAGGAATTATTGAGCCCTCAAAATGAATCTCCTCAAAGATACCTTTCCAATGAGCTATCATACACCTAAAACGAAGATCGAATGCAAAAGTTACGACCCCGAGAAGTTGATGTACTAACTTAACCAAACAGGGCCCACATGACTTTTAGCGCTTCATCTCCCAGGGTTAGGTTTTTGGATGTTTAGGATTTTTGACATTCCTGTTTATTGTAAAAAGGCCTTTAGAGCCTCATTGTAATAATATTCTTGTGAATGCGAGTAGCCGTCACATCTCTTCTCAGAGATAAGCTGCCACCATTCTAGCGAGTCTTTCACTCTGTATTTTTACAGTCTCTGTACATTTATTTCATTAATAGAAATCATGTATTACTGTGTTTCATATCTGATACATTTATTTTATATTATTGAATATCTGTGATATCTCTATTCATTTCTTCATTATATCTCCGATCTCATTTCATAACGAAAATAATCTGGATCAGTGGTATCAGAGCAGGTTGCTCTTGATCGTTTTTTCAGTGCATGTCCTTGACGAGGTCTGAGTATAGCAAGTTGGGTCTTGAGCTTGTATCTCTTGAAGAAAATTTCTCTCACACACCAAGAAACCCTCAATGGTGGAAGAAATAAAAAATGACAGAGTAGATGATCCTATCAATCTGGTGCTTGAGTAAGCTCTCACGCGATAGAGGGACGAAATGATGAAGAATTTTGCCCACATTCTTAAACACCTGTTGATAGCATCAGGCGCATCTTCATCAAGAAACCACTTTGGAGGCACCTCACCTTTCAAAGTACAAGTTAATTTTGATATTCCTATATTTGAAGGACAGATAGATGCAAAAGCCCTAGAAAAATGGTTAACTTTGCTAGAAGGTTATTTCTCTATTCACAATTTTTCTGACAAAGAAAAGATCACCTTCGGACTCCTTAAATCTCTCCCTCATGTCAAACATTGGTGGGAAAATTACTGGGAGAAAATTTTCACAAAGGAGTCTGGAATATATGGGGTCAATCCCACTTGGTATTGTTTTGTGGATGCGGTAAAGGAACAATATTACCCTGTTGGCAACTATGAGGACTAGTCCATGAGATGGACCACATTGCGGCAAGGGAGGGGCCAAGCAGTTCCAGAGTTCACCAATACCTTCCATACCTTGTGCACCAAGTTGGGTATCAAAGACTCTGAGTGACATTTGGTTCTGAAATACCATGGGGATATACACAGATACATCCATACTGAAATGGATTTTCTGGACATCTCATCACTCGGTGTTGCTTATCGATATGCTGTTAAAATTGAGCAGAAATTTAAGCACCAGAACAAACAAGAATTTGGGCCTGCAAATCTGCAACAACCAAAGTATGACAAAGACGACCCTAAAAAAAAATCTCCCAGAAACTAGGCCAAGACATAGGAAGAGAAGGGTCACGGGAAGACAAAGAATGACGCCAGAAAATGGTGTGATTTCCAAAAATGCCCCTGGCACAACACCGATGAATGTCTCTCAAATCAATTATTGGTGTCCGAGATCAAAGACAAGGAGATGAACCCTGATTTAGAATCTGATTCTAAAAATACTGGTAAAGGACAGATCATTGACGCAGACCCCACTATTTTCATGACTGTAGCAATTCAACCAGAAGAACCAACAGATCCTGAAGAGGGTGAGCACCTTTTTCATTCACATATGTGGGTGAGGGGGACCCCACTGCAGTTTATTGTTGATAGTAGAAGCCATAAAAACTTCATCTCAGCAGAGGTTGTCAAACAGTTCGGATTGTCGACAACACCACACCCACAACCATACAACATCGGGTGGCTTCGGCAAGGATGAGATCCCCATGTCATCCAATAGTTTCGATTGTCATATGGAATCCAACCCTTCAAGGATGAGGTATTATGTGATGTTGCCCCACTGGATGTCTGTGATGTTCTCTTGGGCCAACCATATATGTGGAGACGCCATGATGTTTATGAGTCTCGACCCCGTAGTGTCATTGTTACTTTGGGGGGTCATCTCTACAGAATATTAGAGGTAGTTCCAACTATTGTTCCACCTAAAAAAATTTCAAGGTAGTATCTCATACTGCAAAATTCAAGTTCTTCACAATCTGTTCAAAAGGAGAACAAAAAGACACTGCACCCACTACAGCCTCTCCCCCTGCACCTTCTATCCAACACAAGAAGGGCGACAAGGTTGTAGAAAATCACAAAGATTCCTTCTACACACCTTCCTCTCATGTATCTCGACTTGTTGAACAACCTCAACTTCAACAGGTTCATGACAGACTTCCACAAACTAAGCAGCGCGACGTCTCCAACAATACAAACAAATTACCAAGATGCAGATACAACAAATGCTTTTCCCTCTCCCCCAGGAACTCAACACAATGGATACCATTGCTTCCTAAGGAGGAAGGATTTATCCAGGTGGATATTGGTGTCCACCCACCTTTTTCGACTGGCTCAAAATAGTTTTCTGGCAATTTTGGCAATTTACTATTTTTAGTAGGTTTTAACTTCCAGGGCCATTTTGAGGGCCTAAATGAAGGTTTTTAGAGATATAGGTTCTCAATGATTTCTAAAGGAATTATTGTTTCTGCAATATGAATCTCCTCGATGATACCTTTCCAACGAGCTATCATACGCCTAAAATGGAGATCGTATGAAAACGTTACGACCCTGGGAAGTTGATGTACTAACTTACCCAAGCGGGGCCCACATGACTTTTAGCGCTTCATCTCCTAGGGTTAGGTTTTTGGATGTCTAGGGTTTTTGGCATTCTTGTTTATTGTAAAAATTCCTTCAGAGCCTCATTGTATTCATCTTCTTGCGAATGCAAGTAGCCATCACATCTCTTCTCAGAGATAAGCTGCCACCATTCTAGCAAGTCTTTGACTCTGTATTTTTACAGTCTCTGTACATTTCTTTCATTAATAGAAATCATGTATTATTGTATATCTGTGTTTATGGTTGCATATATGATACATTTATGTTATATTATTGAATATCTGTGATATATCTGTGCATTTCTTTATTATATCTCCGATCTCATTTCGTGCCGAAAATAATCTGGATCAGTGGTATCAGAGCAGGCTACTCTTGATCATTTTTTCAGTGCATGACCCCGACGAGGTCCGAGTATAGCAAGTTGGGTCTCGAGATTGTCCGTCTTGAAGACAATATCTCTCACACACCCAAGAAACCCTCAATTCTAGAAGAAAATAAAAACAACGGAGCAGACGATCCTACCAATCTGTTGCTTAAGAAAGCTATCACGCGACAGAGGGACGAAATGATGGAGAATTTTACCCACATATTTAAACGCATGCCGATAGCATCAGGTGCATCTTCATCAAGTGACCACTTTGGAGGCACCTCTCCTTTCAAGTTACAAGTTAATTTGGATATTCCTTTATTTGAAGGACAGATAGATGCAAAAGCCCTAGAAAAATGGTTAACTCTGCTAGAAGGTTATATCTCTGTTCACAATTTTTTCAACAAAGAAAAGATCACCTTTACACTCCTTAAATATCTCCCTCATGTCAAACATTGGTGGGAAAATTACTGGGAGAAAATTTCCACAAAGGAGTCTCGAATATATGGGGCCGATCCCACTTGGTATTGTTTTGTGGATGCGGTAAAGGAACAATATTGCCCTGTTGGAAACTATGAGGATCAGTACATGAGATGGACCACACTATGGCAAGAGGGGGCCAAGCAGTTATAGAGTTCACCAATACCTTCCATACCTTTCACACCAAGATGGGTATCAAAGACTTTGAACGACATTTGGTTCTGAAATACCGTGGAGCTCTACACAAATACATCCAGACTGAAATGGATTTTCTGGACATCTCATCACTCAGTGCTGCTTATTGATATGCTGCTAAAATTGAGAAGAAATTTAAGCACTAGAACAAACGATAATTTGGGTCTGCAAATCCGCAACAACCAAAGTAATGACAAAGATGACCCTAACAAAGAGTCTCCCGAAAACCAGGCCAAGACACAAGAAAAGAAGGGTCACGAGAAGACAAAGAAGGGTACCGAAAAATGGTGTGATTTCCACAAAAGCCCCTGGCACAACACCGATAAATGTCACTCAAAACAGTCATTGGTAGCTGAGATAAAAGACAAGGAGCCAAACCCTGATTCAGAATCTAATTATGAAAATACTGGTAAAGGATAGATCATTGACGTAGACCCCACTGCTATTGTCACGACCGTATAAATTAAACCAGAAGAACCAACAGATCCTGAAGAGGGGGAGCGCCTTTTTCATTCAAAGATGTGGGTGAAGGGGACCTCACTACATTTTATTATTGATAGCGGAAGTCAAAAAAACCTCATCTCAACAAAGTTCATCAAATAGTTGGGATTGTCGACAACACCACACCCGCAACCATACAACATTAGGTGGCTTCAGAAAGGAAGAGATATCGGTGTCATCCAACAGTGCCGATTGTCATACGACATCCAACCCTTCAAGGATGAGGTATTATGTGGTGGTTCCCCACTGGATGTCTGTGATTTTCTCTTGGGCCAACCATATATGTGGAGACCCATGTTGTTTATGAGTCTCGACCCCATAGTGTCATTGTTACTTTAGGGGGTGATCTCTACAGAATACTAGAGGTAGTTCCAAATATTGTTCCACCTAAAAAGTGTCGCAAGGTAGTATCTCATACTGCAAAATTCAACTTCTTCACAATCTGTTCAAAAGAGGAACATAAGGAAACTGCAACCACTAGAGACTCTCTCCCTGCACCTTCTATCAACAGAAGCAGGTCGACAAGGTTGGAGCAAAGAAAAAATATTCCTTATGCACACATTCCTCTCATGTAGCTCGACTTGTTGAATATCCTTAGCTTCAACAGGTTCATGACAAACTTTTACAAACTAAGCAACGCAACGTCTCCAACAATACAAACAACTCACCAAGATGCAGATCCAACAAATGCTTTTCCCTCTCCCCTGGGAACTCAACGCAATGGATACCATTGTTGCCTAATAAGAGAGTATCTATCTAGGTAGATATCGATGTCTACCCACCTTTTTCAACTGGCTCAAAACAGTTTTCTGACAATTTTGGCAATTTACTATTTTTAGCAGGTTTTAACTTCCAGGGCCATTTTGAGGGCCTAAATGAAGGTTTTTTGAGATAGAGGTTCTCATTGATATTATAAGTCATTATTGAGCCCCCAAAATTAATCTCCTTGATGATACCTTTCCAATGAGATATCATACGCCCAAAACAGAGATCGAATGCAAAAGTTACGACTGCGAGAAGTTGATGTACTAACTTACCCAAACGGGGCCCACATGACTTTTAGCACTTCATCTCCTAGAGTTAGGTTTTTGGATGTCTAGGGTTTTTGGCATTCCTGTTTATTGTAAAAATTCCTTCAGAGCCTCATTGTAATCATTTTCTTGTGAATGCGACTAGTCGTCACATCTCTTCTCAGAGATAAGCTGCCACCATTCTAGCGAGTCTTTGACTCTGTATTTTTATAGTCTCTGTACATTTCTTTCATTAATAGAAATCATGTATTACTGTATATCTGTGTTTATGGTTGCATCCCTGATACATTTCTGTTATATTATTGAATATCCGTGATATCTCTATGCATTTATTTATTATATCTCCGATCTCATTTCGTGCCGAAAATAATCCAGATCAGTGGTATCAGAGCAGGCTGCTCTTGATCATTTTTTTCAGTGCATGTCCCCGACGAGGTCTGAGTATAGAAAGTTGGGTCTCGAGCTTGTCTCTCTTGAAGACAATCATTCTCACACACCCAAGAAACCCTCAATGGCAGAAGAAAAGAAAAAACGTCTGAGCAGATGATCCTATCAATTTGTTGCTTGAGCAAGCTCTCACGCGACAGAGGGATGAAATGATGGAGAAATTTTCCCACATCCTTAAATGCCTGTCGATAGCATCAGACAAATATTCATCAAGCGGCCACTTTGGAGGCACCTCTCCTTTCAAGGTACAAGTTAATTTTGATATTCCTTTATTTCAAGGACACATAGATGCAAAAGCCCTAGAAAAATGGTTAACTCTGCTAGAAGGTTGTTTCTCTGTTCACAATTTTTCCGACAAAGAAAGGATCACCTTTGCACTCCTTAAAGTTATCCCTCATGTCAAACATTGGTGGGAAACTTACTGGGATAAACATTCCACAGAAGAGTCTGGAATATATGGGGCCAATCCCACTTGGGATTTTTGTGTGGATGCGGTAAAGGAACAATATTACCCTGTTGGAAACTATGAGGACCAGTACATGAGATGGACCACAATGCGGTAAGAGAGGGGCCAAGCAGTTCCAGATTTCACCAATACCTTCGATAGATTGCGCACCAAGATGGGTATCAAAGACTCAGAGCGACATTTGGTTCTGAAATACCATGGGGCTCTACACAGATACATCCAGAATGAAATGGATTTTATGGACATCTCATCAATTGGTGTTGCTTATCGATATGCTATTAAAATTGAACATAAATTTAAGCACCATAACAATCAAGAATTCAGGCCTGGAAATCCACAACAACCAAAGTACGACAAAGATGGCCCTAACAAACAGTCTCTCGAAAACTAGGCCAAGACATAAGAAAATAAGGGTCACGAGAAGACAAAGAAGGACACTGGAAAATGGATTGATTTCCACAAAATCCCTTAGCACAACACCAATGAATGTCACTCAAAATAGTCATTGGTGGTCGAGATCAAAGACAAGGAGCCGAACCCTGATTCCGAATCTGATTCTGAATATACTGGTAAAGGACAGATCATTGACCCAGACCCCACTGCTATTGTCGCGACCATAAAAATTCAACTAGAAGAACCAATAGATATTGAAGAGGGGGAATTCCTTTTTCATTCACAGATGTGGGTGAAGGGGACCCCGCTGCATTTTATTGTTGATAGCGGAAGCCGGAAAAACCTCATCTCAGCAGAGGTCATCAAACAATTGGGATTGTTGACAACACCACACCAACAACCATACAACATCAGGTGGCTTCGGCAAGGACGAGATCTCCATGTCAGCCAATAGTTTCAATTTTCATATGGCATCCAACCCTTCAAGGATGAGGTATTATGTGATGTTGCCCCACTGGATGTTTGTGATGTTCTTTTGGGCCAACCATATATGTGGAGACACCATGATGTTTATGAGTCTCGACCCCGTAGTGTCATTATTACTTTGGGGGGTCATATCTACAGAATACCATAGGTAGTTCCAACTATTGTTCCACCTAAAAAGTGTCACAAAGTAGTACCTCATACTGCAAAATTCAGCTTCTTGACAATCTGTTCAAAAGGGGAACAAAAAGACACTGCAACCACTACAGCCTCACCCCCTGCACCTTCTATCCAACACAAGTAGGTCGAAAAGGTTGTAGCAAAGAAAAAATATTTCTTTTGCACACCTTCCTCTCATGTAGCTCAACTTGTTGAACAACCTCATCTTCAACAAGTTCATGACAGATTTCCACAAACTAAGAAGCGCGACGTCTCCAACAATACAAGCAACTCACCAAGATTCAGATATAGAAAATGATTTTCCCTCTCCCCTGGGAACTCAACAAAATGGATACCATTTATTTATAAGGAGGGAGGATTGATCCAGGTGGATATCAGTGGCCACCCACCTTTTTCGACTGGCTCAAAATAGTTTTCTGGCAATTTTGGCAATTTACTATTTTTAGTAGGTTTTAACTTCCGGAGCCATTTTAAGGGCCTAAATGAAGGTTTTTTGAGACAAAGGTTCTCAATTATATCCAAATCCATGTTTGAGCCCCCAAAATGAATCTCCTCGATGATACCTTTCCAACGAGTTATCATACGCCTAAAACGGAGAGCGTATGCAAAAGTTACGATCCTGGGAAGTTGATGTACTAACTTACCCAAACGGGGCCCACATGACTTTTAGCGCTTCATCTCCTAGGGTTAGGTTTTTGGATGTCTAGGGTTTTTCGTATTCCTATTTATTGTAAAAATTCCTTTAGATCCTCATTGTAATAATCTTCTTGCGAATGTGAGTAGCCGTCACATCTCTTCTCAGAGATAAGCTGCCACCATTCTAACGAGTCTTTCACTCTATATTTTTATAGTTTCTGTACATTTCTTTCATTAATAGAAATCCTGTATTATTGTATATCTGTGTTTATGGTTTCATATCTGATACATTTCTATTATATTATTGAATATCTGTGATATCTCTGTGCCTTTCTTTATTATATATCCGATCTCATTTCGTGTCGAAAATAATCCGAATTAGTGGTATCAGAGCAGGCTGATCTTGATCATTTTTTTAGTGCATGTCCCCGATGAGGTCCGAGTATATAAAGTTGGGTCTCGAGCTTGTATCTCTTGAAAACAATCGCTCTCGCACACCCAAGAAACCCTCAATGGTGGAAGAAAAGAAAAACAACGGAGTAGACGATCCTATCAATCTGTTTCTTAAGCAAGCTCTCACGCGACAAAGGGATGAAATGATGGAGAATTTTACCCACATCCTTAAACGCCTGCAGATAGAATTAGGTGCATCTTGATCAAGCGACCACTTTGGAGGCACCTCACCTTTCAAGTTACAAGTTAATTTTGATATTCTTGTATTTGAAGGACAGATAGATGCAGAAGCCCTAGAAAAATGGTTAACTCGGCTAGAAGGTTATTTCTTTGTTCACAATTTTTCCGACAAAGAAAATATCACCTTCACACTCCTTAAATCTCTCCCTCATGTCAAACATTGGTGGAATAATTAGTGGGAGAAAAGTTCCACAAAGGAGTCTGGAATATATGGGGTCGATCCCACTTGGTATTGTTTGTTGGATGCGGTAAAGGAACAATATTACCCTGTTGGTAAATATGAGGACCAATACATGAGATGGACCACACTGCAGCAAGAGAGGGGCCAAGAAGTTCCGGAGTTCAACAATACCTTCCATACCTTGCACACCAAGCTGGGTATCAAAGACTCTGAGCGACATTTGGTTCTAAAATACTGTAGAGCTCTACATAGATACATCCAGATTGAAATGGATTTTCTGGACATCCCATCACTCGGTGCTGCTTATCGATATTATCCTAAAATTGAGAAGAAATTTAAGCACCAAAACAAACGAGAATTTGGGTCTGCAAATCCACAACAACCAAAGTATGACAAAGACAACCCTAACAAAGAGTCTCCCGAAAACTAGGCCAAGAGACATGAAAAGAAGGGTCACGAGAAGACAAATAAGGGTACTGAAAAATGGTGTGATTTCCACAAAATCCCTTGGCACAACACCGATGAAGGTCACTCAAAATATTCATTGGTGGCCTAGATCAAAGACAAGGAGCCAAACCCTGATTTAGAATCTGATTTTGAAAATACTGGTAAAGGACATATCATTGACGCAGACCCCATTGCTATTGTCACGACCATAGTAATTCAACCAGAAGAACCAACAGATCCTGAAGATGGGGAGCACCTTTTTCATTCACAGATTTGGGTGAAGGGGACCCCGCTGCATTTTATTGTTAATAGCGGAAGTTGGAAAAACCTCATCTCAGCAGAGGTCATCAAATAGTTGGGATTGTTGACAACACCACACCCGTAGCCATACAACATCGGGTGGCTTCGGCAAGGACGAGATCTCCGTGTCAGCCAACAGTGTCGATTGTCATACGACATACAACCCTTCAAGGATGAGGTATTATGTGATGTTGCCCCACTAGATGTTTGTGATGTTCTCTTGGGCCAACCATATATGTGGAGATTCCATGTTGTTTATGAGTCTCGATCCCATAGTGTCATTGTTACTTTAGGGGGTCATCTCTACAGAATACTAGAGGTAGCTCCAACTGTTGTTCCACCTAAAAAGTGTCACAAGGTAGTATCTCATACTGCAAAATTCAACTTCTTCACAATCTGTTCAAAAGAGGAACAAGAGGACACTGCAACCACTACAACCTCGCCCCCTGCACCTTCTATCCAACAGAAGTAGGTTGAAAAGGTTTCATAAAAGAACAAAGATTTCTTATGCACACCTTCCTCTCATGTAGCTCGACTTGTTGAATAGCCTCAACTTCAACATGTTCATGACAAACTTCCACAAAACAAGCAACGCGATGTCTCCAACAATACAAGGAGCTCACCAAGATGCAGATCCAACAAATACTTTTCCCTCTCCCCCGGGAACTCAACACAATGGATACCATTGCTTCCTAAAGAGGGAGGTGACGCATACCCCACAACCCTCATCTTGGGTCAAGATCTACACAGGATCGATCTTCTTCGAATCCGCAAAATCGAATTAGTTCTTTCGGGCCCTCACTGGAACCCCACGAATTCATTCCAAGGGTCTTTTTTTGAAAACCCCACCTGCGCAAACATGCACTAGGTGTGAGTCTTCACCTCCTTCTCACCGAACCTGAAATAGAGTTCTCCCTCGACCACAACATTATGGATGTATCGGGATTTCAGTAACCGGGAGTCCACGACTCTTGACCCCAAAATCACTTGTCACGCCAATCTCCGAACTCCGGAAGTGCTCAGATATTTTCGGGATTTCGTGAACCTAGAATTCGCGATGCAGTGAACCCAAAACCATAGCCTCCTCTACTTCTCAAACCCTGAAATGATGAAATGCCTAAATAGGCTCAACGGCTTTGGCTCTTGGCTATTCCTCCAAATGCTCTGGGGTTTCACGATTTCGTGAGTTGGGACTCCACGTCTCTCGACTCCTGGCCTCTCGAACACCCAGGTCCTGAATTGCCGAAAAGTCTTATCGACCAAGCGCTACCGAATTTTGCGATTCAGGAAACTGCGATGCAAGCGTTCCCCGGTTCTCTGTCTTCTGAATCCCCGGTGTCCGAATCCCCGAATTCCTGAAATGGGAATTTTCACATGAGATCCAACGACTCTCGATGAGTTGGATCAAATGGTCCAGATCCTTTCAGAGTTTTGTGAATTAGAAGTTCATGATGCAGTGATTCCAAAATCGCTCATCGCTCCAAACCCTGAACTCCGAAATGCCGAAATTATGAAACAACCGCTTCCTCCTGGACCACACCCTGCTCCAAGAACACGTTGCGTTTCGTGACTTCGAGGTTTTAAACCCAGAGTGCCTCAACTCCTTGTCATTGGAATTGTCAAAATTCTGAACCCTAAAATGTCGAAATGCTGAAATCCCACTCCAAAGGGTTTCAGCGGCCTTGTTGCTTCTCATCCAATGGTCCATGAGATTTTGCAGTTCTTCATGAAGTGTCTCCGCCGTCCGATTCAACTCTTCTCCTGCACAACCTCTAATAGGTTAAACTCCATACACCTTCCTCCGAATCTGACGGCTATCAGTCCTATGCACCAGATGTGATGGCCCAGATCTGTTTCTCTTCCTTGTGCTCTTTCCTCCTATGTGCCTGGATGTAGATTCAACGGTCCAGATCTTGCCTCTCCAGCTAATCTAACGATAGTTGTATCTCCTCCTTGAGCATGTGCTTCTTCCTTTCCCTTGGAAGATTTCCAAAGTTTCAAAGGCCTCGACCTTTTCTTCCTATGCAAACTCAATTCCTTCAGATATCTCCTGCATTCTAGGAATGTTGTTCCTCCTGAGCTTTATCGACTGTGAAACCTCAAAGGGTTTCTTAACCTTCTTCTCACTATGTTTTTACTCGGTGCACTAAGGCACTATCCCTCCTGATATTCTCAAACTCTGAACCCTCCAAAGGGTTTTCTTAGCCTCTGCGACTCCTTGCAGGGTCCTTGCACGTAATTGTGCTATCTCCTCTGATATTACTTGAGGCTATGACCTCAAAGTGTCTCTGTCCCTTTCTCTCCTTGAAGGGATGTAAGTTCCCTCTGGAAACTTCCTGCTCCAGTACACTTTGCTGAGCCTGCAGGGTGTTCAGTAACCCTGTGAGTGTCTCCTCCTGTGACACTTCTCTTATCTTAGAACTCGAAAGAGAGTTCTTCTCGATGCACTCCTTGCACTCGCTCGATTCCCTCCTGGCAGAGCTTCTACAAAATCTTCAGTGACTCTGTCTTCTCACCGAAATCGAAATAGAGTTCTCCTTAATGCATCCTATGAATTTTCTCAATACCCTCCTAGCAGATTCTTTACATAATTCTCAATGATTCTTCCCTCTATGAGTGTCTTCCTCCTTGACACTTCTCCTTCCTCTGAACTCAGAATAGAGTTCTTATGTGCCCTCTATGCACTTGCTCAATGCCCTCCTGGCAGAGCTTCCACAGAACCCTCAATGATTCTTTTATCTCTGTGCCTTGCTTTGCATAGTACTACCTCCAAGGTGTTCAACAACCTTGAGGCTTCCTCTTTTGAGTCAATGACTTCAGCTGGTGTGCCCTCCTGGCACGTCTTTGTCTGAAATTCCGTAGAATTCAGAAGTGCACTCCTTGCACTAAATTTTTAGAACCACTGTACTCTGTCATGCACTCTTGCATGAAACCACAAAGAATCCAAACCTGAAATCAAATAACTCACATATACGAAAAGCCTATCTATCCCTGCAAATGAAAATCTAACATACATCTACAACATATCATCAACACATAGAGACATTCATTCATAAACTCACAAACACATGAACAACAACATGCAGGAACAACTGCTCTGTTTGTATTAATCTGAAATGCCTCTTTACAATGTGTTCAAGATCGGATTGCTACAGAGTCTCGTCTCTCCTCTCCTATCTCTATTCTCTCTTTTTCTTACTCTATGCTTCTCCTAACTCTATCCTGAAAACAAAAGAAGATCCTTTTACAAAGAGGGGCTCCTTAAGCTCTTCCCTCCATCCTCACGAACTCTCATTAATTACAATGAACTTACATTGAATGGGCCATCTATTTCGAATCAGATTTAGATCCCCATGCTATCATCCATTAAAGGCTTCATTAACTACAACATGCTTGAAAGCATGGCTTTGGCTCTACCAGCCTTACAATCATTAAATACATTTTTTTCAAATTTGAAATTTGAAAGTGAGAGGGCTGCGTCGCTCCTCTCCATTGAACACGTGCTTGATGTGCTGGATGGATGACACATAGATGGCTTGGAATGATGCTCCTACATCAGGAGGATTGATCCAGGTAGATATCAGTGGCCACCCACATTTTTCAACCGGCTCAAAACAATTTTCTGGCAATTTTGGCAATTTACTATTTTTAGCAGGTTTTAACTTCCGGGGCCATTTTTAGGGCCTAAATAAAGGTTTTTCAATATATATGTTATAAATGATGTCCAAAGGCATGATTTATCCCCCAAAATTAATCTCCTTGATGATACCTTTCCAACGATCTATCATATTCCTAAAACGGAGATCGTATGCACAAGTTACAACCCCGAGAAGTTGATGTACTAACTTACCCAAACGGGGGCCACATTACTTTTAGCGCTTCATCTCCTAGGGTTAGGTTTTTGGATGTCTAGGGTTTTTGGCATTCCTGTTTATTGTAAAAATTCCTTTAGAGCCTCATTGTAATCATCTTCTTGTGAATGCGATTAGCCATCACATCTCTTCTCAGAGATAAGCTGCCACCATTCTAGCGAGTCTTTGACTCTGTATTTTTACAGTCTCTGTACATTTCTTTCATTAATAGAAATCGTGTATTACTGTATATATGTGTTTATGGTTGCATATTTGATACATTTCTGTTATATTATTGAATATCTATGATATCTTTGTTCATTTCTTTATTATATCTCCGATCTCATTTCGTGGCGAAAATAATCTGGATCAGTGGTATCAGAGCAGGCTTCTCTTGATCATTTTTTTAAGTGCATGTCTTTGATGAGGTCCGAGTATAGAAATTTCGGTGTTGATCTTGTCTCTCTTGAAGAAAATCAATCTCGCACACCCAAGAAACCCTCAATGGCGGAAGAAAAGAAAAACGACTGAGCAGACGATCCTATCAATCTGTTGCTTGAGCAAGCTCTCACACAACAAAGGGAACTACAACATTGTTAAATATTTTTCTCAAGCACCGTGTGCTTTGTCTGTGTTAGAATTTCTACAACACTGCCCCAGTCAATGTAGAACACTCTTGGCCACTATTGGTGTTGTTGATCCTGAGTCATCCAACCATATCATGTTTAACCTGGACAATTATGTGTCTCGACTCTCTCACCAACTTGCTTTTCAAGTTGATGTTGTTGTTCATAATCAACAAATCCACCGAACTATTATGGATGAGGGAGCCTCAACTTGTGTCATGTCTTTAGCATGTTGGAAAGGTTTAAAATCACCCGCACTTAACAAATCCCCAACGATGTTACGCGCCTTCGATGGGCGAGGTTTTCATCCCCATGGGCTCTTACAGTCCTTGCCCATCCAATTGGGTGGAAAAACTGTTACTGTTGATGTCGAGTTGGTCGATGCTCCTCTCGATTACAACTTGTTACTTGGAAGAAGTTAGTTTTATGCTATGAATGTCGTTGCCTCGTCAGTTTTTCGATGTGTCCAATTTCCTCATCAAGGAAAAATTGTCACTGTTGATCAGTTGGATTTCTACATGACCGATGCTCGCACTCCCGCTACCAACAATATTCCTTTCTTGGGAGACCACAAGATCATGTATGAAAGCATTGGTGTTGGATTACTAAAATATTCTAGCCTCATGGGGACCTTCCCTACACCACTTTCACCGACTACACATCATATTGCCACCGTCGATATGATTTTGATCGCGACTTATCAATCTTTGGAGTCATCTGACCCTTGAATTGTACCTTGTCCGTTGAAATTCGATGCACTAGGTGACACCGTGCCACTTAGTCCAGCCGAACCATCATATGTTTCTATCCAATCCACTTCTCCCTCATCGGATGACCAACATCTATTGGCACTCGACAGTTCCTCGATGCAATCCCGGTTGAGTTCCTTGTCGTCTATGATAGACTACATTTCCCCAATTTTTCCTTCTGATGAATCTATTCTAAAAATGATTCATATTGACAAGTTACCTCAGGATACTAATCATCACTGATCCTCTTTTCTTCCCCCTCGTGAAGAAATTCGGGAAGATATACACTCTATCTCCCCTCCTGATGTTGATTTTCCACCATCTCCCATGATTTCAACTTCCGATGATTTGGATCCGGTAGTTGACATGGTGATATATTCGATAGGGATATTGGAGCCTGATCTCCTTACCCCTATCACGAAAATTGACACATGTTCCTTCCCGAGTGATTATCTTCCATCCAGTGAAGATCTCTTGGAAGCCATGTCCGAGTTTTGTCCCTTGACATGGTATCCTTCCAGAGCATTATTCTCTTGGAAGCCATGAGCAAGTCGAGTCCACGAGTATAGTTTTTCTTCTCTGTGGAAATCTCGTTAAAAAATGAAACAGAGGCCCTGAGCATAGTTCTTTTCTTGTGTCAATCTCGTTAAAAAATGAAACAATCACCTCTCTTGAACCTTCTTTTCATCCACCCTTCTCCTTTTTCTCATCTAGAAGAGAAATTGGTGACAACCTCAAAGTTGGTGAATGAATTGAAGCTTGGAGGGCATGTCTCCAGCCTTTGATGATCATTCTGGAGTTAAGCCACTAGCTTTCAATCTGGGGGCATACTGAACTTAGTCTTTGTTCTTTCTCGTGCTCGTAAATACATGAGAATGCATCCTAGTAAACTTTTATCGCTTTTTCGGACTTGGATGGATACACGAAAAAGGAACCCCCTGGAGTCTCCTTTAAGCTCTTTTTAGACTCTCTAAACATGAAAATATTGTCGAGTGATCTTTCTTCCTTTCCCACTCGTTAAAAGGTTTGAAAGGGTATCTTTTGAGTGATAATTTATCTCTTTTTTGGCCTCACGAGACTAACATTACGAAAAAGGACAACATTGGAGTCATCTTTAAGTTCTTTTCAGACTCTCTAAACATGAAAAGATTGCCGAGTGACCTTGTTCTCTTCACGCTCATTAAAGTATTTGAAGAAAACATCTGTTGAGTGATAGTTTATCTCTTTTTCAGTCTCATCAGACTACTTTGTGAAAAAGGAACTGAGAGAGTTCTCTTTTAAGTGTTTTTCCAAACTCTATAATCATGAAAAACCTTCGAGTTTTCTATATTTGGACTCGTTAAAACAAACATCGACAGGCCCATACGGGATCGAACCCTTACTTCTTCTAGTTCATTAAACAAAGGAAGAGGAACTTATCGAAGGTGGGTTATATCGAGCATGTGTTATCCTCCTCAAGCTTGTTAAATTAAAAAGAGATACTCGTCTATCTGGATGGGGGAAAAATTGAAGGAAGCAAGCCAAGCAATTTTTAAGAACATTACCAGTAACTCTTAGAGTCTCCCTTGAACAAGACACTTTGTCTTTGTACACATATTAATCCACTAAACCTCTTCACTGAACCAATCCTCTGATTTTTTTCTTACTCTGGATCACCCGACGAAAGTCACAGTATCCACTGCATTATCGTGTTTTGGTCCATGTCATGTTTTTGCTGTTGTGCCTCAGTGTTCAAGGGAAGTATCTACATCAAGAGTCAGCCATCACAAATACCTTGTCTCAATACCCTTGTCAGTTCATGTTCATTTGATCTACCAAATTACATATCTGTGTCTGTTTCATGTCATTGATGGGGGATACATCAAGGCCCTCCTTCGACGAGTCTATTCTTTTCGACTTCAACACATTATCCAGGAACTAGACTTAGAAACCAGTTAGTACTTTTGGACCTGCATGCCTCAATGGAAGGCCTCCTCACATTCGACAGTGGGTTTACATCATTAACCTCTGATCGGATGATTCAACGAATGTTCGACATCAGCTCATCCATTCACATTCGTTGGAATGTACTAAAAGTACCTTGGGAATCATTGACATCAATGGTGATCTCTCTCATGCTTGTTAACGATTTACATCATTGACTGATAATCAAGTGGTTTCTACCATGTTCGACATCAGGACATCTATTCACATGGTTGGATTCGTACTACATAGGGATTGGTCATAAGAACCTGGGTTGAGTGATCACTCTGATATGTACTTTGCCTAGGTTGTGAAGGAGTTTCTTTTGAACAGAGACACATATATTGTCACATAGATCCTCTTTGTATTGGTTGTGTCTATGTCTTATCATCTCATAGATCCACTGTGTATTCTTCGTGTCTACGATCAATTTAGGTCATGGGAGTATAGATCCACAGTGTATTTTTCGGTGGCTATACCTTTTATCAATATAATTATGGATCTGTAGTGTATTTATGGCGGCCATACTTTGAAAGTCTCTATCACTCAAGCATAGGTATGCCTGCCTTGGGTTTGAAGCATGTCTTAATATTTGTTTGATGGTTGTGTGTAGCTTCTGTCAAGTTCTCTGAGCTCGCACCCTTTCTTGAAAGTCTGCAAAGCATTTCAGTTATCAGTTCTCGTCTTCTAACTTCACACTTTGGGGGGCAATCCGTTACACCTCAAAATTACTCACTTCAATAGTGTCGCAAGTGTCGTCATTACAAGTGTCTCAAGTGTCAGAAAAAACATAATTCCATAATGTCTATGTCGTGCCTATAACGACATCAGAAGGACACTTAAAACATCTCAAACAATTGATTTGGAAGAAGAGGAATGGGTTAACAAAGTTTATAAACCTTTTGCCACTAGAAAACCCATTCAAAAAGGTATTTTTGGAGAGGAGATCTCCCCCATATACTGTTAGGGGGAATTATAACGCCCTGGTGCCCTTTATGGGGAGCACTCCCACTATTAGGAGCACCAGATCTTGCTGTTCTTCTTTCAAGGAGCACTATAATGCTTTGATGCACTTTTTGGAGGAGCGCTACTTATTCCGGGTGAAATTTTGTTTGTTGAGAAGATTGAGGGAAAGATCCCCTCAATATCTAAAGGTGGTTGGTTTTGAATCCTTGGTCAAGCCATGATCTTAGGGAAGATCCATAACTGAAGGAGGAAAATCCTCAACTTACCCCAAAGATATCTCAAGTGGTTGGGACTTTCCAAGCCTATTTAAACAAACCTTCTCATGGTGAAAGGGATGGAAAATTATTGTGAAGCATCCGACTTATGATCTCATGAAGAAGTTGTCATTTGGAGCATGATCATTCTGTGTGTGGACTGTTTGAGCAAGGGTTCGGATGAGGAGGGCTTGATGAAGTTTCTACACTCACATCTATGGCAGTAAGTATTCTTCATTGTTTTTCTCATTAATATAATATGCTTGGCTTGTTTCTTTCAATTATGTGTTTGATCTCACATGAATTTGTCTCTAATAGATAGATCTATTTCAAACTAATCTCAGTAGAGTAGGAAGTTGTTTGTACTTTTGTTTGTCTACAGGGCTTATCGAGGAGTTCAAGATTAGAGCTCAACTCGGACCATGCAGGGACAAACACTGGTAAAAGATACTTCTTTTCTCATTCCTCCTCACACATTAGTTTATCTAGATATAAAAGGAAGTCAGTGTCCATGATAAGCATCTTCTATCTTAAGAGTTAAGAGTCTATCTCTCAAGAGGAGATCTACTTGTCCGTAGGGAGATTTTCCTTCAACAAGGATCTTAGAAAGAAATTTTTGCAGGCTAGCCATTATGACCCTAGCAAGAAGTACAAGAAAAGTTGGGGATCATTGAAGAGAAAGAAAGGATTAACTCTTTGTTACAGTTGCATAAGACCAGGACATATTGATAAGGAATGCCCTGGGAGAAACCCTAGTTGCCTCTGTTGTAAGGATATGGACCATGAAGTACTAAATTTCCCTAGAATGATTACTAGACTTGAAAAGATGAATATGAAGCAAGAAAACTCCGAACGATATCAAGAGACTAAGATTATAGAAGAACCCCAGAAAGAATCAGAGATTATGTTACGGAAAATGAAAGAAACCCTGGAGGAACATAAAGATTCTAGTTTGTCAGAGATATTCAAAGAAAAGAAGAAAATTGAAGTAAGAATAGGAGACTTCGACATTGACTGTGCTCTGGATGAGGGAACAAAGATGAACATTATGATAGAAAGTACTTGGGAAACCCTAGGAAGGCATGCTATGGTTCCTTTACTAGGAAAAATAGGGTTGTTTAAAGGAAAAATGGTAACCTTATGTGGCAGGATTACCCAGATAGGTATGGGTACCCATGGAGCTTCGACAGAGGAAGAATTCAAAGTTATTAAATTTATTGAGGACCATGCCCCATTTCCATATTTGTTAGGCAAGATCTGGATTGAAAAAGACCAGATCTGGAGAAAAGAAGAAAAGTAATCCCTAGAACAGAAGAAGCAAGAACTCATGAAATTTATGACTAGAAGGATCTCCTACTTGATGGAAGAACAAGAGAACATATCTAAGCTATTACACACCAGGGAATTGGATGTCGAATCTATAAAAGCATTAGAGGAACCACAGAAGACCGAAATACCTAATCCATATGATGAAGGATTATTACCCTTGGATCTAAAGAAAGAATCTCAACATCATGAAGTGACTATGTCGAGAGAAGATAAGAATCATAATGGAAAAATGATGACTGAGACGAAGCTCATTGAGAAGAAGGAAATGAAGCTAAGTAAGAAGAGATCCAAGATAGAAAAGTTACAAAAGATTCCAAAGGAAACTTTGCAGAAGGAAAAATCACAGGAATTGAGCTTCGCCAGGATATCAGAACAACGACATATGGAACTTCACTGTGGCGAAGCAATATATCCATTGGACTGATATACCCATTCAAATTCCAACCCAAATAGACAGAAAATAATTAAATGATCACCACCAGACCGTTGGACCACACCATAACGGATGGATCAACGTTCATGGAAGCTTCATACCTATTGCAAGTAGTCCGTTGACGAATTTCCTATTTAGCTCGTCATGATGTGCCCGAAGAACACTTTTTCCAACTGAAAATTTGAAGCTCGTGGAACTAGGGATTGTCTATAGTGATCATTGCAAGTAGATTTTTCATCCTAGTGTAGTATTTTGAGATCATCGTGACCCCAATTATCTTTCCCGAGTGCGTATGTCCAACGAGCTCACCGCACTTGAGGAATCCTTCAGAGAGGTCCTTCTCTATTTAATGACTGAGAGAGTCATGTCAGAAATAAGAATATCCACCGGAGTCCAAGCATCATCAACGAGAGGAGTGCAAGCCTCCCCATCGACTTCTCAAGAAGAAATATCTCGAGCCGACGCAGAGAGAAGAACTAAGAATAAGGACGACATAACCAACGCGGAGTTAGTGCCATCCATCCTACCAGCTTACATACCCCCTCTGAGAAGTGAGATTAACAGGGACAATGTCCCTAGAGACTTTGAATACACCCTAGTCATTTCATATCTATCGAAAGGAGTACGCACCTATTGCGCAGATCAAGACAAGGTTACAACGTTGATGTTTTGCAACTTCAACCTGGGGGACCATAAATTTTACAGCATGCTCGCCCCATTAAAGTACTTTATGAGAACTAAGGGAAATAATTTGAATCTCATCCATCAACAATGGATGATGAACCTCACGCAGTCTACTTTGCTCAACGTTATGAAAATACTGCACTTCGGCAGACACCAGGAGGTGAATGCTTGTGTAAAATTGTTGCTAGCAAGTTACCATAGAGGATACCTATGGTTGGAACATCGCATAACTTTTGATCCAGATCTGATCAATAGGATCATCAGGCTTAGCATGAAGGGCCCTGATCCCCATGAGTACTATCCTAGAAAGACCGCAGAACGTGCTCTTGCGCAGAAGATCAAAGAAGCCTATGGCGATGTTGAGAAAGGCACAAGAGGCTACGAGGTAGCTTCTATTGAAAGTGGTGAAGTGTGCCTTGCATGCCAACTGATCGTAGGGAAGTTGGTATGCAAGAATTGACCAACACAAGTATCTGGCTGTGTAGTTGACCTCACAGGAAAGTGCACTAAGGGACTATATATGAACTGGACAAAGTACCTGGTGAATCAACTAGAGATTGACTGCAGAGAAGCCTAGGATCAAGGGCATGAATTCCATTTTAGCTGACTCCTGATATTGATCACTTTTGTTGCAAGGGAGCTACCAGAAGGCGCAACCTTCCTGGACCTTGACCCCTTTGAGCCACTAGCCGCGAAGTTTAGTACATTATGGTACTCGAACGACATGAGAAATAAATGGCAGTCGAATTTCATCTTCCACGTGTACTATAACCAATTTAAATCATCCATAAGGATTGAACCTCGCATAACCTTGAACACTTTACATAGATTCTGATCTCTAATAAAGTTCAGCGCGGATCGCCACTTTATATACCTAACCCCATGCATTGATGAGCACCAGGAACAAATTCAGTCCTATGATAAGATGATAGAAGAAGACCTGGAAGAGATCACCAAGGAATGGTCAACATACCTCCTTGTTTCAGCAGACCCCACAGAAATGTTCGACATCGACAGCCCCAGAACTGTGCAGGATACACCTGGGTTCCCTGAGTAGATCAGGGATTTATACACTCACAATGAGTTCTAAGTACTCGAGTACAGATGTGTAAGATAAATAGTGTACTGACCAGGTTTATTTATTCCATGAGTCAGGAGAG
>JZKD02S2124165.1:149072-169983 GCA_000966675.3 Picea glauca
GTAAAAGCAATCCATATTTTTTGGTCAAAGGTATAGTAGTACTTACATTATCGGTCCTCACATATCACTTCAATTATAAAAGTAGTATGATTGATAGAAAAAATTTCTATTTGAGTAGACAAAGAAAGAAAAGACAACGAAGAAGACTGAAGAAGTCCAGGATGTTTACAACCTATCTGTAAGGATGACTTCCATTACACCATATGAAGAAGGTGATGACAAAGAAGGTACAGAAAATGATCAACAAAAAGTCAAAGTACCACCACCTAGGGACGAAGAAGACTCATCAAAGAAAAGGAAGGTCTCACCTCTGAAATATTCCTCCAGAAAGAAACCAATAACCCCTGTAACTAAGATGTGAACTGCCCTCACGTTGGATGACTTTGATTTCATTGTTGCAGCGGTCAATGATGCTTCAAAGGAAATCATAGAGAATCAGGAGGCGAAGCAGGAACAAATGTATAGCCAAATTGAGATTGCGCTCCAAGGAGTACATCAAGCACTCCAGTATAGTCAAGCAATCTCTACTGCACGTCTTCCAGAAGGAACAAAGTAAGTGGGAGATGAATCAGTTCATCTCTGCAAGATTTTTGATACAGTTGAAGTACAACTTCGACATGCTCAGGAAGAAAAAGAGCAGGCCACCCAAGCTCTAAAGAAAGAACAAGAGGAAATTATTAAACAACGCCAAGCCGCACAACAAGATATGAATGCTCTCCAAGCAAAATTTGAAGAATACAGAGAGAAGATACAAAAAGAGAAAGAGAAACTTCTCGCAAAGTAGATAGGAATTGAAGAAGAAATCAACAAATAATTTCTCTCTGTGACCGTCTTAGAGAAGAAGGTCAAAGAGCCCATAGAGCACCAAGTGATGAAGCTGGCTGAAGATATTCAACAACTTCAACAAAGGGTCATGGAATTAGAGCTTCAGACCATACCACAGACTCCACAAGAAGTGTGCAACCAATGAGAATTGAATGCTTAGAGCATGGTCGAGAGGATTAAAACACTTGATGTAGAATGTAAATAGCTAAGTAGCAGAAGAGCGCAAATATATGAACAACAATCTGAAGACCCAGAGTTGAATAAACTGGAGTCCCAACTCCAAGAAGAAAATCAACACACAGATACAGTACAGGTGTAGCTCAAGCTCCTGTCACCCATCGAGAGGATGAAGAGATCCCAGGAACAATGCACTACCCAACAAATCATTCTTACTTAGAACAAAGTGATGGAAGTGACCCAAAAACTCTAGCCGAGCCAGGAGGCGGCCTACCTACTGTTTGAAGAAATTGAATTCCAAGGAATACTACTAGAACAAGTAGTTGTTATAGTCGAGCAACAAATGGAAGGACCTATCAACGAAGTTATTGTTCAGGAAATCGTTGAGAAAGAAGCAGTAGCACAGAGACAAGTTGATGTAGCTTGAGCCAAGCTTGAGACCTTTGAGGAAAAGTTACCCATACTTGAGTGACTCGAGATGAGTCATAGGTGCGTTTTGGGGGCATGTTGGCCCTAACCAAATTTTGAGGAACACTTGGTCATATTTGACCATTTTTGGGACTTCGACAACTTGTCAAAGATGGAGTGCAACACGAAGCGGAAATTGTGGAAGATAGACCCCTTTTTGGGTTTTTGGGGATAATGTAATGGGAAAGGGATGTAGACCCGTGGGTTTACCCATACTTAGGCCCACTGTTGTATGTATAAATAGATGTGAAATAGATGTGAAGTAGGTTTGATTGCTTAGTGCAATTGGTAGTGCATCTATGTGATGTTGAATAAGTGCTCCATGTGAACTGTGTAAGGCTTGCAAGGCTAAGTGGAAGTTACTGTGAGGTTTCTATAGGAAGCTAAGTCCTGTAACGCAAGGAAGAAGGATCTAGCGAGCTGCACATACATTTTTTCCTATGAAAAGAGGGATTTTCATGGATCTGTTCTCTAACTTGATTAACTGAAGCTAATAAAGAAGAAGACTTGGTGGACGTAGCCCCAGGGTGGGGGGTGAACGACGTAAATTTGTGTGTTATGCTCTGTTCTTTGATTCAATGTGTTTTGCTTATTCTATGTGCTTTGATATATCCTCTTATGCTATGTTATTCTTAGATATATATGATTGTTAGATTTGATGTGTATGAGGATGCTTACTACTGATCTACTCGATCTGATCTGGGTTACTATGGTTAAGTGCTGAAATATTGTAGATCCGAGTGTAGACCGCGATGCTCTGTGCTGTCTGCGAAGTACAATAAGGGTTGAATATTGATGAATGATCGATGCTAAGTTCTCTGTAAATTATATAATCACAGATATGTGTCCGAGCTAAGGTTGCAGACACCTGAGTCTTGCAAGCACCCTTTCCCCTACCTCGAGTGAGACTTCATCTGCTTCGCAGGTGTTGTTGAAAGGGATGGTAGTTAGGGTTTTGTTGGTGTGTTGTTGTAGCATTGAACCCTAGGTATTCCCCTATGCCAACACTTTTTTTCTAACTAATAGGGCACGTATATGTGGAAAAATGTGCTTTTTTGGCTCTGAAAGGTACAAAATAGGACTTTAAGTCTGCATAGGGAAATGGAAAGGCCATCCAAGCAAGTTGCAGAGGTGAGGAAAAATTTGTTGTAACATATGACCCTTAATGTGTGAGGTTAGAGGACTATATGCGATGGCCAAAATACATTATAATTCTCAGAAGTGGAATAAAGGAGACCTAGTTGGAAATGCTAATTACTCATGAGAATATTACAAACCATAATGACTTTATACACATGGTTGCCAATTTGAACTACATTACATATCCATGTGGAAATATATCAAATAGTTTCTCATGGCCATGAATAGGCAATACAAACTGCCATAGGCTGTCATAGTCACAAACAAGGCACAGTGGAATCCAGTCTCAAAATCAATCTGAATATATTCATATACAATGAAGTACAATCTGATCTCCCATGATCATTGAAATCATATAGGTACTGTTCCAATGAAAGAAAACAAGAGATTAGGAAAGATGCTAGTGTAATATGGATCTCTTCTACACTATCCTCCGAAGGTGCAAGTATACATCATGTGAATAGAGGAGTTGAGGCTGAACAGAATGAGACTTCGTTTGATTACCAGTCATTAAGGTGTACCGTTAACAAACACGATACAACCTATTGATAATGAAAGTAGGTATCAAGGCACCAAGTACATTCTACAAGTGTTAATAGGGGTTTTGAGGTCGAACACTTGAAGAATCCATCGATCAGGAGACATTGGTGTATTCCCAACTATCGATGGTGGGAGAAACTATCACTGATGCCTGCAATCCTCTAGGTACTCATAGGACTCTAGGCCTCATTTCCAGAATAGATGAGATTAAGTCGATGGAAAGAGACCCACTGAAACAAGAGAATTAGGGAATCTCTCATAAATCCCACTGTAGATGGATTGGTAAGTTGGAGAAGCATACAGTCTGTTGACGAGGATTCATAAGTAGCATTTGAAAGTTGGCAGTAGGGTTCATACGAGTGATTCTCAAGATGATGTACAATTTTCAGGACAATGAGATGGATTGGAACCGAGGTTAGAAAACACCCGACATATGATGGTACCTCAGAGGTACACATTTTTCTTACCATCATGGAAGAGGAAATAGTGACAGATCAAAGGATATATGTTCTTGACTTAACCTTGCAAGATAACCCCACTAGATGGTAAACCACCCATAAAGCCTCGATTATGGAGTGGGAAGTCACAAAACAAGCCATATGATGTCAATTCCAAAGTAGGGATCAACTGAAAGAAGAGATGAATATAGATTTTCACGATCCGCAACTGTTCAATGGATGGTCTGACCCTAAAGCACATATTGAGCATTGCTTAAAGTAGTGGAGAGTTATGAAAGTACCCTCTCACCTATTGGTTCAGGTATTTCTCCATTCATTGGGTCCAATCCTAAAATATTTGTATATACATGAGGATACCAGAAGACAAACAAATTGTTGGAAGAACTTACAAGACCAATTTTGCAAGGACTTTTCCTTTACAAGTAAGTACCTTGAGCTCAACACATTCCTTCAAAGAATCGGGGAAATGATTTTTACTGACATTGGAAAAAAGAGATCAAGTCGAGTAGTATGTGTTGACCATGTTCATTTACTTCAGTATAGTATGATCCTCGAAACTGATAAGATAGATGTACCTTGCTATAAATTTGAGAAAGACTTGGAAAAACCCGATGACTTAGAAGATCTTAGAAACTTAAACATTAAAGAAATGGAAGGTAATAGAGAAATTCAAGATTCTATACCTAGTCACACCGATAGCTCCTACAAGTTGTGGAAAGTTAATATAGGGAGTGTATATAAGCCTAAGATAGCTTCTATAGGAGAATACTGGGATGATAAAACTATGAATCAAGTACATGTCCTGTTGTTGAATCATGTTGTCATTGATGCCAAAGGTTTAATTATTTGATGTCAAAGGATTGATGTCAATTAATTGATTGATGTCAAGTAATTGATTGATGTAAAGGGATTGATTGATGTCGAGGAATTGATTTATGCCAAAGGATTATTGAATGATGTCAAAGATCTCATGGATGCATCAAGTTTCGGTAAGTCTGAGATCATGATGGAAAAAGTCTTGGAAGTTTAGAAACCCTAGTTTCTGAGGTATACGTGGGTTGTAGTGAGACAGGTCGCTTACATATGTGGGATGAATGAGGACAGGGAACATACAATGGATGAAGAGATGAAGACTTGTGGTTGAATTGATGACAGGCTCTTGAAGTCTGAAACAGGTTCCAAATCTGCATTCTATGGGCTCAGATCTGCCACTGAGACTCTGGTATGATTACATTGTTGTCTTTATGGATACTCTTTCTTGGTGTGTGGTGAATGCTTAAGGAATTCTTGGTATGGCTGTTATGATTTCGTTTATGTTGGTTGATGGAGTGAGAAACACTCTTATGATTTAGTACTAATATGATTGCTATAGTATGTTGATTTCTTATACATGATTGAGTAACATTCATATTGTATGGTTGAGGAGCATGAGTAAGTTGTTGGAGAGATTGGATGTTTTGTGATTGGTTATGGGTCAGATTGGACAGTGAGAAACAAAATATAATGTGATTGAATATTGTAGAGGATTTGAGTGTGTGATGAAAATAAAACCCTAATTTCTCAGAAGTGATACATAGGTTGTAATATAGACTGGACGAATACATACACGAGTTATACTTTTGGTAGGGCACGTACATATGTGGGCTGCACTATCGACAGGTCACGTACCTATGACAGATTGATATCTGTTGAGGATTGTTGCCTCATCTCAGTTGGTGCTGAGGGTGTAAGATGAGTCTTGCATTATAAAGTTGGTGCTCTTGTAGAGTTGTACTCTATTCAGTTGTTGTTGATAACCCAAGGATTGTAGTCCGTAATAAAAATAAAATTGTACATACATCTTGTGTTCTTTGTGTTCCTTGTGGTGATGACTTATTGATGATATGTGTTGTTGATAAATGTTGTTGATTCATGTTCACACTTAACTGGTTATAAAAGACAACAATAAATAATGAGGAAATGGTGATTGCTAACTAATGAGTTTTGTGAAGGGGAAGTGTTTGGGAAAAAGATCTCTACACTGCTCACCCCCCCCTCTTAGTGTAGTCGGTGTGTCCAACAATTGGTACTAGATAAGGACTTCACTATAATCCTTAAAAATATTGGAGGAGTGATGCAGGAGCATCACTTCACCTCAGCAAATGTGCCAGCACACAAACACACAATGGAAAAAGGGAGAGGCATTAAACCTCCAATTTGTTTCAAATTTGAAATAATCCTATACAGATTTTCATGTTGTAAGGTTGTAAATTTCGGGCCATGTCTTTGTATAGGTAGTGGTTGGATTTCCTTAAAGGGTTTCTTGTAGCAGGCCCAGATTGTAGTCAGGTTTGGGTAAACATTTATGAAACTTAAATGTAATAGATGAGGTTAGGTGAGAGAAGACGAGCTCGCAAAACCCCTCTTTTGTAAAGGAGATCTTGCATTAGGTTTCAAAAGGAGAATGCTAGAGGGAGAATGATAGAGAGCCTTAGAGAAATTGAAGATGTAGAATAATTATGAGAAAGAGAGCTTGAGAGAATTGATATTTTGTTATAGTCCATTTTTTGTAATCATCTGTATAGACACACATAGATAATAGAAAAGCAATTTCCGCGCATACAGTGTGTTTATGTATTTGTTTTCATTATATGTTTTTTATGCATTTTCATGATTTGAATGCGTAATTGGTGAAGCATTGCATGAGTTTCAATTATTTCTCTTCTTTGAGTTTTCGAGTGCCAGAAGTGCACACAGTCCGCAAAGAGTGCATTGACAGAGGTTTAAACTCAAGGGAAAAATCAGGAGGGATATCGTTGAACCTTCATCAACATAAGTGCAAGGAGTGCACAGAAAGAACTCTGTATTGAGTTTAGGGAAAACCAAAGTTATGGAAGACTCTGTAGATCTCTTCCAGGTGGGTATTGAGTGAGTGCAAGTGTGCACACGAATAACTCTATGTTGAATTAAGTTAGAAACAAAGTTACTAAACACTCTGTGAGGAAAATCTCTGCAAGGTGTGCATTGAGCAAGAAGAATGCCAGGAGGGCGAGAAGAATTTATTTTAAATAAATCCTTCAGATCTTGAGTTTGAAAAAATCTTGAGAATGCAAGGTGTGCATGGGAGGTCGAAATCTTCGAGGATATCAAGCTCAGAAGGGATAACACGAAGCACATTTGAGATAGATTTATTCTAAGTCCATAATCTCATAAGAGATAATTCTTTCAGAAGTGTAAGCAAGACCCAAAGGAGTCGGGTTTGTGGGAGGAAGTTCAAAAGGCCAAGACCTTTTGAGCACTAACCAAAATATTCTAAGTCGGGAGAAGGTGGAAGCTCAGGAGGAGGAGAGACGAAAATCGTCTGATCAGTTATAGAGAAGAACCTGGACCGTTCGATCTATGTCCAGACAGAGGAGGAGTGGGAGTAGGGGAACCAAATATAAACCATCAAATATGAGCACATGGACCGAACCTGACCATTGGATCATAAGGAAGAATATCAACATATGTCTGACTAGAAGGAAGTGCATGAGCCTTAGCATTTTGCATACAGAGGAGAGATAATCTATCGGGGTTGAAACTTGATATTCCTGAAGTCCATAAGCCTAGAATAGAATATCGATCATCCGATCAGTGGAACAGATCTGAGCTATCAGATCACTGGAAGAGAAGATCAAGCGTCTAATCGCTAGGATAAATCATAGCCATTGGTCGTTGTGAGCTCAAGAGGAGGAGCAGTTTGAAACTTGATATTCCTGAAGTCTGGAGTCCCGGAATGTCGAGGTGGAATCCTAGTCATTCGATTGATCAAGCATGGGCCATCAGATATCATGAGTGCATAATGAATCAAGTTTGAGACTTGAAACTCCCAAAGTGCGGAGAGCCGAAGAATATCTGGACCATTGAATCTAGGAGGGTACGTGTCAGCAGGCCAGAATATTTGGAGGAAGGCAGAAGTTGAGGCTTGAAACTCCTGGAGCATGAGCAGTCAAAGAGCCATGAGTCGTTGATCTAGGAGGAGACACTTGTCAACAAATCTTGAGCTCTGGGGAAAAGTTGAAGTGGAATTTCAGTTTGAAAACTGAGATTGCCAAAGCGTGGAGACCCGAAGTCCCGAAACAAGATTTGGACTGTGAGATATAAGGGAGATATGGTGTGAATCTATGAACTCCAGGTAAAGTCCTGAAGTGATTCACAACCGTTGGATTCAAAGGAGATGTGGCACAAATCTATTAACTCTGGGTAAACTCCCAAAGTAATCCTTGATATTTGGATCGGGGGGGGACACGCATTAGTGGATTTTAGACCCCAGGTAAAAGTCATTGAGAAAAATATATTTGATATTTTAAATCTCAGAAGTCCGGAGCCCCAGAAGAAATCTTGATCGTCGATCGAGAAGAGGGTCGTTGAATCATTGATCTAGGTTGAAAGGTAAAACACCCAGGTAAAGGCAGGGCCATTGATTTATGAGATAGGTGTTTGTAGATCACCAGTTCCAGAAGGTTGGAGTATGGAAGAGAGATGAGTTTCAGATTTCAAACTCTTGGAGTCTGGAATTTTGAAGAGAACCTCGACTGTTGATTCAAAGGAAGCATATTTGGTTCGTAGATAAAAAGGGCACAGATTTGAACCGTTGATTAGACATTATCATCAATATTGTGAGATCGATGATCCCGTGTCATTATGGGGACAAAATTTGCGAGGAGGTTAAGGAATCGAAGGCAATCTGCAATTTGAATCGTGGTTTCTCTAGGGGGATGTGTGGAGGTCGTAGGAGCATTGTGGGCCCAAAAGTGGTTTAAATCCAGACCGCTTATGAATGCACCCACAATCATGTGGTCATAGTCCCAGGTCATATCAAGTGAGGGCTTATCTGAAGGGGAGCTAACACTGACATTTTGAGTTTTCACAAAGAGAGAAAGGGGAAGGTCACGTGTTTCTATCAGACCTACACCAAGAAGCCAAGGGGGCCTGTGTTTAGATATAGAGGGGTACCTTTAAGGTTCTAGAGAGTCTTTTGACTAGATAATTTGGAGATCCAAGACCAAGAGGTCGCACAACCCTATAGAGGATTAGGGGGGCTGCATCAATGTGGTATTAGAGCCTTTTTGTAGAATTAATTTTTGTAGGCCAAGGAGAGAAGAAATTAAATAAGAGATAGTTTGATACCATCAATTGGTATTAGAGCACATAATTGATTTCTGTAGGAAAATGAGGTAATATGATGACATCAAGTGGTATCAAAAGAGAGAGATTTTCTTATGGATGGAAGACAAGAAAGAGGTGAAAGGAAGGCATAGTACTGATGCTCTGTGAGAAGTTGTTGCATGGACACAACAACACAATTTTAAACAACCGGGTGGGACGTGAGAGAAGACGGAAATGCTTGCATATGTAGATTAATCCACAAGATTTCTAGGAGGGAAGTTAGAAGGTGGAAATGGCTACCGAAGACCATGAGCATGGTTGAAGAGAAGGCCGCAAGAAGAAATGCAATCCAGAGATGGATATGGAGCTCAATGAGGTAAGAGCAAGAATGGAGCATCTAACAGTAAAAATGCAGTAGGATGCAAAAGTGCATTGGGTGTATGAGTGGCCCATGAAGAAGAAGGTGAAGTGGCCAGTCAAGGGATTTTTGGCTAGAGGACAACAACAAATGTTAAAGAGGTGGTTGCAGTATGATGAAAACCACAGTGACACAATTGGTATCAGATCCTTTTTGCATAATTGATTTATGTAGGCTGAGGAGAGAAGACATTAAAGAAGAGATAGTCTGATACCATCAATTGGTATCAGAAAACATAATTTATTTCTATAGGAAAAGGAGGTAATCTGATGACATCGAGTGGTATCAGAAGACTGAGATTTTCTTATAGATAACATACAAGAAATAGATGAAAGGAGGAAGAGTATTGATTCTCTGTGAGAAGTTGTTGCATGGATGCAACAACAAAATTTTAAAAAACCACGTGGGTTGTGAGAGAAGATGGAAATGCTCGCAGATGTAGAGTAATCCACATGCTTTCTATGAGGGTAGTTAGAAGGTGGAAATGGCTACTTAAGGCCATGAGAGTGGTCGAAGAGAAGGTCGCAAGCATAAAAGCAATCCAGAGATGGATCTGGAGCTCAATGAGGTAAGATAAAGAATGGAGAAACTAACAGTAAAAATGCAGTAGGATGCAAAAGCGCATTGGATGTATGAGTGGCCCATGAATAAGAAGGTGAAGTGTCCAGTCAAGGGATTTTTTTCCAGAGGACAACAACATATATTAAAGAGGTGGCTGAGGTATGATGAAAATATCAGTGACATAAAGGAGGAACTGATTCACATCTGTGAACCAAAAACTGGGAGAAATCTCAGCGACAAGGAGGAGAAGAGATCAGATGAAGATCTCATAAACTACCAGGTGGGTGGAAATGGAATTTGAAGTTGCCAGGTGGAGATATCGTATACTGCCAGAGGAGAAGTGCTGAAAGTTCATATTTTCATGTGGGCAATGAGATGGGATTGGTTGATCTCATAGAATGTTAGGTGTGCAATAGAAAATTCCTAAATTGCCAAGTGGACAGGAAGAAAGAGATGAGACTGACTAAAAGTCTCGGGAGCTCAGAAGTGAGTTCACATCAGCGAGGAGTGTTGATAGGAGAAGATTCATGTGGGTTTTCATACCATGTGAATGAATATTATGAGAAGTTAAAAACCCTCACCATCCAAGAAGAAGATTGAAAGAGAATTCTAATTATTGGAGGGATCAATATATTCCTACCAAACAACCAAGTAGATACCAGTGCACATGATGAAGGTGAAGCAGAAGGAGAAACACAACCAGTAGAAACTATCAAAGAGTAAGAAATAGAGAAGACACTGATGTCTACCCCAGCAGAAGGATAAGAGCATTCAGTCGAATTGCTCAAAAGTTTTAGCCAGGAAGTTGATCAAGAGATGACTGTAGCGCTGAAGCCTGCAGTAGAAGAGGGAGAAAACATAATAGACTTTGTTGATATGTATGAAGAACTGGAAGCCCTAGAAATATGGTGTTACACATTATTTTGGTCACTCTGGTGATGTCTCTACAGTGATGTGTTCAGGCTCCCACAAGGACTTTTTCCCTGAGAAAAGTGACTGTTATCTTCTTCCAAAAGGCATATTTTTAAGATGAGTTCGTAGCATTCCTATGTTATAGGGTGCGAAAATCCTCCATTCTCACAGGAAACCCATACTTGGGGTGTGAACTGTTCGCAATCTTCTCTATAGGTAGGGTGCAAACCTGTTTCAAAGCTTGGAAAAGAGAAGAGGTCACGAAGGTTCTAGAAGGGAATCTTCTAGAAAATGAGTTGGCATTCACATTGTTGGCATGCTACTGACTTATCAGATTTAGTGGGATCATCCTCATCCATTTAACCATCTCTCCTTCTCCTATATATTGAAAGGTTTCTCATGGAAAAGGTTAAGCAAGATTGAATGAAGAACTGGTGAAAGAATTGTGTGAAGAACTATGTTTGGACAGAAGCTTGAAGACTCTATTTGGTCCATCAAGTTGTACTGGATCTTCTTCATGCAAATGTAGAGCAAGTGTGTGTGTTGGAACTGAGGGTCACTGAAAGGAAGCTTGCGACATCAAGGCGATCTGGTTGTATCTTCTACTTTCATTTAATATAATACAACGACATGTCCCTTTCCCATAAAATCACTCTTATTTTATTGCATAACTCCTTGATCATATGCATAGGTTGACATTGAATATACTTTGCTATTTTTTCTTTGGTTGGTTTGTGTTGCCTTGGAACTGATTTCACAAGAACACCGGAGTGAAGCAAGAACAACAGAGACCTAAGGAAGTGATATAAAGGTATGTCACTCATTCCTTCTCAGTAGTAGATTCAATGACCGCAACTTAGAGAAAGAGTCATGTCCTGTCCTTTTTTGTTCTAGATCCAGGTGGATTTAGGGAGATCTGTTAGTGTCCGCACCTACCGATTTATCTAGTAACAAAATTGGGAACTCCACTGGGGATCACCCATTTTAGTATATTTAATGAACCCCAGTGGAGTCGCCAATATTGTTACTGGATAAATTGGTAGGTGCAGACACTAACAGATCTCCCTAGATCCACCTGGATCTAGAACAATACAAGACAGGACATGACTCTTTCTCTAAGTTGCGGTCATTGAATCTACTACTGAGAAGGAATGAGTGACATACATTTATATCACTTTCTTAGGTCTTTGTTGTTCCTGCTTCACTCTAGTTCTCTTGTGAAATCAGGTCTAAGACAACACAAACCAACCAAAGGAAAGATAACAAATTATATTCAATGTCAACCTATGCATATGATCAAGGAGTTATGCAATAAAATAAGAGTGATTTTATGGGAAAGGGACATGTCATTGTATTATATTAAATGAAAGTAGAAGATACAACTAGATCGCCTTGATGTCACAAACTTCCTTTCAGTGACCCTTGATTCCAACATACACACTTACTCTACATTTTCACGAAGAAGATCCAGTACAACTTGATGGACCAAATAGAGTCTTCAAGCTTCTGTCTGAACAAATTTCTTCACACAATTATTTCACCAGTTCTTCATTCAATCTTGCTTAACCTTTTCCATGAGAAATATTTCAATATATAGAAGAAGGAGAGATGGTTAAATGGATGAGGATGATCCCACTAAATCTGAGAAGTGATTAGGATGCCAACCATGGGAATGCCAACTCATTTTCTAGAAGATTTCCTTCTAGAACCTTCATGACCTCTTCTCTTTTCCAAGCTTTGAAACAGGTTTGCACCCTACCTATAGAGCATACTGCGAACAGTTCACACCCCAAGTATGGGTTTCCTGCAAGAATGGAGGATTTTCACACACTATAACATAGGTAGCCTGCGAATTCATCTTAAAAATATGCCTTTTGGAAGAAGACAAAAGTCACTTTTCTCAGGCAAAAAGTCCTTGTGGGAGCCTAAACAAATCACTGTAGAGACATCACCAGAGTGACCAAAATAATGTGTAACAGAATGCCCCCCAAAGTATGAGGCTGGGACTTGTGACAACCAAAATACTTTTTGAAATGCGTGTGTGTGTTAGAAACAATGAGCGCACCTAATCAGAAACTTGTAAACAACCAAGCATCTGCAGAATATAATACCAGTTTTGAGGTAGGCATTCCCATGCTCAGATCACAAATTAATGGAATCATAAATGTAGGTCATGGCCACCAATAATACACCATGGATTCAGGTCATCAAAATGCTACATAGACACCAAGAATACACTGTGGATCTATGTTTGAAGACTTGAATTAATACATAGCCACATGACATACAAAGTGGATCTATGTGCCGATACAAATCATACATACTCCATCGTGGCCTAGATAAAAAATATGAGACCCAGGGTCTTCAATCCCATTACTTGAAAGTATGAATCTAGCCATGTGATTACATGTGCTGAAGTCGAACATGGTAGAAACCACTTGATTACCGGTCATTGATGAAAACCGTTAACAAGTGTGAGGGAAATCACCATTGATGTCAATGACTCCCAATGTATTGAAGTACAATCTGAACGAATGTGAATGAATGAGCTAAAGTCAAAAACTGGGAGGAATCTTTCGATCAGGGATCAATGATGTGAAATCCCTGTCGAAAGTAAAGAGACCTACCATTAAGGCATGCAGGCTCCACGGTACTAAATGATTTCTAAGTCTTGTTCCCATATAATGAGTTGGAGTCGACGGAAAAATACTCATCACGGGAGGGCCTTGATGTATCCCCCATCAATGACATAAAATAAGTAACAGATTTTGAGGTTGAATCAAAGTATGAATATGAGTTGAAACGGACACAGGGAAGGCTGACATAGTAAGAATGGACAACTGCAGATGGCCGACTCAATGGAGGGCTCATTTGAACTTCTCTTGAACATATGAATGCCATGACAAAGGACTTGGTAGCACTGACTCAAGGATGACCCAAGATATGACCTTGTAGCAAGTCGGACGAGATACAAATGGATTTCCCAACCTGGATTCAAATGACGAATAGGGGGTGTCATGTTTAAGAGCGACGTTTACTGCCATTAATATGAATACGAAAACATATCCCTTTCCCAAAATTTCCCCCACCATTTCTGGCGAGTACCTCTTTATTTTTACACAATCTTGAGGAGGATAACATATGCTTGTTGATGTAAGCTCATCCTTCGGATGAGTCCCTCGGAGTATATTTAACGAACCCTAGGAAGGAGGGAGATCTGTTACTATTGCCGCGCTTCCATTCATGCATGAAATAGTAAACAAGATAGTCCGTAGGGTCAAATATTGGACCCCCCAAATGGAAACCTTACCCTTGCTTCTCTCTGCCTTGGGAACACAATATTGGAGAACATACCCGCTCATAGGAATTTTTCCACCTCTACCTCCGGTCAAAGTAACATGGTATCCACATCATGACAACCCCGTCAGAAAATAGATATCCTCGATATCCAATGTCAGTGTGTGGACTCCCATGTGAAATAATTGTTGATCCACATCCCACATGTGGACCAGGTACTATAACAACCTAAGTTGGGCTCTCATGCCTGAGATCCTAAAAAATTTCAAGAGCCCACATTCCCGAAGGGCAGCGACTGTACCCGGGTCATTATCGACAATGACATCATCCTCCTCATGTTCTCTTTCCCTCCATTCCAACATCATGATGGTCAACACTTGCAAGGGATCCATGAGAAGGAGGTCAACAACTTTTTTTAAACTCTTGCATAATTTTTTATTAAGAAAAACACACACCAAAAATCCATTTTTTGACCCTCGTAGGTGAACCTTTTGCACAGTGTGAGATTCTCGTAGGTGCCCTGAAGCCCACCTGTGAGAATATTAGATTCTCACAGGTCCTGAATGGCCCACCTGGGAGAATTCTTGAGTGCATATTTTGACCCTAAAATGGACTTAAAACTCTAAAAATTGCCAATAAAAATCAAAAGTAAACCATGGAAAAGTTGGAAAATCAGGAGATTACCTCGTTGGCTGAAACTGTTTGCTGAATGATCGCTTGTTCCTCCCGCAATCGAGAAAAGAAATTTGGGGGAAAATGAGGTATTTTGGACAAGTTTTTGGGAAAGTAACAATGAAATGGTAAAAAAGACTTTTTTACCCATATTTATTCACTTTTTACTATTTCTTATTGATTTTTTTTATATTATTTTTATTGCTTTGTTTAAAAATCCTAATACCCTAATAGCCTTGTGAGTATGGTTTTTCACAGATATAGCAACTTCGAAGTCCGAACGAGGGGGTACAAGTGTTTTTTGCATGTATGACTACTTTTTTAGGGTTTTTGTAGGAAAAACCTTGAGCTCAGTCTTCGTTCGTTCTCGCGCTCAAAAATATATGAGCACGTAACCGAGTATATTTTTTCTCATATTTTTGTACTCGTCATGGTAACACGAAAACGACGGACGTAAGGGAGTATCCTTTAATCTCTTTTCACACTCCATAAAAATGAAAAGATTGCCGAGCGATCTTGTTTTTTTCACGCTCGTTAAAGTATTTGAAGAAAACGTTCGGTAGGTGATAGTTTATCATTTTTTCGGTCTCGTCGAGCTCTTTTACGAAAAAGGAACTGAGAGAGTTCTCTTTAAGTGTTTTTCAGACTCTTAAAACATGGAAAACTCTCGAGTTTTCTATCCTTGGACTCGTTAAACAAACATCGAAAGACCCGTAATGGGACCGAACAACTCCTTCCTAGGGTTCGTTAAATATACTACGAGGGAATCATCCGAAGGATGAGCTTACATCAACAAGCATATGTTATCCTCCTCAAGCTTGTGTAAAAATAAAGAGGTACTCGCCAAAAATGGTGGGGAAAATTTTGGGAAAGGGATATTTTTTCATATTCGTATTAATGGCAGTAAGCATCGCTCTTGAACATGACACCCCCTATTGGGAAATCCATTTGTCTCTTGTTTGACTTTCTACAAGGTCATATGTTGGGTCGTCCTTGAGTCAGTGCTACCAATTCCTTTGTTGTGTCATTCATATGTTCAAGAGAAGTTCAAACGAGCGCTCCATTGAGTTGGCCATCTGCAGTTGTCCATTCTTACTATGTCGGCCTTCCCTGTGTCTGTTTAAACTCATATTCACACTTTGATTCACCCTCAAAATCTGTTACTTATTTTGTGTCATTGATGGGGGATACATCAAGGCCCTCCTGTGACGAGTCTTTTTCCGTCGACTCCAACTCATTATCCAGGAATAAGACTAAGAAATCATTTAGTACCTTGGAGCCTGCATGCCTTAATGGCAGGTCTCTTCACTTTCGACAGGGGTTTCACATCATTGATCCTTGACCAAAATATTTTTCCGAGTGTTCGAATTCATCTCATTCATTCGCATTCATTTGGATTTTACTTCGGTACCTTGGGATTCATTGACATCAATGGTGATTTCCCTCGCACTTGTTAACAATTTTCATCAATGATAGGTAATCAAGTGGTTTCTACCATCTTCAAATTCAACACATGTAATCACATGGCTAGATTCGTACTTTTAGGTAACGGTATTGAAGAAACTGGGTCTCATCTTTTTGATCTAGGCCGCGGTGGAGTATGTATGATTTCTATCGGCACATAGATCCACTTTGTATGTCACGTGGCTATGTCTTAATTCAAGTCTTCTCACATAGATCTATAGTGTATTCTTGGTGGCTATGTATCATTTTGAAGACATGGATCCATGGTGTATTATTGGTGGCCATGACCTACGTTTATGATTCCATTCATTTGTGATCTGAGCATGGGAATGCCTACCTAAGAACTGGTATTATATTCTGCAGATGCTTGGTTGTTTAAAAGTTTCCAATTAGGTGTGCTCCTTGTTTCTGACACACAAACACATTTTACAAAGTATTTTGGTTGTCACAAGTTGCAGCCTCATACTTTGGGGGGCATTCTATTACACATTATTTTGGTCACTCTGGTGATGTCTCTACAGTGATGTGTTTAGGCTCCCACAAGGACTTTTTGCTTGAGAAAAGTGATTGTTGTCTTCTTCCAAAAGGAATTTTTTTAAGATGAGTTCGTAGGCTTCCTATGTTATAGGGTGCGAAAATCCTCCATTGTCGCAGGCAACCCATACTTGGGGTGCGAACTGTTCACAATCTTCTCTATAGGTAGGGTGCGAACCTGTTTCAAAGCTTGGAAAAGAGAAGAGGTCACGAAGGTTCTAGAAGGGAATCTTCTAGAAAATGAGTTGGCATTCACATGGTTGGCATCCTACTGACTTCTAAGATTTAGTGGGATCATCCTCATCCATTTAACCATCTCTCCTTATCCTATATATTGAAAGGTTTCTCATGGAAAAGGTTAAGAAGGATTGAATGAAGAACTGGTGAAAGAATTGTGTGAAGAACTATGTTTGGACAGAAGCTTGAAGACTCTATTTTGTCCATCAAGTTGTACTGGATCTTATTCATGCAAATGTAGAGCAAGTGTGTGTGTTGGAACCGAGGGTCACTGAAAGGAAGCTTGTGACATCAAGGAGATATGGTTGTATCTTCTACTTTCATTTAATATAATACAACGACATGTCCCTTTCTCATAAAATTACTCTTATTTTATTGCATAACACCTTGATCATATGCATAGGTTGACATTGAATATACTTTTCTATCTTTTATTTGGTTGGTTCATGTTGTCTTGGACCTGATTTCACAAGAGCACCGGAGCGAAATAGGAAAAACAGAGACCTAAGGAAGCGATATAAAGGTATGTCACTCATTCCTTCTCAATAGTAGATTCAATGACTGCAACTTAGTGAAAGAGTGATGTCCTGTCCTATTTTGTTCTAGATCCAGGTGGATCTAGGGAGATCTGTTAGTGTCCGAACCTATCGATTTATATATTAACATATGGGTAATGGAGAAAATCTTGTACATACAACAGGTCAATTTGGAGATAGATAGAGGAACATACCAGCCAGAGGAGCGGTTGGAGGAAATTAGAGATATGCCAACACAAGAAGAACTGACAGAAGAATCCAATATGTCAGTGGAGGAGACTGAACAACATGTCAGTCAAGAAGAGACTATAGAATTGAGGTTTGCAGCAGAATGGAAACTCAATTCCACAAGTGGAAGTAAAGACAACATGGGGGATCGAGCAGATCTACCTACTAATAAGTATGGGGAGAAGGAAGTGAAGCAGAGAAAACTGCATAACAAGAGCCAACCACTGGAACAACTGGTTGAGGTGATAGAAAAGTTCAGAAAGATGATGTTGAGGTTATTGGAAACAATCAGCAAAGGGGATCTAGACAGAAGAGAACCTTTCATAATAGCAGGGAAGAAACAAAAGAGGAAAAACAAGCAGCAACAAGATAGCTAGAGAGGACCAAGAGGACAACTCCATAAGAGAATTTGGGATCTAGGAGGATTTCAACACTGGAGAAGAGGAGCTCATGAAAAGGAGATCATGTTTTTCATAGCAGTGGATTATGATGCAAGAGCATCGCTCCACCTCAGCAAATGTGCCAACATGCCAGCACACAAACACGCAATGGAGAAAGGGAGAGGCATTAAACCTCCCATTTTTTTTAAATTTCAAATAATCCAATACAATTTTTCATGTTGTAAGGTTGTAAATGTCGGGCCATGCCTTTGTACAGGTAGTGGTTGGATTCCTTAAAGGGTTTCTTGTAGTAGGCCCATATCGTAGTGAGGTTTGGGTAAACATTTATGAAACTTCAATGTAATAGATGAGGTTAGGTGAGAGAGGACGAGCTCACAGAACACCTCTTTTGTAAAGCAGATCTTGTATTTGGTTTTAGAAGGAGAATGATAGAGAGCCTTAGAGAGACTCAAGAGGTAGAATAGTTCTGAGAAAGAGATCTTGAGAGAACTGGGATTTTTTTATAGTGCAATTTTTGTAATCATCTGTATAGACACACAAAGATAATAGAAAAGCAGTTTTCCTGCATACAATGTGTTTATGTATTTGTGTTCATTATATGTTTTTTATGCATTTTCATGATTTGAATGCGTAACTGGTGAAGCATTGCATGATTTTCAATTGTTTCTCATCTTTGAGTTTTTGAGTGCAAGGAATGCACACAATCCACAAAGAGTGCGTTGACAGAGGTTTAACCTCAAGGGTAAACTCAGGAGGGATATCGTTGAACCTTCATCAACAAAAGTGCAAGGAGTGCATGAGAAGAACTCTATATTGAGTTCAGGGAAAACCAGAGTTACTAAAGACTCTGTAGAGCTCTGCCAAGTGGGTATTGAGTGAGTGCAAGTGTGCACAAGAATAAATCTGTGTTGAGTTTAGTTAGAAACAAAGTTACTAAATACTTTGTGAGGAAAAAATATGCAAGGTGTGCAGCGAGCAAGGAGAACGCCAGGAGGGAGAGAAGAATTTATTTTAAAGAAATTCTTTGGATTCTGAGTTCGATGAAATCCAAATAATGCAAGGTGTGCATGGGAGGTTGAAATATTCAAGGAGATCAAGCTTAGAATGGATAATGCAAGAAGTGTGTATGAGACAGATTTATTCTAAGTCCATAATATTATAAGAGATAACACTTTCAGAAGTGTAAGCGAGACCCAAAGGAGTCAGGTTTGCGGGAGGAAGTTCAAAAGGCCAAGACCTTTTGAAAACTGACCAAAATCTTCTAATTCAGGAGAAGGTGGAAGCTCAAGAGGAGGAGTGACAATAATCATCTGATCATTTGTAGAGAAGAACCTGGACCGTTCAATCTACGTCCAGGTAGAGGAGGAGCGAGCGTAGGGGAACCAGATCTCAGCCATCAGATCTGAGTGTGTGGACAACCATGACCATTGGATCATAAGGAAGAATATCAACAGTCATCAGACCATAAGGAAGTGCATGAGCCTTATAATTTCGCGTGCAGAGGAGAGATAATCTATTGGGATTGAAAATTGAGATTTCTGAAGTCTAGAACCCCAGAATAAAATCTCGATGATCTGATAAGTGGAACAAATCTGACCCGTCAGATCAATGGAAGTGAATATCAAGTGTCGAATCGCCAGGATAAATCATATTTGTCGGTTGATGTGAGATCAGGAGGAGGAGTGGTTTGAAACTTGAGATTCCTGAAGTCTGGAGTCCCAAAATGCTGAGGTGGAATCCCAACTGTTCGATTGATTAAGCGTGGGCCATCATATATTGCAAGTGCATAAGGAAACAAGTTTGAGGCTTGAAACTCCTGGAGTGTAGAGAGCCAGAGAGCCAAATCATATATGGACTGTTGAATCTAGGAGGGTATGTGTTAGCAGGCCAGAAGATCTAGTGGAAGGCCAAAGTTGAGACTTGAAACTCCTGGAGCATGAACAATCGAAGAACCATGAGTCGTTGATCTGGGAGGTGACACTTGTCAATAGATATCGAGCTTCGGGGAAAAGTTGAAGTGGAATTTTAGTTTGAAAACTAATATCGCCAAAGAGCAGAGACCCGAAGTCTTGAAATAAGATCTGGACCATGAGATCTAAGGGAGACGTGGTGAGAATCCGTGAACTCCGAGTAAAGTCCCGAAGTGATTTACAACCGTTGGATACAGAGGAGACGTGGTGAAAATATATTAACTCCAGGTAAAATCCCGAAGTAATCCTCAATTGTTGGATCAGGGGGGACATGCGTTAGTGGATTTTATACCCAGGGTAAAAGTCATTGGGAAAAAGAGATTTGATATTTGAAATCTTTGAAGTTCGAAGCCCCAAAGGAAATCCCGATTGTCGATCGAGAAGAGGGTTGTTGAATCATTGATCTAGGTTGAAAGGTCAAACACCTAGGTAAAGGTAGTGCCATTGATTTATGAGACATGTGTCCATAGATCACCAGTTCTTGAAGGTTGGAGTATGGAAGAGAGTTGAGTTTGAGATTTAAAATTCCCGGAGTCCAGAATTGCAAAGAGAACCTTGACTGTTGATTCAGAGGAAGAAGATCTGGTCCATAGATAAAAAGGGCACATATTTGAAGCATTGATTGGATGTTATCTCCAAGATAGAGAGATCGACAATCCCATGTCATTGCGGGGAAATAAGTTGCAAGGAGGTTAAGGAATAGAAGGCGGGCCACAATTTTAACCATGGTTTCTCCAAGGGGACGCTTGGAGGTCATAGGAGCATTGCGGGCCCAAAAGTGGTTTAACTCCATACCTCTTATGACTGTTCCTGCAATCACGTGGTCATATCCCTAGGTCATATAAAGTGAGGGAATATTTGAAGGGGAGCTAACACCAACATTTTTAGTTTTCTCACAGAGCGAAAGGGGAAGGTCGCGGGTTGTTGTCATACCTACACCAAGAAG
>JZKD02S2124165.1:175807-188852 GCA_000966675.3 Picea glauca
TATATATACTAAGGAGACATTTTCATTTTGAATCATCTTGTACTTGAACATTTAAGTGGGGTAAAAGGAGGTTTCCCCCTTGAAGAGGCTTATTATCTGAAATTATCTCTTTTTCTAGGCATTGAGTACTTTTCCTGAGGTTTTTCTATGCTATATTGATGTTTGGTTCTTAACATGGGTGTTGGAGAACCTGTGAGATCTTTAGTGATAACTGGTTTGGGAATCCAAGTAACACTCTGGAACCGTCCTTGTGGATTCATAGCCCTGGCTCGGGGGTGACACTGCTATTGAGATTTGGAGAAGTAGTGTCTACAGTTGGGTGGAACGTCCTTGGTCTGTAGCCAGTTGGTGTCATATTTCATAAAGATAAGCTCTCTCTGTTGTGATGTTATTATCTGTTAATGAATGTTTTTCCACTGTATAGTTTAATTATCATTAACTAAATCTTTAGAATATGCATGATCACTGGATATTGTTGTGCATGTCATTAATTATTCTATCTTATGCATCCTTAATAAATAAAAAAGGTATCGGTATGAGAAATAATTCCAAGGGTGGGCTTGTAGGTATCATACCCCGACCTGTGTCTGGTTAGGTATGTTACAATTTGGTATCAGATCTTCTGGTTGAAACACCGAGCTGGTATGGGCTGGGTCTGTTGGTCAGAGTCTCATGGTTGAGATCAAACTCTGACCGTGAATTTGAAAATATCAGGAGGAATGGCGTTGTAGAAGCTACGCAGGAGATAGAACATCATAGATCCTCTGTAGGGGTTCAAAGGATCGTGACTATCCTCTTCAAATTCTGGAGCGATCACCACTATAGGATAAGGAGATATCCGATATCATTGGATCGGAGGACAAGTGAATCTGGGTAGCCTGATCCAGAGGTAAGTGCACGGACTTTAACCCTTTGTAAGTTCACATGGTAAGAAATCTTGCGAAGTCCAAGTTTGAAAAGGGATCACAACCGTTGATCGAAGGAAAGTGTGGACCATTGATATGGTCCCAAGAAACTCACGAGTTCATATATCGAGAGAAGAGAGGTGAGCATTCCTCCAACTTCGTAACTTGTGAAGTCCTGATTTTGTGGAGGAAATCTCAACCATTGGAGAACGAGGAGATCTGGACCGTTGATTTGGTCTCAAATAATTTAACGAGATGTGAAATCCCAATTCATGAAGGGGAGAGCATAATCGTTGGATCATGTGGATTGTGGACCATCGATCTGATGCAAGTGCAAGCTCAGGAGTCAAAAGAAGGGAGACAAGAAATATTTCGAAAACATGAAGCATGAAGTCGCGTAGCAATCGAGAGATTGTCCCTAGGTCATAGCGAGGGGTCACATTGATGAAGGTTAAGGGAAGGAGGTAACGCTCTCTAGGCTCCGGATTGAGATTTCTAAATTCGAGACAGACAAGGTTGGCTCATATGAAAATACCCGACATGTGAAGTTACGAAGCTCCCATGAGGTTGGCCTCGGGTCATAGCCGAAGGTCACATTGGTGAAGGATAACAGAGGAGCTAGCACACACTAGGCTCCAATTCGGGATTTCAGGACCTACTTTCAGGACTGCACCTTACCTCGTGGGAAGAAGGGGATAAAGGCACAAAAGGTAAAAGAAAGCTGGTAAAAGATAAGAGCCTAAGAATAAAACCTCAAGATGCTTCTCCCGGGGATCCCCGAGAAAGAAATAAAAGGATTCTCAACAAGAAACAAGAGGGACCTGAAAAAATAATAAAACAAGACCTAGTCAGAGGATAGGGGGTCTCATCATGAGCTAGCCTATTAGGTCCATGGGTACCTAGAAGTATGGAAATGCCACCAGCTGGTTACCATGTCAGGGTAGTGACTCTTGGTTGAATGGACAAGGGAAAGCAAGTCTCATCACGAGCTAGCCTTCTCATTTCTGTGAAAGTACTTGTGGGTAATGTGGTCAGATCTGGTCACCATGCCAAGGCAGTGTCCCCTGGTTATCTCTTGAACAAAAAAAAAGAAAAAAATAATAAAATAATAAAAAGGGAATAAAGGCAAGAATGGGCTTGGAAATAATGCATCCATGACAGGTACAACTTGCCTTCTACAACTAGGGTTTGCATGGTTATTTCTTGATGAATTGCAAGTATTTTTCTACAAAAATTCTTAAATGAATGATTGTAGTCTTATTTTCTTGCATATATTTATAATTTATTGGATCAAAACCCTAGGTGACAAGCACACAAGTATATCCTTGTCTCATGTCCCCTAATAGAGAAACTTTCAGCCATTGAAGAGGAAAAAGAGAGCCTAGCCATAACTACACTCATTTTTCTTCCTCTCCTTTGCTAGCCGTACCATTTAAAATTCAAGAGGAAGAAGATGTCCCATGTCTAGGTTATCTACACTTAGGACCGTTTTTCTTTTAGGGTTTGAAGAAAGAGACTTTTTGTAGCAACACTGTCCCTCATTAAGCCTTCTTATCTTGATTTTGTGCTTCATTTGAGCTAGTCATTTTTTCCAAGTTGACCTAAGGAAGGAGGAGAGAGAACGAGGCCTTGCTATAGCAACACTGGAGTGAGCCTCTCTCCCATAGGGTTTTGATTTTGGGGCCCTGCCATAGAAACACTTCAGAACTCTTCCCTCTAGTCCTTAGCCTTCGTCCTTCAACCCTTGCGTCCTTCACTTTTGACTCCATTAAACCCTAAAGACACTGATCTAAAGTCCTCCAACGTTGAAGTGAAACTTGATTACACTACTTTCAAAACATTTGAATTTCAAACTCTAACTTACTAACCCTAAGTCTTGTCGTCATCCTTGGTTATTATATATTTAGTGCAACAATGTTTTGTCTTAAGAGAAATTGAATGGTGGTTTAGGCATTAATTGAATAAGGTGTTGATTGGTTACATTGAATTCCACATTGTTCTAATATTTATTGGTGAAGTGTTATAATTTTTTATTTCTATTGATAAACACTGACTTCATCAACATTTATTGTTGATTTCTTATATGTTATTCAGATAGTCATCTATTATATGAAGTACTAACCCCATTGAGATATAGCTTTCACATATCAGTTTGTTGTTTCTTTTTTCCAGGCAGGTATACTTTCTTTGGGGGTTTACTTTAAATTGGCCTTTGGCCGGACTATCTGTTTGGGTGGTGACTTGTGAGGGGGAAACTTATCCTTGTCTTTTTATCCTCTTGCCTCCTCAAAACCCTAGTTCACTGGGGACGTCTCCCCTGGGCCTCACCTCCCTAAATAGAAATAATCTTCCCATCATGGTGACATTGGGTGGGATAGGTTCATGTTTCACCAGTTTGACCTACAAAACTCATGCCTTCTATCCTTGCTACAAACTTTGCGATAACAAAGACTATGCACCACATCCAAGAGGCTACAACAGTCAAAGATATGGGAAGAATCTATGAAGATTTAAATGATCAACAAGAAGAGTACCAATCCAATATGATCGAGGTGGAAGGTAAGATCATAAATAAACCTGTTACTATTTTGATTGATTCAGGAGAAATTCATTGTTACATTGATCCTAAGATAGTGGATAGATTGCATTTGGAAAAAAGTAAACCTGGAAAGGAAAGTTTGGTTTAGTTAGACACTAGAACCAAAAGAAGAATCCATGATATGGTCAGAAGTTGTTCTATAAGTCTTAATGGCATGAATACTAGTACTGATTTGAATATCATACCATTGGGGTCTTATGATGTTCTGATTGGGATGGATTGCTTGGAAAAGCATCATGTTGTCCTATATTGTCATAACAAGACATTTACATGTCTTGATGGAAATGGAGAACAGAGAACTGTGAAAGGAGTTCCAAGACCCATCTCTATAAGGAAGATTTCGGCCTTACAACTGAAAATATGTTTTAGAAAAGGATGTCAATTATATGTAACTCACGTGGAAGAGCCAGTTGATGCAAAGGGGGCAAGCCTTGAATATTTCTTGGTGCTATAGGAATTTGAAGATGTATTCCAAGAAATACCCAGATTTCCACCAAGAAGGGAGAAAGATTTCTCAATTGATTTAGTGCCAGGAGTTGCCCCGATGTCAAAAAAACCTTACATAATGAGCACACTAGAGCTAAAAGGATTACAAATGCAGTTGGAGGAATTGTTGAAGAAAGGGTACATACGTCCAAGTGTTTCACCTTGGGGAGAACCAACACTTTTTGTCAAAAATAAGGATGGAACCTTGAGGCTGTGTATTGACTTCCGACAACTGGACAAGTACACTATAAATAACAAGTATCCTCTACCCCGAATTGATGACCTATTTGACCAACTAAGAGGAGAAAATATATTTTCAAAGATTGACCTGAGGGCGGGATACCATCAGGTAAAAATCAAGGAAGAATACAATCATAAGACAACCTTTAGGACCAGGTATGGACATTATGAATTTGTAGTGGTTCCTTTTGGACTGACCAATGCACTAGCTGTCTTCATGTGCTTAATAAATGGCATATTCATAAATTATTTGGACAACTTTGTCATAGTATTCCTGGATGACATACTTATCTATTCTAAGTCTGAAGAGGAGCATGAACATCACTTAAGATTGGTATTGCAAGTACTAAGAGAATATCAGTTGTATGCCAAGTTGAGTAAGTGTTCTTTTTATCAAAAGCAAATCCATTACTTGGGAAAACTTATTTCATAGCAGGGCATAGTAGTAGATCCAGAGAAGATTGAAGCCATTAGAGGATGGCCAACACCCAGAAATGTGTTAGACATCAGATCTTTTATGGGATTAGCTAGATACCTCAAAAGGTTCATAGTAGGGTTCTCTAAGATTGCTCATCTCATCACTTATTTGCAAAAGAAGGGAACTAAATTTGAGTGGACACTCAAGTGTGAAAATAATTTTAATCTCTTGAAGGAATTACTTACTAGTGCGCCTGTGTTAAAGATTGTTGACCCAAATGAAAGTTTTGTGGTATGTACAGATGCTTGTAAGGAAGGAATTGGGGGAGTCCTCATGCAAAATGAACATGTCATTGGATATGAGTCCAGAAATATTAAGGAACATGAGAGGAACTATGCCATGCATGACTTGGAACTTGTTGCCATTGTTCATGCCTTGAGGATGTGGAGGAATTATCTCACAGGGAAGAAATTCAAATTAAGAACAAAGCACATTGTCCTGAAGTATATTTTTGAACAACCAATGTTGAATTCCAGTAAAACAAGATGGATGGAGTTTTTAAGTGAATATGACTTCGATGTCAAGCATATCAAGGGAAAGGAGAATAAAGTTGCTGATGCACTTAGTAGAAGAGTGCATATCATGCATGCTACTATTGTCAGTATGCATCAGTCAGACTTGAAGAGTATAATTTTAGATGGTCTTGTTACAAACCAACATTACCTACAGGTAAAGGAAAACTTGCAGTAAGGATATGTACAACAAAAAATAAAGAGTATGAGATAAAGGAAGATGGATTACTCAAGCATAAAAATAGAATCTATGTTCCTAGTTCCAGAGAACTGGGGAATGTGGTACTGAAGAAAATGCATGATGTTCCTTATGTTGGACATCTCAGATACCAGAAAAAAATTACAACAGTAAGAAGCCAGTTCTTTTGGCCGAGAATGAAGAAAGATGTTTCTGATTACATCGCTCGATGTATGGAATGTCAGAAGGTGAAGGCTGAGCATAGGCACCCAGCGGGTTTGTTGTAGCCATTGAAAATCCCCGAGAAGAAATGGGAAGTGATCAACATGGATTTCATCACAGTATTACCCAGGATGAATAAGAAACATGATTCAGTCATGGTGGTGGTTGAAAAATTAACAAAGGCTACTCATTTTGTGCCTGTGAAGACAACACATACATCGGCTAATATTGCAGAAATTTTCATGAAGAAAATTGCTAGGTTGCATGGGATACCTAGGACAATCGTAGTAGACAGAGATACAAAGTTTACCTCAAATTTCTAGAGGGGATTGTTTAAAGTATTTGACACAAATCTAAACTTTAGCACAACATATTATCCCCAGACAGATGGGAAAACTGAGAGAGTCAATCGAATAATTGAAGACATGCTGAGAATGTATGTGATGGATAAGCCATCTAAGTGGGAAGATTACTTACACTTGGTTGAATTTGCATATAATAATGGGTATCAAGATTCATTGAGAATGATCCCATTTGAAGCCTTGTATGGTAGGAAATGCAATACTCTAGTGATCTGTGACAACCCAGTAGATAGAGTGGTACTTTGGTCGGAGTTGCTCAAGGACATGGAAGACTAGGTGGTCAAGATTAAGCAGAATTTAAAGGAAGCTTAGGATAGATAGAAATTTTATGCAGACAAGAATAAGACAATTAGAGAATTTAAAGTAGGGGAGCATGTACTTTTGAAAGTGAATCCCAAGAATATGTCTTATAAATCGGGTAGTTGTACCATGTTGAAAGCCAAATTCTATGGTCCATTTGAAATATTGGACAGAATAGGGCCAATTGCATACATGCTTGCGTTGTCTGCTTCCATGAATGTGCATAATGTATTTCATGTATCTTTACTAAATAAATATGTACATGACCCTAACCATGTTATTGATTGGAATTTGATTCAAGTAGACAAAAAGGGAGACTTTTAGTTTCAACTAGTGTGGGTATTGGATAGAAAAATCAAAATGCTCTGGAATCGAGTTATAGAGCTGGTAAAAACTCAGTGGACCTGCTATGGTCCTGAATATGCTACCTGGGAGCATGAAGATTCCATGCGGGTAGAGTACCCACAGGTTTTTGAATAAATTTGAGATTTTGATATCTATTTTGTATGTGCACTGAGGACAATGTCAAAATAAGGGGGAGGGGATGTAACACCCTAGGTTTTGAACCCCCCACTTTAAATAATGTATTGTTACAATGCTGAGAGGCTTGAGTGACCAAACAATTATTAAAGGGCCAATATGCCCAATAAATGTAATGTTTCGATCATCATTAATAATAAACACATCACTGGCTGTTAGACGGACAAGGAATAGAGTTATAGGGGGCTATGATTTCACAAGAGAGGGGGATTGGGAGGCTAAATGTTTATTCCTATGTTAATTGAATTTTTTCCTAAGGGAGGGATCAATTACGTGAGATTCTTGGGGAGGCCAGGACGTTCTTGATTTCCCCATGAAATAATTAAACCAACCCCTGGTATAATTGTGGGGTTGGTCATTGGCTTGTTCGCTCCATCACCTTTGCATTACCCCATTATTTCTCTCACGCACCCATCACGCACTCCCATTCACTCACCTACCTCTTCCATCCATCCTCACCTATGTCTTGGTATCAGGAAGGGGGACCGAGCTGCTGAAGAATAAGCCACAAAATAGTTGGTTGTAATGGTCACTGGTGTGATCTAGTCCTGCCTTGAGGCCTGCATGTATGAGATGCAGTGGCTTATGTCCAACATTTCTCACAGTAACGATTCCTGAGAGTTCCATCATTGAGATTCTAGATCAGTTGCGTTGGAGACCCGAATAAGGAGAAGGACTACCTGAGGGACTACATGGCAGAGAAAGGTGGAGGTCCATTCTCTTGGGTGGTGCAAGCTGGTTAAAAGAGAGCTGGGTACTTGGATTGTTGTGGGTGTTGGAGAGCCTGTGAGAGATTTAGTGATAACTGGTTTGGGAATCCAAGTAACACTTTGAAATTGTCCTTGTGGATTCATAGCCCTGGCTCGGGGGTGATGTTGTTGTTGAGATTTGGAGCAGTAGTGTCTACGGTTGGGTGGAACGTCCTTGGTCTACAACCGTTTGGTGTTATCTTTCATAAATATAAGTGCTCTATGTTGTGATGTTATTATCTGTGTATGAATGTTTTTCCACTGAATATTTAATTATTATTAATTGAATCTTTAGAATATGCATGATCGTTGGATAATGCTATGCATGTCGTTAATTTTGTTGTCTTATGCATCCTTAATATATAAAGAAGGTATCGGTATGAGAAAGAAGTCCAAGGGTGGGCTTACAGGTATCATACCCTGGCATGTGGCTGGCTAGGTATGCTACATTTGTACTCTATTCAGTTGTTGTTGATAACCCAAGGATTGTAGTTCGTAATAAAAAAAAAATTATACATACATCTTGTGTTCTTTGTGTTCCTTTTGGTGATGAATTATTTATGATATATGTTGTTGATGCATGCTCACACTTAACTAGTTATAAAAGACAACAGTAAATAATGAGTAAATGGTGATTCCTAACTAATGAGTTTTGTGAAGCATAATTTTTTGGGAAAAAGAAACCTACACTGTTCACCCCCTCTCTTAGTGTAGTCAGTGTGTCCAACACCTGTTGTGGGAGTATGAGGACTTGTTTCCGAAAAAATTCTCATAACTAAAAGGTATAAAGGGACCCATGGGAGAAATGAAAATTGAGTTGAAACCCGACTTAAGACATGTGAAACACAGACCATACTGACTATTCCTATAATAAAAGAGAAGGTCAAGAAGGAAGTTGAAAAAATGCTTGTGGCATGACTTATTTTCCCAATTGAAGAAGCATAGTGGATTATCCCCATAGTTATCTAGAGAAAGAAAGATACATAATAAATTCAGGTTTGTGTGGACTACAAAAGTATGAATTCCGCATGAGTGCACAATCTGTTTCCAACACCTTTAAGTGACTAAGTGTTAGATCATGTTGCGGGAAAAGAATATTATTCATTTACAGATCGATTTTCAGGATATCACCAAGTCAAGATCTCAGAGGAAGACAAGAAGAAGACCACATTCATAACTTAATGGGATCATTCGTATACAACGTAATGCCCTTTTGCTTGAAGAATTCCCCTGCAGTTTTCTCTCAGATCGTAATAGAAACATTTCGAGAGTTCATCCACATGTTTGTAGAAGTCTACATGGATGACTAGAAGGTATACAACTTGTTAAAATACCATGTTGGGATACTTCGATTAATTTTTGATAGACGTCGTGAAATGCATATATCTCTAAATCTAAGGAAGTGCATTTTCTATGCACCTCATGGCAACCTATTTGACCATATTGTATGCAAAGAAGGAGTCTTGGTATACCCAGCCAAAGTTGTGGTCATTCTAAACATGAAACCACCTACAAGTTCTAAGCTATTGCGCTCCACACTGGGACATATAGGATATTACCGCAGGTTCATTAGAAGATATGCAACTATAACTGCACCCCTAGAGAAATTGCTGAAGAAGTCCAAACTATTCTGGTGGGAACCATAATGTGACAAAGCATTCAACATTCTCAAAGAAAAACTAAGTACTACACCGATATTGATATTTACAGTTGAGAAATTGAAATCCATGTACATGTGGATGCATCAGGTATTGCCCTGGGATCCATTTTAGCACAACCAGGGGCAGGAAATATGGACCACCCTATCTATTTTTTGTAACAACCCTAGTTGAACAAATGTGAAGGATTATTAAGTAAAAATTAATTAGGGGATTAATCGTCTTAATATGGTATTAATTAAATAGGATAGGTATAATAAAACTAATTAAATAATTATTGATTAATTAATGGTTGCAATTTAATTAATTAATTGATTAATTAAACTACTTATTACATTTAAAAACATGAGTATTAAATTTAATAAATTAATAATTTATATAATTAAATTGAAAGGTTACGTACACAACAAAGGATAACTTATTAATTGTGAGAGGATAAGATATTAAATAAAGGGGGATAAGGGGCATTAACGGGAAGGGATAAGAAGGTAATAAATGAGTTAGGTAGGGAGTAAAAGAGGCATGAAGTCGGTGAAGGAGGGATAAGGAAGGGAAGGAGTTGGACGGGAGGCCATTCTACGGAGGTTGGGGGGATGAATTTTGGGGAGCTATGGATTTGCAGAGAGAAGTGAAGTTATGGAGTAGGATTGATATAGTGCACCGGAGTTGCTGGGGGTTTTGGGCACGGGGGCCAGGATATCCGTTGATATCCTGGAGCTAGGGAGTTACCTAGTTGGCAGGGAGGAACTAGGTTTCGGGCAATGTTTTGCAGAAGCAGTCAGAAGCAGTCAAAGAGGCAAGCGACGAAAAAATGAAGGTCATTAGCATCAGGTTCAGGTATTTCAAATTTTGTAATTGTTTTTAATCAGTTATAAAAATTTTATTATGTGTTGATTAATTTATAAATGCTTAGGTGCTCAATTAAACGAATTATTGAATTTTGTTTACGTAAATTCTACTCGGCCCCTACATTTGGTATCAGAGCCCTGGTTCAAATCTGGAACCAAGGGCCTAAATAAGGGGTTTAGTTATAGTAAATCCCTAAATAAATGTATTAGGGTGAATAAAAATTTGGGCCTTAAGGGCCAAAACTCCAGCCACGCTTAACCTGCAAACAAAACATAGAAACTTTAATAAAAATAAAAATAAAATAAATAAATCCAATACGAATTTACTGAAGTAAAACAAGCTACGTAGGCGAGTTAAGTACAGTCGTTTATAAAAAAAAAAGTAGATATGGAACAAATGAAGAGCATAATTGAAGATGAATAGATTGACGAACATCAATGACCACTGTAATACACCTATATATATATAAACTTCAGAGTCTTGAATTGGAATTTGATTTGCATTGCATCGAAGGCAATATAATCTTATCTTTGTTTTTAACTAGGTTAGACCAGCGCTACCTTTGGGATGAGGGTTTGTATGATGCTCCGATCGATCATCATTCTCAGAGCATGATTATGATGATGAGTGTCTTCTCGTCTTCGGGCGCACATCGATACTTGATATGTGTGTTTCACCGGGGTTATTAGCTGCACCGATGTTTGCCTAGTTTTTATCCCCTTCAACCTCCGACAATAGGAAAATGCGTCCATTAATCCTACGGGGCATTGGAGGAATGAAAAGAATCCATATGATGATGCGGATGAAGGAAAAGTATGGATTTGAGTGTGAATTTGAATCGATTAGACAAGCTTGAGATGCCCTGAAAACTAGAGAAGCAGTATTTGTCATGTTGTGCTCAGAAGTAGTTCGTTCTGCACTACATAAAAGAAGATCAAGGAGTCAAAGAATCATAAAATTGGCCAAATTGAACAAGATCATCTACTCAGATACATTATTTTCAAATCAATTTATTCTACTCTCAAACGGGCCTTAATATCCCTTTGAAGAAGTGGTCAACGCCAAGGATAAGAGAATTGCAATAGTAATTTCCTCTCTTCTACCTCTTTAGTATAACTGCTCGATGCAGGTTTATAGGTTCAACCATTCCATTCATGCAGATAAACATGAGCCATTGTAACAACTCATTCAAAGAGGTATATAAGTTTAAATATAATATAGTGTTATCGATTACAATGAGAACATATTTCTCACACATTGCAAGGCTCTGTACTACTATTATACTTGATGGCTGATTATAGCCCACCGTGTTGGTAAACCAAACTGCTAATATAGTTATTCACCCAAAATGGATGCACAACTAGACTCAATGTTCATCAAACATTTTGATTACTATTCCAGGTCAATGGTAAAATCTTGTACAGACCTCTCCAAATATGATCCATTATGACCCTCTATGGGTATACTTACAGAGGTAAACCCACCCCTGTTTGAGCATCCGTACAAGAACTTGGGTATGCAACCTACTCTACTGGGTCAGTGATATTACACAAAGTAGATTAATAAGTCTAAGTTTAATATAATAATAATAGTATAACGGACAATAGTTGCTGGCATATCTACAATGACACACACAAAGAAACCCATGAAATAATGGAAGCATCAAATTTACCATATAGTGATTAGCTAGCCCATAATCTGATAATAAATAATCAATAACGTCTCTAAGACTGCAGTCGCCAATTGGGCATTGACTCACTCGTGAGGAGTTGTATACCGTCCACTATGGTTCAATTCTGGTTGTGGTGTGCCCCATCTGAAGGGAATAAGCTTCGAAAGGATGAGGCCAGGTGTAAGTCTAGGCAATTTTGACAGAATAGCTACCCCTCGACCTGACATCTAACCCGAAAGGAAGACGACAGTGACTCAGCAGATGTTATTGCGGCAATTTATTTTTTTCAAATAACAATAAAATAAGTTAAATTAATATACAAAAAGTAATGCTCAGGAAAAAAAAAAACGCTTCAGAAAGAAAGGTTACGACACCTAAAGAAATTGAGGGCGACGATAATAATATCTTTCCAGTGGCCTGTGAGAATCCGCAAGCTACAGCAAGAGACGCAGCGGACAATATCGGGCAGGTGACTATGCATTGTAAAGCCATTTGTATCAATTAACCTGGGCTCGAAATCTCTTGAACATTAAGATCCAACCATATGAAGAACTGAGAATTTACCCTTTTTCAGAAAATTTGGGATTCTTCTGGAAGTTGGGCTTCTTGTTTCTCTCTAACGCTGGGGAGGCAAATTTCACAAAACCGAACAAGGACATCAATACGTTGACTTAGAAAATTATATCAACATCTATATATATACAACCCACTCTTCCCATTTGGTGTAGTCAGATACTTATCTATAGCTATGCAGAAGCGAAGAATGCCGAATTGGAATTTGGGAAAAGATGTGTACAAGCGAAGAATGCCAGGAATTCTGGAAAAGAAAAACGACGTAGCTCTCTGTTTGAGTTTAACAATGAGCCAGCGAAAGAGCCATTCAGAGCTCCATTGAATGATTTCCCACCAAATCAGTCACTCGATTTACGAATTTGATGTTCTAAGAACAATCTGAATCAAAACTACGCAAACACGAGCAAGAATTGAACCCCTATACATTCGATTTGCCTGCAAAACTACGCAAACACAGGCAAGTATTCAAAATTTTGCATTTGAATTCGCCGAATTTGGCGTGGCGGAGAGATTTCCCTGCAGATCTGAAGCTTGAAGCCTAGGAACAACTTAGGTGTTTGGTATTGAGAGACGAAGGCCGGGCACATGGACCTCATGCCAGAAGCCCGACCTTAAAGGCTGCCAGCGAATGCCACGGATATATTTTTTATATATATTAATGTTTTGTTTTAATAATTTGTTTAAAAGTATTAATACGTTTTTTTTTAATAATTAAATTATCA
>JZKD02S2124165.1:196491-213576 GCA_000966675.3 Picea glauca
TACTTACTGATAATGTCGGTTAATTGTTATGAATGTGTGAACCGTGTTTCTTTTCCTTGTACCATAAGATACCTTAACTTTGGGACGAAGTTTACTGAAGGGTGGGTGTATGTAATAACCCTAGTTGAACAAATGTGAAGGATTATTAAGTAAAAATTAATTAGGGGATTAATCATCTTAATATGGTATTAATTAAACAGGATAGGTATAATAAAACTAATTAAATAATTATTGATTAATTAATGGTTGCAATTTAATTAATTAATTGATTAATTAAACTACCTATTACATTTAAAAACATGAGTATTAAATTTAATAAATTAATAATTTATATAATTAAATTGAAAGGTTACGTACACAACAAAGAATAACTTATTAATTGTAGGAGGATAAGATATTAAATAAAGGGGGATAAGGGGCATTAACGGGAAGGGATAAGAAGGTAATAAATGAGTTAGGTAGGGAGTAAAAGAGGCAGGAAGTCGGTGAAGGAGGGATAAGGAAGGGAAGGAGTTGGACGAGAGGCCATTCTACGAAGGTTGGGGGGATAAATTTTGGGGAGCTCTGGATTTGCGGAGAGAAGTGAAGTTATGGAGTAGGATTGATACAGTGCACTGGAGTTGCTGGGGGTTTTGGGCACGGGGGCCAGGATATCTGTTGATATCCTGGAGCTAGGGAGTTACCTAGTTGGCAGGGAGGAACTAGGTTTCGGGCAATGTTTTGCGGAAGCGGTCAGAAGTGGTCAAGGAGGCAAGCGGCGGACAAACGGAGGTCATTAGCATCAGGTTCAGGTATTTCAAATTTTGCAATTGTTTTTAATCAGTTATAAAAAAATTATTATGTGTTGATTAATTTATAAATTCTTAGGTGCTCAATTAAACGAATTATTGAATTTTGTTTACGTAAATTCTACTCAGCCCCTACATTTTTCCAGCAGAAAACTTTCACAAGCTTAGCACAACTACACAACCACTAAAAGGGAAGGTCTAGCTATGATTTATGCATTACAAAAGTTTAAACACTACTTGTTAGGCTCTCATTTCAATTTTTTACTGACCATTCTCCATTGACGTACCAAGTCAATAAAAAAATGCTTGAAGGAATAATTTGTCAGTGGCTAATGATTTTTCAAGAGTTTTCATTTGAAATAATTGTCAAACCAGGAAAATGTAATATAGGTCTAGATCACCTTTCCAGGTTGGAATCATGAGAAAGTGGTGGAGCAATGGATGATAAGCTCCCAAATGTAGCCCTGTTTTGAATTGAAACCATCTTGGAGTATCTGGAAGACATTGTTTCCTTCCTTGGTACAAGGACCTGCCCAAAAACTTACTCCACAACCCAAAAGTGACATATGGTGGTTCGCGCAATAGAATATCAACTGATTGCTAGAAAACTTTACAAATTGGGACTAGACAACATTCTTAGGAGATGTGTCTTGAACCACAAAAGGAAACATATTTTGTGGGAATTCCATAATGGAGCTGCGGGAGGACATGTCAGAGGTAAATCTACTGAACAAAAGATAATTCAAGATGGATTATGATGGGCTACATTATTTAAATATGCTAAGGAATATGATATATCTTGTGACATCTACTAAATAGTAGGAAATCCATCATGCATGGATGAATTACCCCTTCAACCAGTCAGGGAACTTCAAGCATTTGAGAAGTGGGTTTTTGACTTTATTGGATTGATCAAACCCCTGACTAAGCACCCAAAGGATAGATACATCATTACCACAATGGATTACCTCACAATATAGGATGAAATATAGGTAGTTCAAGACTATTCGACACATACAACTGCTAGATTTATCTTCGAGAACGTTATCACTCAGGTTGTATGTCCTAGAAGTTTGACCAATGATCAAGGTAGTCACTTTATGAGCCACACAATCACAATGTTGACAACATAATTCCTTATGCAACACCATAAGAGTAGTCCCTACTGTTATCACTGAAAAATCATTCGCAACATTGCACACAAATGGTTAAGGAAAAACATCAATGCCAACAACAATTAGTCCACCTACAACACTAAAATTCATCCAGAAGGAAAAAATATATGTATTGGGGTCAAAAATCAGAATGCCCAAAATCACCAAAGGGAGTGCGTGCATAGTGCATAGAGTGTGCATGCCAACACATGCCTCAATGCAAACTATGTACAAAATGCATGACTGTGTACGAGAAAATCCATGCAGTTCTTTGAACGACACATTTATGGATCTTGTCGGCCCCTCAACCACTTCTGGTCTGACCCCCAACACGATTTGACACTTGTATCCGAGTGAAATCTAACTTGGAGGTTGGTCAAGGTCTATAGGGTGCCCTAAAAGGCCAGTTGTTCACACTATGAACCAATTACATTTTTCCATGTATGAATTCTATAAATAAGATCCATGGGTGTGCTAAGAAACCAAGATCTTCAAGGTATTATTATGTTGCAAGAATTCTTCCTTGAGAATCCTATTTTCTCTTTGAGGCCTTCAAGCACCATTGAAATAGGCCATTCCACTCACCTCTTGAGGGAATAGGCATTTTTTTTCTTCACCATTTTCCATTTCTTCCATTGTAAAGAGAAGAGCTCTCAATTAGGGAACTCAAGGGCCCTCCCAAGGAGGAAGAGGGGACTCATAAGTCCCTATCTTTCTCTACGGTGTTTTTCCTACTAATCTATTGATCCATTGGTAGCATTATGTTGGTAATTGTTTGATTTTCATGGTTCTAAGTTTCTCATGATTTCTAACATTTTTTTCTTAGTTGTTTTAGTTTTATTTCTTTTTTTTCATATGTGTTTGTCTTATCTAACCCACTCACAAAATTTTGTCTTTTCTAGTAGGATTATCTAGAATTGCAAGTGTTGTTGTTTTGCTCACCCAAGTGACAAAACCAACACAACACCTACCATCCACAAGCTAATGGTACAATGAAGTCATTCAATAAAATTCTAGAAAGAGGACTAACAAAAGTATGTTGTGCAAATAGGGAAGACTAGGATGATATAGTTCCAACATTCATGTGGGATTATAGGAATACCACAAAGAAGCTACATAGGTATACTCCATTTCATTTGGTTTATGGGAAAGAAGTTGTTGTACCTACATATTTTATTAACCCTAGTCTCTATATAGCACATGCTACACACATGATAGATGATGAATCAATTGTGCAGAGGATTCCAGACTTGCAAGAGCTTGAGGAAGTGAGATTTTTAGCAGATTTTCATCAAACAGTTGAGAAAGCTAGACAAAACGCTTGGCATGGCAGGCATATTAAGTCCAAAATATTCATGCAAGGGGATAAGGTACTACTCTATGACAACCGATATCATAATCATCTAGGCAAGTTGTGCATGCATTGGTTGGGTTCATAAATAGTTGAAAAAATCCAACACTCTGGTGCAATCAAGCTAGTGCAGCTGGATGGTATCCTTCAACCAGGATGGGTGAATGGCGCCTGCCTGAAACCCTATATTTCTCATTATTGAGACAAATTATTGTTTATCCAGTCCAAAGGAGCATGTATAGTAGTTATATTTTGATTTCCTATAATTTATTTAATTCAGTTAATAATGTCCGAGTGTGCATTGTTGCGCCACAACATGTACTTATTTTTTAGTCTGAGCATCGATTTTGCACAGAACTTCTTACTCATCCACACAAGATCATAATATCCACCATTAAATTAAATGAAGTCATTAAATATGACAGGGACCCCCATTTTGGTTGGAGGGGAGGCATAATCAGAGCCTCAACTGAGCAATTGGAGCAGAGGATCCAACAGGCCGAACAAAAAGTTGATTTCTGGAAACAAGAAGGACTCCTCGCACAATCACAATGAACACAATAGGAATATTCAAAAATTTAGGCAGAACGGAAGGTAGAAAAGGTAAAGGAAAAACTCACAGAGGCCTAGAGAATGGTCAGAAAGACAATGCCTCAGCTACCAGAATCTAGCGCAACAAGCGAGCCTATGGAGCAGATCGAATTACATCAGGTATCCTAGTCAGATATGGGAGAAAGAGAAGAAAATATCGAATTACAGTTGCGGGACATTAAGCGAGATGTTGAACTGCAACCCAAGAAGCTACAATAGCAAATGGAAAAAACCGTTTTGGAAGGAAACAACGCAACATCAACCTTGCATAAAAGGACTACAGAATGCACACAAATATTCAAAGAGGTTAGCGATTGGATGGGAATCATTTCAAGTTGAAACCAAACATTGGAAGACTTGCACATGAAGATCCAATTGCTCAATGAAGAAGCAACCAACACCATGGATCGACTGGAACAACAAGATAAATTTGACAATATCCAGTAAGCGAAAAATGATCTCAATGCATCATATGAAGCTCAAATTGTGGCTAACAAATAACTACAAGAGTTTTGACCTATAGTCCAGACAACGTATCTATAGATGCATCAATTGGACTCCATATATGACTCGGAATAGAACTCTCTAGTTGCATCCAAGACAAAATAATGCATTACGGACGCCACCCAAAAAATTGTTGTTGAAGCTTCACTACTTCCCAGGAAGTGGCAGGACAAAGTGGACAACTTCCAATATGTCAAGAAAAGATCCCTAGAACTAGTACTTGAGTTGGGCCCTTCGTTTGAAGAATATAAAGAAGAAATAGTCCAAGTTGGAAATCGAAGCAACCTCGAACTAGAAGGTAAGCAAGAACAACAAGCCGAAGTCTTGACTCGGGATGAGTCAAGGATGTGTTCAGAGCCTATTGGGCCCTTCATTTTGATGAAGAAGTTGTGCAAGATATGTTGGAGCTTCATTTTGGAGAACATAATTTGCGCAAGTTGTTGAGGAGATGGATGATGGACTAAAGGGAAGAAACAAAAAGCGGTTGGAAGGATAGTGCAACATCAATTTTGAGGAAAGAAGTTGCAACAAGATCAAGAATAAGAGAGAACTCTTGGGTTCTTAACCAACAAACCTAGATCAAATTCTATATATAGGGGATCCATATGATTGTAAAGAGGTTGATATGGGATTGTTGTTGTTTATCAAATCACTCTTAGTATCATTCATGTTGTTAGTGTAGTTGAGTTTTGGAGATATGGGTAAGATCCAGACTATCAATGTACCAGAGTTCTATGTCAGTCTATATGTAGAGGAGCAAGAGACTATTACCTCATCTCATATTTTATGAGGAGCATCCTCTCATTACTTGTGTATGTGAATAGAGTTGTGAGAAGAACCCAATATGCTAATATAATTGGAGGCCCAAATTTTGAATATATCTTGTGTATTTAGTCCTATGAATGTATTGAATGTTTCTTTGTACTATCTTTTAGGTATGATATACTTAAATTATTCCTTATGAATGACAACACAACTCTGTCTCTTTATTATCAGTTAGGATATGTTCATAACTGCTATAGGTTTAATTTATTTTGCACAAGGCTAATATGAATATTGATAACTCGAAGATCTATCTAAGTAGTCTCCTTACCCTTCCCTCTCTTTCTCCTCTCGGTTGCGCTTCGGGTGTGACTTATTCCCTCCATGGAAGATGAAAATTCCAGCACTCTAGACTACTTCGGTGCCTTTTGTTGGTAACTGTAAGAGGAATATAGTCTGAACACTTTTGCGCCAACAAACATGACATGCCATGAATATTTGAAGTCAAGAAATAAAGTAATGAATGATTTCTATATATGTTAGAGAGTTAAAAGAGGAAGCACCAGTGGAAAATAAGCAACACTGGAAGAGAGGAAAGGAAACATTTATAGGTATCCCTACAATAATATACATGACATATTGCAGATAAGTCAAGGGAATTAAAATAATCAATAGATCTAGAAAGGAATATCACTAGCATACAAACAAGGGGAGACATATCGATAGGGGGAGTTACCATTTTTCCCATGATGTCAAAGGAAGAGAAAGAGAAATATTAGAAGAGTAAGGGTCAAGTTAATGAAGTCAGATAAGTATTTTTTATAGAATGTATACTTTCAGGGAAAGTCACAAGATAAGAGGAACATGAGGAGAGAAATATGTGAAGAGAAAGAACAAAGGCAATGAAAAAGAGAGAAAGAGAAGAAGCATGAAAACATGGGGAGAAAATCCAAGGAGAGATACCCTTTTCCATTGATGTCAAAGGGGATAGAGAGAAACATTAATGAGGAGAAATGGTCATAGGGGGAACATGAGTATTGGAGTATCAGTGTTGCTATAGGTGTTTCCATCAATGCCAGTGTTTCCATCAACGCCAAGGGGGGAGATTGTTGGACAATTGGTTTTAATTCATGTCAACCCTTGGAGAAGTCCAGAATCCCTAGATATGTGGTTGATATTGGTGGTGCGCTAGTTTTCATTGATTTCAACAAGAATGGTTGATGTCATCGAATGTGATGGGTACATTTGATGAAGTATACATGAATCCCTAGAGGTGTGGTTATGGGTGTTGGAGTTACTTCACACACACCTAGGATTTATTTTTCCTAAATTTTTTCCTATGTTTATTAGTCATTATTCAGTCTCCTATATTTTAGGGAGAATATTCCTCTAGGAGAATATTCTCTTCAGTTCACACTTCAGTTTGATTAGTTGAGTAGAGTCTAGATGCCACATTGGTATTATCACCATGCAACATTGGGATCATCACCAATTAATGCGCATTGTCCTTGGGATCATCATCATACTAGTGCATTACTCATGATTCCTTTATCTTCTCCTCACTTCACTTTGTTTCAGTCAATTAACTGAAGATTGATAGACTAGTTAACTCAGCTAGGTGGTAGTTCGCTCTCGTAACTGCCCGAGAGACTAGACTAGGTGGCAGTTTACTATTGTAACTGTTGGTGTGTCTATAGATCACTCTATAAGACCACTATGGAACATTGGATTCTCCTCCAGTGCGCATTAGTTGAGTTATACATATATATCATGTGTAAGTTATCATTCATTCTTTTGGTTAATGAGAATTCTTCCATTATTTCTGTCCTGCTTCTCTTTTCTCATATTTTCTCTGCAACTATGTATGCAATTCCTATATAGATCTATTATGTGCAGGTTCAAAACATTTACATGGTATCAAAGCCAATGAAATTCTAGGTAAACGACACACCAAATTATTTTTGCAGGTATCGAAGATTGAAGACAGTGGAAAAATGGAATTTCCAAAAGAATTCATTCTTACACCGTACAATTTCTTTGCATGGAAGGAGAAGATGATAATGCATATTCAAGGTAGAGGATTATACCGGTTAACCATGAACACATAGATAGAACCATCATCATCCATAGAAAAATTCAAGTATCTAAATTGAATGGATGAAGCGTTTGGAACAATTTGTAGTCTCATTTCTCCTAAACTCCTCTTTCACATATCCTCCTGTAAAATCCCTAATGAATCCTGAACCACCATGGAATGGATTTTTGGAAAATAGAATCAGATGAGGGGACACATTCTTGATATGGAATTTCTCACATTGGATCCAAAAACCTTCGACAATCTCCAATATTTCTTTACCAAATATAAGGATTTGTTGTCGCAACTCAAGGCTTACATGGTTGATAAATATAAAGAGGATAAAAAAATGGTTTTCACCATTCTCTCCAAACTTGGTAAATAATACTCAGTGTTTTTATCCACATTCCATTAATTTAGGTTTTCCTTTGGATCTACCTTGACGATGCCCTCTCTTGAGGCCTTTATCAAATCTTTGACACAAGTGCAAAAGAAGCTCATCAATATGGAAAAAATAAAAGGCCCAAAGGTGCATGAACTTACTGTGCAAGATGGAAGTGGTCATCAATATTAGAAATCTAAAGATAAAGAAAAATGGAAATCACTTGCAAATCCGAAGAAGGAAGGGTACTCAAAACCCTTCAACCATGCCTCCGGATCCAAAGGTGGAAAGGGAAGAAAAGGGGAGAAATGCACTTACTTCCATAAAGGATTCCATCAAGAATCCACATGTATGCAGAAAAAAATAGAACTAATGACCCAAATACTTCAGCAAAACAACCTTGGAGATCATTGTTAGCCTCATAATCCTAAATTTATATAGTCTAAGTATTTTTTAGTTTAAATGTTTTTATAAATTAGTTTATTCTAGTTTGTTAGGATAAGGACACCTAGCTTCTATGTAAATGAAACCTATCATACTCATGTGATTATGTGATTGGTTTTTCTCCTAGATTTTAGTTTAGAGTTGAGCTATATAAACAAGCTCCTTCTTCAAGTGAGGTTAAAGGAGATTATTGTTAGGATATTTAGACACTTAGGAGTTAGTTAATATCTACTTGGTCTAATATGTCGTTAGGTAAAAGTGTGTTTCTTTAGTATGCATTAGTATGCATTTGTAGTTAGGAAATCCGACGGTCATGATATGTTCCCGACATAGAGTGATCCGACGGTTCATACTCTCCTTGATCTTAATGGCCATTGATCTGTGGCTTAACATGCTGTTATCTCCCAAAATAGCACTGCTAGGTTTTCAAATCTGAAGTGATAGAATGAGTCAAAAAAATTTTTCTAAATTTTTTAGAGTACATTTGATGGTCTATTTCTGGAATGTAAAATTGAAAAAATCGTTCCTTCAGGTCTTGGTTTTCAAATTTTGAAATCTCAGTTTTCGGTGGTTAAGCGTGTCTTTAAAATGACTAGTTAACCACCGAAAGCCGGCCATTTCGGTGGATGGGAGGTGCATGGAAAAAGGCCCTTAACCACCGAAATATTTCTCACGTTTAAATTTAAAATCATCGTGCTCTCGCGCGCGCCAAATGTTCATGTTTAATCAAAAGGGCTGAGTTGTGATTTTATTAAAAGAGCTATTTTCTTGATTTTGCATGGAAGGGACGTGTGGAGGATTTGGTTAATCCAGCGCAGCATCACAATGATGTCTCTCACTCAACTGATACACAGGCTGGCAGTTTAATTGGAAGGCAGAGAGCAACAATAAAAAGCAATTCAGGATGGTTCAGGTGCCATTGTTCGTGTTCTAGCTTCAGAAGATCTGCCATACTGTGCCTTAGTAGATGACAGACTAGTTGAAATACAAGGGGAAGATGGAAGTGTTCCTAAATAAGTGGAGTTGATTGTATCTCATCTATTGAAGAAAACCTACCACATCAATCATGGAGACACAATCAAAGTAGCTCTGTACTCAGTAGTGGTGGCGTGGGACTTGGAAATACTCAATATATGGCTTCTTCTTTTCAACATGACAATTATTATCCACCATTTGACCTTCCTCTTCTTGAGTCTCAGAGCCATCATGGATTGAATATGTATGGCAGATATTCATCCCTTGCAAAGTATTCAGTGGAAAACCCACAACCAACACCTGTTATTACGCAGGTAACTCAACACATGCAAATTCCACTATCATATCCAGATGCTATAAGTGGGAGCAACGCAGTTGAATGAACCTTTTCAAAGGATTGTTTATGAACGTGTGATGGAGCCATGGAGAATATTTTTTGATATACCCGTTACGCAATAGGTACCCATCATTCTTAGTCCGTGCGATTTTGCCCAATCCGGTTCTTGTTGGTTTGTTTTTCTTACAGGCTCTTTGTGTGAAGACCCAAACGGGGTTCGTGCATATTTCCCTTGCCAAGGGCACTCTCAAGGGTCTCTGTGGGTACATTGGTGGTGCCTTTTTATAGAATCTTTTGCAGGTCGTGTTGATGGGCGAAATTGACCATCCGTCAACTGAGAGAGTGGAACCGGTCCGGGGTTGTTTAATAACCCAAGTCGTTTGGGATGAGCCACCCTGACGGGTTTAGTGGCTCTGTTAGCCGATCTAAGGTCCTAAGAAAACAAAAAGAAAACTAATCTACAATAACTAATCTAACTAAAAATAACAATTAAAACAAACTAAACAAATCTAACTAAAAAGAGATAAAACAAACTAATAAACTAATCTAACTAAAACTAACTATTAAAACAAACTAAATGATCTAAATATTTTATATATACAATCTACTAACTAATACTATACTAACTCTAACTAATTAACTATCTAACTACTAACGAAAATATAACTTATTCACAAAATGTACAATATCTACAATTTACAGATTTGAATAAAACCTGAAAAAACTCATTTGCATTCTGCCCTACGACAGAGAGAGATATTTTTGTTGATTTTATAATTTTATGAACAAGAAATAAAACAAAAACAAACTAAACTAAACAACTAATACACTAATTCTAATTACACATCTATCTAAACATATATCTTACTAAACTACTTAAATTACACTAAACAAATTAACATAAATAAATCACAAACTGACCTGGAGAAACGCTCCAGGTTTGTCCTGTGTATAATGATTTTCTCAGCTGTTCGGAGGGAGGAAACCCACACCGAATTATCCAGGAGCTTCTCGTAAATGATAGCTATAGTTCTCTTCAATTATGATTACAGGACAAACAAGACATAAAAACTTACAACAATCTCATGATTTATAAATCTTCACAGTTAGATAAACTTGTATGCAAAGACTTACACAAATTAATTCAATTGATGAAGAAGAGAAATTTGTCATTCATTAACTGAATCAAATAATTGATGTACTTTTAAAGTAATGAAAGAAATCAGATATGGAAAAGACATTAATTAATTCATATCATTCTGCAATAGACTATGATAGCTAAAGTAGTCTATAATCAACTGCAAATGACATGCATAAACTTGAAACAAAAGATTGATATTATGAAAGTGAAAGCTGTAGAAAAACATCAACTTCTGTCTCAGTTTGTATTATAAATCCATAGCCTGGTTCTCCCACAAGTGAGGATTCCCTTTATTACAAAAATAATAAGTATTTAAAGACCTTCCGCAGGGTAAAACATCCCTGTGGAGGTTATCAAATTGTTTACAGAAAATCTGGGAAAATATCCCAAGTCTGCCTAAACTAAAATCCTAAAATAAAAACTAAATCACACAAATATCTCCTAGACTGTCCAACATGCCCAATGCAATTCGTATGTACCTGAAAAAGGTAAAAAATGAACAAGTTAGGAGGATATTTTGTTGATAAAATTAATAAAAATCTAATCCTAAAGACTAGCTAATAGAATGAAATGATTCTGTAGCTATTCTGATTTGAAAACATAATCATTTTAAATCAATGAAATGCTAACAGACATATATTCAAACTATTTAACAAATCTTTAATTACTAATTGAAAACAAAACAAATCATTCATACCACAACAAATCAAAACTTGTATGCAAATTAAAACAAAGGAAATTGTAATTGACTTGATCAAATGATAACAGGATATGTGAGATTTGTCAAACAACTATTATTACCAATTCGGCACATACAGAATCGATTGACAGTTGGGGATCCAACGAAATTATCTCTTGCACCAATTTCAAAACAAACTATGACCGATTTTAGCCAAGTCTTTCATATGAATTCAAATAGATTATATTGTTTTGGTCAACCAATCTTTAATATTGATGGATTGCATATATGAAAGACCATACTAATCCCAGCATACAGAATCGTATGAATCCAAACATAACTGTGTTCTGAGTTTAGCACTCGAATCTTCTGTCCATGATTCATAACAAGATTATTTTGGTAATAGTAATAGAAACAGATAGAGCTTTTGAAAGCAAATCCAATCGACCACCCTAACTCAGGCAAACCAAACATAATCGAGAAAAAATCAAACGTTTTATACTAATCTGAGAATAATCAAATTGCATTGACCAAATCATAGCTATAATTGGTTTTAGGAAAATGAATCGTTGCAAATGAAATCTCTCTTGCTAATCAAAATAGAAAAAACGAAATCACTTCTGGTAACTGGAAGTAAACAAAAATGTTTTTTTAATCTACTCAAGCAGACATAACTAATTGATTATGCTAGTCGAAACCAAATCATACAAAATTGATGTGGAAAAACCATACCTGGGCAGTAAAACAAATGAGTCGATTTGGTCAAGATAATTTTGAGCTAACAGTGGCAGTGGTTGCCTCTCCATTAAAAGAACAGAGCCTGTTGTTTTGCAATTTGCTGACAGACTGCTTGATGAATCTGTGGATTGATAAAGGGTTTGATAGAGGGCAAGAGTCACAAGGATGGATAAGGTAAATTGAGTGAGAGAGGTTCTGAGATCCAAGTTTGGAGAAGTCATAGACTTTTCAGCAAATGCAAACAGACCCAATACGTTCCCTTCAGCCATTGAGAGGATCTGAAAATTGACCTGAAAAACACGAGCTAGATCTCTGAAAAAACTCGATTTGAGGAAACCGCCCACAATGAAGGTAAAGGGGCTAAAAATGGTTCTGGGTTTTCAACGGTTTGATCTAATTCAAATCCGTTTGCCCAGAATCGCTCACTCAAAAACGTGACTCTGGGGGAAATTTACGGGGGCAGTCTTCTCTGGAAAAATGAAACCAAAACTGACTTTGAACACCATGGGGGTTCAATTCTCCCTACAGAAGCCAGGAGAGAACACACGGTCTGTAGGGTAAATGGCGAGGGGTTTTTGACAGGGTAGGCACAGGACTTCATGCTTGTTGGTTTTCCCAAACAGAGGTAGCCCGAGATGCAAGGAAAGTGTTAATGCCTATTCATGTGAGGGTTTGACAGAGTAAGTTGAAACTATGAAAAAATATCGTGCTATCATGGCGCCTTGGTAAATCAAATCACTCACATCACAATCAAAACATTGTAAACCAATTATCAAATGGACTATTCGCATACTCATAACATTCATAACCAAAATATTTTAACCAAATGAAATATCAAATATCCACTTGAAAACCATAGTGTTCAACAATTGGTCCATATATTAAATCAACAAAAGTGTTTGTATGGTTCAAAGAAACCACTACATCGACCATTTCACCATGGGTTTAATCACAATGTTAATGCGTTCTTATGAAACCATTTCACCAAGGCATTTGATCAAAAACAAAAGAACATCAAACCACCAATGTATCAAGGATTCAATCACAATCACAAGAATACCATTGCATCATAAACTCAATGAGACAAAATCACACAATCAATCCAAGAATGTCTAATGAGTACAGATCAAAAAGGGTTTTTGCAAACTGCATAGTTATAAGTGAAGTATAAATGCAATGGACATATCAACAAGAATGATAACGACAATTCAATACTGATTCTAATGCGACTTCGAAATACCAATGTTTTCACGCTTACAGTCATGAAAACAAAACGAAGATAAGTGTGCAAAAGGCGCAAAGAATAAAAGTGTCGTTTATTTGAGAATTGCGAAGAAAAATTAAAGTTTGCAAAACATTAGTGTAGGCAGCTTAAGAGACAGTGGAAAAATGTGAATTGGCTGCCAACAGGTCGGGAGTGTTCCAGCTCTTCTCTATATGGGTCTAGGGAAAACCAGGTACACCAACATTGTGCTTAAGTTTTAGCATAGTATCAGGGTATCATGGCATATACAGACAACTTCAGGAATTTCTCTGGCAGGCTGCCTCATAACAGTTCGATGAAGAACTATTCAACTTTATCCAATGAGGTTGTAGGAGCTCCTCAGTTTCTCATGTCTTCGAAAAGTTCAAATTAAACGTAGAATTCTTTCTCTGGAGGGATTGGGACTGATATTAGTGATGCTCTTTATGAAGAGTTATGGCATGCATGTGTTGGTCGTCTTGTTACTTTGCCTCGTGTTAGAGAGAGGGCCTTTTACTTTCCTCAAGGCCACATAGAGCAGGTTGAAGCAGCGACAAACCAAGGGATTGATCAGCATATGCCACTGTATGATCTACCTTCTAAAGATCCTTTGTCGTGTGATCAATGTGCAATTTCGGGTTGAACTTGAGATAGATGAGGTATTTGCACAGATCACTTTATTGCCAGAGGAAAATCAAAATGAGTCTTCTCATGACTCGGGGACTACAATGATCTCCCACTGCTCAAATCATCATTGAGACATTTGGAGCTGCCATTTGGTTCAATGCCATTGATGTTCTCACCCATGCTTCATCATCTCCCTCAGATGGAGCCAATGGAACACCTCTTAGTTATGAGATTTTTATGGCTCAGCGTAGTCAAATAGTGCAACATTCCATACGCCAAGAAGCTGGTGATATGTGTCTTATGAATCATGTTTCACTAATGGAAAATCATCTGTTATGTAGAAAGAATAGAGCAGGTCAAAGTGTTTTACCCAATGAGCAGTTTTGGAAACCTCAATTATTTTTGTTGTGCTTGTCATCAAAGGTTTAGCCGAAGCAAATGCAATTTTGAAATTACAAAACAGTACTCTTGGAAGGCCATTTGGACTTTACACCCGAGCTCCACCATTTCCATTTCTATTATCCTCTCTTCTGCAGTATCGAGCGCAACTGAAGATCTTAGATGAGCAAACTGGAGAAGATATTGATTCTGATGAAGATCTAGATTAGCTGTCAGATTCAGATGATGAAGATGAGTATGATCGGCTTCCTCCTTTCAAATCTGTGAGTAAATATCGGCTATCTAAATTGACTAAAGCGCAAAGGAAATTTTGGCTTGGAAGAAACAGGGCAGAATGCCACAATTTTTGCACAGCTTATTGAGGTGTATCACATATGTTAAAGAATTGAAGGAGATCGAAGATTGATAAAGATTTATGTGGTAAAGGTTTAATCATCAAATCAGGACTCGATCTTTGACATTATATTATTTTGATTTGATTCTATTTTTAGTATATCAGATCCAGTTTTCTAGGATCTGGAAACTGTTTGTAAAGGCTATAAAGCCAGGAATACTTGATGAAGAAAGGGTTTAGTTTTGGATACAGGAATGCTATATTGTATACAGGCTTATAGATGCTAATACAGATCACAGGTTTCTTTCTCTATTGATGTCAGTTTTTCCACCTTCTTTCTGTACTTTTATTTGAGTTGTCAAGCCTTGAATGACTGTTATCTCATTGTTTGGCTCATAACTGAATAAATAGTTTCTTCATTGCTTATTAGACCCTACATTGTGTACTGGTTTATAATCAATTTGTTCTTCACCCACTTAAAGTTATCTACTGATTATCAATCCTTGAGAGCACTGGCTCATTTGTTTACCATCTTGACTGTCTGAATACCATATTTGGATTGAGTTATCCCGTTGATCCATTTTTACTTGAAGTTACCAAGCACCTTTGGTCTACAACCACAAAGGGTTTCTTGGAGTGATAACAAATTGGCACCGTTGCTGGGGAACGTAGAGTGAAGCAAGATTCCCTGGGAGACAACATAGTTTCATCTTTTGATGATAGACAAAGGATGAGAATTATATTGGTTGTGAGCATCTATCTGGCGACTCCACGTTCAAAGACTCCACTGGGGAGGATCCTGTTGATAAAAGATGAAGAGGCTCAAATCAAAATCCAGGTATCAGTTCATTAGTTTGCTTCATGAACTGTTGTTGTTCTTTATTACCTCTTTCATTCTTTTCCCTTCGCGTGTAAAGAGAATTATTTTCTGTTTTGTATATTCAGAAAATCATCATCCTTCTTGTATATATTCGTCTTTAGAAGAGGAAATCCTGCATCCCTGCATTGTAGATGTAGATTCGGTAGCTTTACCTCTGCCCATTCACAAAGATGACCACTGTATTTCTTTTCCTTCAGAATCTGAGCAGCCATGTGATCTTGAAAAAATAGAAATTGTTTCAGACCCTGTCCAGATCTCAACCCCTCTTGTCATAATTTTTGAACCTTGTCATGAACTCATTAATTCTCATGATCAACCCACAAATTTTCAAGTTAAGATCCAGATGTAGATGTTCAAGCCTTTAAAGATGCCCCTTCTTATTCATCCTTATCCTGATAATTGTTATGAATATCTCCCTTGGTTTTCTGGAGAGAATCAAGCTTCAGCTGAGAGACACGTGGAATCCTTTTTGGATTTTGTTGATCATTTTCAGCTTTCTCATGAAGATGTGATCATGATATTTTTCTCAAAGTCTCTAATCAAAGATACTGCTGCATGGTTTAAAAGTCTGAGAGCTGATTCATATGGCTCTTGGAATGAGTTCTCTAATGCTTTCCTGAAGTATTGGGGCAAGTACAAATCTCTAGATTCTTACCTTGCTGACTTTTATTCTTTGAAGAGAGAGCAGAGTCAAACTTTTCCTATTTTATGCATTAAAAGTGTGTTTCTTTAGTATGCATTAGTATGCATTTGTAGTTAGGAAATCCGACGGTCATGATATGTTCCCGACATAGAGTGATCCGGTGGTTCATACTCTCCTCGATCTTAATGGCCATTGATCCGTGGATTAACACCCGATTGGTCCATGATCTCTATTTAAAGAGCATGGAGGGTCATTTTCCGATGATCGATTGTGAGAAAATCTCTTGTAAAATATCTCTGTAATCTTTTTCTTTGCATTAATAAACTGCTCCAAGTGGCCACGTTGGCTGGGGCCGTGGATGTTTCCCCGTAGGGGTTTTACCACGTGAAAACATCGGTGTGTTGATCTTTGATATTGTTATGTGAGTGGTTACTGAAGGTGTTCGTCCTCTGTTGGAATACCTGTGTTGTCGAACATGGTATCAGATCCTGTTTGAAGACCCGCTCCTGTTGTAGATCGAGATCGTGAAGCCGAGTTGCATCATCTCCATTTTCTGGCATTTTTGTACATTTATGGGCTGAGAGGACTATTCCATTGCGTCCATAGCACTCATTTAATTCAAGAACCCTTTTCGTTTCACTCGAAAAGGTTTCCATTTTCCCAAGATATGGCCATTACAGTCAGATCCAGAGGTATAAAGTCTGAATACGCATTTTTTAAATTTTTTTTTGCAAAGTTTTGATTTTATTTCGGTTTGTATTTTTTATTTCCGGGTTGCTACTCTTTTAGATCTGCATATGCTCTTTTCCCCTTGCCTTGTGTGATCTCGGAAAATCAAAAACATATAGGAAAAGGTGCATCTTTCGAGTAAGCTAACCGAGATCTAACCCTTGTTGTCATTGAGAAGCGAAATTTTTTTCTTGTGTGAAAAGAGTTTTTTTGGAGCATGCTTTTTTTTGGAGCATGCTCTCCAACAACAACAACAACAACAACAACAACAACAACAACAACAACAACAACAACAACAACAACAACAACA
>JZKD02S2124165.1:216782-264386 GCA_000966675.3 Picea glauca
CTATGTTCGTGGTACTGTTCAGTTTGGGATACATTACAGTTCAGGGGGGACTCCCTTATTGGTTGGTTTCATTGATTCAGATTGGGTTGGCGACCCCGATGATCGGAAGTCTACTGCTGGTTATTTTTTCAGCCTTGGTTCAAGACCTGTCACTTGGGCCTGTAAGAAACAACAGGCTATTACACTTTCTTCAGCCGAAGCAAAGTCAAAGTACCGAGCAACGGTAAATGCAAGTCAGGAAGCCCTGTGGCTTCGACAGATCCTTTCAGAGTTTGGATTCCAGCACCAACATCCGACCAGACTTTGGTGTGACAATCAAAGTGCCATCAAGCTCGCCAAAGACCCAGTTAAACATCAGCATAGCAAACACATCGAGCTACACATGCACTTCATCAGAAAGCTCATTCATAATCAAGTTATTGAAGTGCTCTTTTTCCCTACAGAAGATCAAGTTGCAGACATTTTCACAAAGTCTCTTACAGAAGCGAAGTTTTCCAAACTTCGATCTATGTTAGGAGTTCAGGAAGCTGTCATTAAGGGGGGATAGGCTCTAATGCCTCCTTCCTTCTCCTATTGTGTCATGATTGTAAATCCTTCAATCCTATCCCAAGTTTTTCTTAAGGGGGGATGTTAGGATATTTAGACACTTAGGAGTTAGTTAAGATCTACTTGGTTTAATATGTCGTTAGGTAAAAGTTTTTTTCTTTATTATGCATTAGTATGCATTTGTAGTTAGGAAATCCGACGGTCACGATATGTTCCCGACATAGAGTGATCTGACGGTTCATACTCTCCTCGATATTAACCTCCATTGATCTGTGGATTAACACCCGATTGGTCCATGATCTCTATTTAAATAGCATGGAGGGTCATTTTCCGATGATCGATTGTGAGAAACTCTCTTGTAAACTCTCTCTGTAATCTTTTTCTTTGCATTAATAAACTGTTCCAAGTGGCCGCATTGGCTGGGGCCGTGGATGTTTCCTCGTAGGGGTTTTACCACGTGAAAACATCGGTGTGTTGATATTTGATATGGTTATGTGAGTGGTTACTAAAGGTGTTCGTCCTCTATTGGAATACTTGTGTTTTCGAACAATTATGAGTCCTCACTTCTTATTGTAATCACTTTTTTCCTTATTAATAAAATTACGCGTATGAGGACACTTTGTCGAGATGGTATCAGAGCCATGGTGAAATTGTGATGGAAAACAATTGGTGATGGATTGATTAAGAAAGGAATACTTCTTGACATCAATCCAGATCTCTTCAAACTCAAGGGAAACAATACTAAGGTAATCTGTTATTGTTTAAAGTAAGGAAAAATCAGTTTTTAATTGCAGATTTTTTCAAAATCAATTTGTTGATTTTATTTTAGATCTAATCCTCATTTTATTGTTGATTAGATTTCTAGAGATATTTCTATTGTTTATAGTTCTAAATCTACAAATTTATTGTATCTAAAAAAAAAGTTAGGCTTGTAAATCTCAAGATCATAGAAGATCTATTATAAATCTGCATTTTTTTTATGATCTTAAGATGCACTGGTGTTTTTAAATTAATGAAGAGGGATCATTTTTGTAAAAATAGCTTTAGATCTGTTTATAAATATCGAAATTTCATATTTATAGTTGTAGTTTCTATATTTTTTGTTTTCAAGCTTTTGCTATCATTCGACCATCATATTTGAGATCGCCTTGAATCAATTGTTTTCATATATGGAACATATTGAGGATTGTATCATGGTTTATATCCTATAATGTATCGAGGAATGTAATGTATACCAAATCATAGAAATAACATTTCAAGAGAAGATTGTCGGATCGAATTTGCGTGGGCTAGATATCCATTTAACATAAAGGCAAGAACCCCATCGTGTTGATGAATCAATGAACAAAACTCTACCTTCATTTTATCGATCACCCATCCATCCTAAATCCAGCTCATAAAATCGAATTTCGATTTGATTCTTCACTATAATTTTGTGGTTCTTCTCCAAGTCAGGCTGATGGAATGAAGAAAGACAAAATCTCTTGTCAAAGAGTTATACCTATTGGATTACTGAGAGGGGGGGTGAATCAATAATAGAGTAATTTAATCCTTTTTAACCACATAATGCAACTGTTATATAAATGTAGCATTATCATCCAATAACTACAGAGTAAATAAGAAATGAACAAATGAACAATCATACACATACAAAGTACACCAGTGTTTTACATGGAAACCCAAAGCAGGACAAAACCACATAATTCTTTTTCTTATATGTCTTGAAGAATTACATTCATTGGAAGCACCAAATTCCTTTGTTTTCCAGCTACAACTGGAAGGAGGCTCCCACCCCCTAGTTTCTCAGGATACAATCTGAGGGAAGCCCCAACTCCCCAATTCTATGGATACAACCAGAAGGAGGATGAAACCCCCTATGTTCTCTGACTACAACCAGAAGGTGGCTACAACCACCTATCCTTGCCCCGTCCAACCACCCTGACGTATAAGTAGAATGATGGAACTACTGTCACACTATCACTGTGAGATATATTGTTGTAAACTGGTACCAATCAACCTGTAATAAATATGTACCATAAACAAGTGCATCAACCATGCACCAAACCTGTACAAAACCTATACCATGAACAAGTGCATCAACCATGCACCAAACATGTACAAATAACCCGTCACAACAACATGTCCAAACAACCTATCACAACAACTTGTCTCATCAATCTTATCAACCAAATCAGATATACTCACCAAGATCAATCACCAAGACAATTCTCAAAGATGTGAATCAACCAACCATAACACAACAACTCATAATCATCACCAAGATGAATATGTGCTTCTAATAATATACCAATACAAGTATGCTACATCATCCATAAACCATGTGTCAACAATACTACTAACACGTGCCTCCAACCATGTACCAAGTATGTAACAATCATGTATCAACTACTCATCAACTATGACTCATCAAGATGTACCAACATCATCAACTATACACCTCATGTATGTGCCAACTCATCAACTACTTGTCTAAACCATGTACCCAACATGTACCTTAACCAAAATCCCTGATCAATTTCATCATCCAAATATGATTTGTAACTCTGTAATAAACCTGGTGTATATGATCACATGCTTGCAAAACTTCCTTAACTTTCACAATAAGAGACTAACATTTTCATCAAACTTTTCTTTAGTCTCACATGACTAGTTTGGGATTAGTCAACAACCCTAACTTGAAATAATGATAACTATATACCTGTAATGAATAAAGATTTGAAAATAGTACACAATGTTCTTCAGTTTTTTTATGCAATTCCTTCCGGTGTCACTATTTGGAACCTCTCAGAAAAGGCGTTATAGCAAAAATGGCATACCTTGTTGAATTATAGCTTATTCTAGAGAGAGACCTTGTAGAGCGTTTCCCACACGGAATATTTGTTGAATCAATCTGAAAATGTTACATAGAACACTACATATTGTACTCTAACCAACACATTTGGTCTTACATAATTTGGATATGTTATGAAGTTTTTATCCGAAACACATGTTTTAGACTAGTTTCAGGACTAGCCAAAAACCCTATTTTCCATGGAGTGTAACTCCAAAAATACAATGACCCACAAGATGAATTTTTTACCACAAATACTTGGATATGTTTCCTCAATGTCCTATCAATTTCATGGTCTTAATCATTCTATAAATGTTTTTATTGTGAAAATGGTGAGATGACCTGTAAATAACATACCTTAGAAAACATCATCAAAAGAATTTATACTCCCTTGAATTCCGACCTTCTTTTCTTCAACTTCCCTCTGAAATTCGGCTTAGATATCCTTTGGTTACCTCAGTCACATATAGATATTCAATATGCTCAAGTGTGATTTAAAATGATATATACTTTCCTGAGAAGATAGTAAATCATTTGGAAAACAAAAACAGTTAGGGGAAGATATTCTTTTCACTAAAGCTGAAAGTTCTAAAGGAAGAGGAAAATCAAATTTTGAAAATTTTCAGAATCAGTCTTCTAATCGAGGCCGTGAAAGAGGTCTTGGTCAAGGTATATGTCGTAGCAATTTTAATCAACAAAATTTTCAAAGTAATCCTCCCAATAACAATGCACATTCAGGAAGAGGCATGAATTTCGGTCAAGTGAGATGTAAAAGATGTGTACAGATGGGGCATTATGCATCAAAATTGTCTAAAAAGCAATGATCAACTACCAAAATTTAAGCAAACATCAAATTCAAATTCTGAACAATCAGCTCAATATGAAGAGGATCAAGATTACCAGGATTATCAATATGAATATGTTTTGACAGTAGTTCAAGAAGAAGATTCATTTGAAAATGATTGGATATTGGACACAAGAGCTACTCAACATATGACTTATTGCATAGAATAGTTTTGGAATAATCAAGATGTTCAACTAAATCCCATCTATTTGGCTGATGATACAACTCATATACCTCAAGGAAAAGGTTCAGTGAAATTATTTATCCCTAGAATTGGTGAAAATTTGATTTCAAATGTTTGGTATATACCAACTTTTAAGAAACTTTTTGTATCCTTAGTCACAATCCAACAATTTGGTCATCAAATAATCATGCAAGATGGTTTGGTAAATATTAAGTTAGATAAGGATAACTTGAAAAAAATAATGACAATATATGAATATGGGAAATTGCTAAGAGAAGGGAAACGTTATCCCAAGAAAGCATGATCTTGCAGCAACAATGAATTCTGAAATGTCTTCATTCAGATTATGTCATTTTCAATTTGGTCACTTAAAATTTGATAGTCTCTTGAAACTTAAGTCCCAAGATTTGGTAAAGGGTTTTCCAACTTTCAAGAGAGAAAATTATAAGTGTGAAGCTTGTATTTTTGGCAAGCAAAAGAGAGAATATTTTCCAACCAGCTCATGGCGAGCAACAAATTATTTGCAGTTGATTCAGAGTGATATATGTGGACCAATGGAATATTCTTTCGGTGGATGTCGATACTTTATATTGTTCATTGTTGACTACACTAGAATGACATGGGTGTAATTTTTAAAGGCAAAGTCTGAAGCTTTTGAAAATTTTGTAAATTTTCAACATATGGTTGAAAATGCAACAAGAGAAAAGGTTGCATCTTTGAGATTAGATAATGGAGGAGAATTCACTTCAACTAAATTCAATGATTGTTGACGAGACAATGGAATTCAGAGGAAAATAACTAATTCTTATACTCCACAATAGAATGGAGTTATTGAAAGGATGAATAGAACTCTCATGGGCATGGCAAGATCTATGATGCAGTTTAAAGGGTTGAGCACAAAATATTGGGCTGAAGAAATCCATATTGTCGTTTACCTCAGAAATCGATCACCTACATTAGCTTTATATGGAAAAACACCTTATGAAGCTTGGTATGGTTTTAAACCCAAGGTAAATCATCTTAGGGTTTTTGTCTCAACATGTTATACTTTAGTTCCTAAGGAAAATATGAATAAATTATAAAACCGAAGTATGAAGTGTACCTTCATTGGATACTCTCATGAAAAGAAAGGGTATAGGTTTCTTTCAGAGGGAAAATTCATTGTCATTAAAGATCTAATTTTTTATGAAACTGAAAGTAAAATAATTGATGAGATTAATCATCTCCTTAGTCATTTAGAGAAGAAAAACACTAAGGGTAAAGGTAGGTTGAACAAGTCAAAGAAAACATTTTGGTTTGAAAATGAATTGGTTTCTTTAGAAGACGTCTCTTCATCAAAAAGTTATTTTGATTCATCTGATAATGAAACTACAAAAGAATATTTTGATACTAAAACTTCAAAAGAATATTCTCCAACCTGAGATACTTCAAATGAAAGAAGAGCCTCATTTTTTGAAAATCCTATTTTCAATAATAATGGTGATTCAAATCCACAATCCCCTCAACATAAGAAGCCAAAGTGGGAAAAACAACTTCTCAAAGATGTTCATTCAGATGAAATTAACAAAACAAGAACTAGGGGATCTTCAAGAGAAGAAGTTAATTTTTCTCATGCTTCCAATGAACCTACTTCTTTTGTTGAATCAGTTGGACATAAAGAATGGAAAGAAGAAATGATTAATGAATATAATTCAGTACTTGCAAATGGGACTTGGAAGTTAGTTGATTGTCCACATGATGTTAATCCCATGAGTTGTAAATGGGTTTATCAAGTAAAGTACAAGCCCAATGGTAAAATTGACAAGTACAAAGCAAGACTTGTTGCTAAATGTTTTTCTCAACAAGAAGGAATTGATTATGAATAAACTTTTGCACCCATAGCTAAATGAAATACTATCAGAATGGTTATCAATTTGGCTGCACATAATGGTTGGAAATTAAATCAAATGGATGTCAAAATTGCCTTCCTGAATGGTGATATAAAGGAAAATATTTTCATGACTCAATGTTGGCATAGGGGCAGACTCAAGGTTCAACATTTAACAACGCACCAACAAAACCCTGACTACCGGCCCTTTCAGCAACACCTGTGAAGCAGGCGAAGTCTCACCTGAGGTAGAAGCCAGGGGGGGTTATAGGATGTAGGTGTCTGTAACCAAGTTGGGACACATATCTGTGATACTAACACTTTGCAGAAGGTTATGTTAATTCTTAGGAAGTAACATGCATTAGTTTATTCACCTTATTAACTTCACATAACATAATCTAAGATAGATCTAGTGCAGTAATAAAAAAATATTATGAAACTTAAACACTTAGCACTTAGCACTGTGGATCAGATCTATCATTTTAACATAAGCCGCGCATTTAAGCAATACATACATATCCATTACACATCTAATATAAGCACTAAGAAAAACATAACAGATATAACATTTCACAAATAAAACCATGAGACACCAGATATACGTGGTTCACCCTAGTGTGGGGCTACGTCCACCAACTGCTTCACCTCTTTATTATGAGCTCAAATATTACATTCATTCACTCATGTGCACTAAGCCACAGAGTCCATATTCACACCCGACAAGAGATCTACACATTGATCACTAGATCCTCCTTTCGAATCTAGGTCAAATGCACATAGCAAAAACCCTATATCATATAACTTGCACCCTCTACAGAACCATAAACACATACATACATTCCTTTGCACAAAGAAACTATGTTCACACAGAACTAGATTCACTTTCCTAGATTTTACAACATAGTCTTCTTTTTTTTATATCTTACAAACCCTTACAATAAGGCCTAAACATGGGAAAACCCCATGGGCCGATATCCCATAAACCCATTACAAAACCCTAGAGGACCCTTTACTGGGTCCACTTATCCCTCAAAATCAGTGAGATCCATGATCTCAGCTCTGCCTCGGCACTCCTTCTTCGACCAATGTGTCGAAGTCTAAAATTGGGCCAAATCTGACCAAGGTTTCCTCAAAACTTGGTTGAGGGCCAATAGGCCCCCAACACTCACCTATGACTCATCTCAAGTCACTAAGGTCTGGACAGTTCTTCTTAGAAATACTCAAGCTTAACTCAGGATGCCTCGACTTGTTGCCTCGCCTAAGCCTCCTGCTGAGTGAGTTCCTGGATTGTCTTCTCTATAACAGGCCCTTCCAGGCATTATTCTACTGCTGCGACGACTTGATCTAGTTGTGAGCCTTTTCCATCAATCTCTTCAAACACCTTACAGGATTCATCATGCATAGGTTGTAGCTTCTGCATTACTTCCAGTACCTTACCCTGGAGGGCAGTGATCTGTTGTTGTACTATGCACTGCTCTTAGGATCTCTTCATTTTTTCTACTGTGGTGAGCAACTTCATCTGCTCATACAATGAAAATGCTTGTTGCTATGCCTCCTGTAACTGTGCTTCTAGTTTCCTTAGCTCTGTGTCCTCCACAAGGAATTCATATGTTTGGGTTATTTTATCACTTAGTTGTTTACATTCTGAGGTGAGTGATCTTATTCTTTCTATTACATTCTTAGCGGTCTCCTCCCTCTGGTCACGCACCTCCTGCAGGGTGATCGGTACGTTTTGGGCCTCCAATTCTGTTATCCTAGCCTAAAGTTGATGGAGGGTATCAATGATCTTCACTAATTGAGCTTCAACCGAATCTTTCTCCTATTGTGCCAAGCCTGCCATAGATTGACATGCTTTACTTATGAATTCTTTGACCATGGCCCGATCTGTGAGAAACTACTCTTTTTCCCTCTGTAGCTGGGATTTTTCCTCCTAAAGCTCTATTTTCTCTCTTTCTTGGGTTGCTACACTTTCCTACATTGCTCATAATTTTTCTAAGACTTCATATTTCTCCCTTTTCAAGGCTTCTATAACCTTCTCCTTCTCTTCCTATGCTCTCTGGAAGAGGGATTCTATTGCATCCACAATCCTTCTCAATTGGGCTGGTTCATCTCCCAATTCTGCAATTTGCGATGAGGAAAGCGTAGTAGGTACTGCGCGGACTAAGTGAACAACTTTTTGTACTTCCTTTAATTCTCTCTCAATCCTTCCAAATAAATTCTCCTGCTTCTCTCTATATCTCTACAAGATTTCTTTAGAAGCATCCTCCATAGCTCCATGGACCAAACTGATGTTGTCCTCTGTGAGAGTGGCCTCCAACTGGGGCTTATTAGTGCATGTAGTCTTCCTGGATGAAGGTTTATTCAGAGAAACCTTCCTATTTTGCAGTGTTACTATCCCAACGGGGGGATCCTCAAGTGGAGGGGAGGTATCTTTCCCTCCTCCTTTCTCTTCTGCTCCTTCTGCTCCTTCATCTCCTCCTCCTTGTCCTTCTTCTTCGTCTCCTCCTCCTCCTGGTGAGCCAATCCCATTATATTCAGAAGAATTGTCCCCCTCATCACTCTCTATATCCTGGACTTCCTCCTCCTTTTTATTCTTCCTCTCCCCATCAGACTATCTAACATTCTCAACATGTGTAACTATGGGGCTTCCTATGGTGTCAGTGTCAGATAATTCTGCATCGATGACTGGTACAAGAAATTCCTCCAGCCAATCCTTTGTAATCTACTCCATATCATCATCTGTCATATTGTAGTACGACTCTCCTTTGTAAGAGAGTCATATTCACACCTTATGCAATGGATATCTATGACATGCAAACCAATTCCAGGGCTTCTACTAGTGAGGTAAATCATCAATCGAGACTCTATATGTTTTCTGAATTTATTGAACCAGATTCTGCATTACTACTTACCCATGCTGATGAAAGAAGTAGGATATGGCATGAAAGTTTTGGGAAGTTAAATTTCATATATATGAAACAAATTAGAAAGCATGGAATGGTTGATGGTCTACCAAAACTCCAATTCTCCAAAGGAATTTGTGAGGGATGTGTTATTGGAAAACACCCTCAAGATAAATTCGACAAAGGAAAGACTCAGAAGGCTTCCTCTCCTTTAGATCTGATCCATAGTGACCTCATGGGCTATTTTACACATCCATCAATAAGTAAATAAAGGTATATGCTCATTTTTTTTATGATTTCTTACGCTTCATATGGATTTTCTTTCTCAAGAAAAAATCATAGGTCTTTCAACACCTCAAATATTTCAAATCCCTTGTTGAGACAACGTCAGGAAAGAAAATCAAATTCATTCGAATAGATAACAAGGGAGAGTATGTCAACCATGATATACATAATATTTTTCATGAGGCAAGGATTCAGTTGTAGCACATGGTTCCCTATACTCCACAACAAAACGAAGTTATGGGTTGAAGCATGCACTTTCACTTCACCAAGTTAGATTTCCATATGCTATAGGATTAATATAATCTTGTTGTCATGCTGTCAGTTTATAGATGTTTTGTAGCTCATAAGCATGGTCTTATTCCATTATAGGTTCTATGTATCTACGACCTTCATCAGGATCAAGAGGTGCAATGACCCTAAGGCCATCACCCTCAAATGTCATTCTTCTCTTTTTAAGGTAAAAAACAGTCAAATTGTTGAAATCCCAATCAATTCCAAACAACGCAGGATAGGGACAACTATCATCAACAATATCGATCACTTTGAAGTCTGCAAATGTCCTCACTATGTTTATGTCCACAGGGATATGCTCTAGTCTTCCAAAGGGGCTTACCACCTGCTGGTTAGCCATCCTGAGCCTAATAGGAGAGTAAATCAATATAGGTTTTCCCATCAGTTCCCAAGTCTACTTCGTCATAACATTTACTTATGATCCCAGGTCAAGGACCACATAGTCCACATCGTAGTCTCCAATATGAGCACTAAGGTGCATCTCCTTGCTTTCCTACTTTTCCTAGATACTTGATTCACAACTCTACTCAACAGAGGATCTAGTCTTCCAATTTCATACTGTCTTATCAGGTGTTGTAGTTCCTTCACAACTCTTTCATCTTTAATCAAATTGATACAAGTATACAAGAAGTCCATAAGCTTGCTTACCACTTTTCCTTTCCTAAGTGGGACAGACTGATCGAATGCTGGAGGCATTTCACATTCCTTTACTTCTGGTTGTGCCCTATATGAAAAATCTTGTTCTCCTACAAATTATCTCCTTGCTTCTTCAAAAGTGTATTTTTCCTTCCTTGGATCAAACAATGGCACCTTCTCTGAAGCTATTCTGATCCCTGATACATTTGTAGTCTTTCCTAGAGTCTCCATATCTTCTCCTGTGACAATGCCTCCTCTACTAATAACAACGAATATGGGTTCCTCACTGCAAGGTTCAACTGATATTAGTTGGACTTGTTGGTTTCCTCCTCGTCTTTCCTAAATTTTAGCGAACAATACTGGACAGTGTTAAATGACATGGTCAAATGAATTACAATAGCTGTTGGTTGGGTGCAGTTATAGAAAATAATCTGGCCTCGACCTCGACCCATGCCTCCTCCTCATTCTCTTTCTTTGAACCCACCACGAGGATTGAAGTTTCCTCTTTATAGGGAGTTGAATTGCACAACATTTCCTTATTGTTGTAGTTCTCCTTGAATTCTATATGAATCCCTTGATCTTTCATGCATGAGGTCATAAGCCCAACAATCCTTCTCATCATGCCCCACAGATTTGCAGAATGTACAATAAATATTGGTGGGTGTCTGGACATATTTTTTCATATAATAATATTCACCAGGGCAATGTCTGGTTCTACATACCTTGCACCATGGTACAATAGCCTGTTTCAAAGGGTTAGGGGCTCTAGAGGCCAAGTATTCATTAAATAAGGGACAATGGTCTTTGTTATGGCCCTTTTATTTACATCTGATACACCAAATGTCTTCTCTTTTCTCCTTTCCTTTGTCCTTCTTCATGTCTTCAACCAATAAAGATAAACTACTTAATTGGTTGAAAATATGGCTCATACCTAGACTGGATTCTCCTATAAGGGATTCTTCTAGCTTCATGGACATATCTAATGCCTTAGCCTGCAAAGCCACCTTTTGTTGCATTAGAGGAACTCTAATGTGTGGAAGGAGGGCGGCGATGAACCATTCCTTATGTTTTTCGTCTGGAATTTGAAAAATTAAATGGCCTGTCAAGATCTTGAACCTTTGATGAAATTCCCAAACAGGTTCAGTTACCTTCTACTTGATTTCCTTTAACTCTCTAATGCACTGTGACTCCGACTTAGGCTTCTTGAACTTTGAACTCAATGAATTATTGATGTCATTCAACGGCTTAGGTTGAACAGATCCTGTAACAAATTTCATATACCAAATCAATGCATGATCCCTCAAGGTAGTACTAAACTGATCTCTCTTAATAACTTCATCAATGACTTGCTTAATGCTCCATATGACTTCACATAAAAACTAGTTCTAGTCAGGATCCTCAGATCCATATCCTTTGAAAATGGGTAACCTCATTTCATCTTCCATGGATCTTCCTTGGTTTCTCGACATAGTATGTACTAAAATGCTTGTAACAGTACTCTCAGTACTCTGATTACTCTGGTTACTTTGGTTACTTAATGCTGCTAAAACAACATGAGGAGTAGTAATACTTACTTCGCCAGTAGGCACAGTCCCTAAAGTTTTTGGTTCTTCTAGGTGAAGTTCCTCAGCCTCTGCTTCCTCTACCCTTGCGAAATTTGAATATTCTTCATCTGATCTCCCTACTTCTTTTCCACTGTAGAAATATTTGTCTTGTGCCAATGTTTCGTAACTCTGTTTAAATAGGTTTGCAAGAGGAACCTTTTTGAATGATCTTGTAGAGACCTCAATTAAGTAAGCCTAATAAAATTCATACAATTAAACATAAATTTCTTTCAATGCATAAGTAATTCATTAATCATCGTATAAGCATATAATATTCAACAAAAAATTAAATTTATCCACAACATCAAATAAATTACATAATCATCACATAACTCAGCAAATTCAAAAATAAAAATACCTCTGCCTGATGCTAAATTCCCGCATATCTGGTTGTCCTCCCTGTTGCTTTGCCCAGCCTGTTGCTTGACCAAACCCTGCCCAAAACCGACTAACCACCCAACCAGCTAGGAGTAGCCTGTCCGACTCCCTAGCTCTAGGATACCATAAGGAATCCTGGCCCCCGAGCCCAAAACTCCCAGCAACCCGGTGCCCCCTGCAATGGTTCACCAAAACTACAAAACCAAACTCCAAAACCAAACTCCAAAACCAGAAAATATCCAACAACTGAAATATAGTCCTCTCCTCCCAATTTTTCATAATCATCTCTCATAGGACTCTTCCCCATCACATCTCCCCCCATTCACCGACTCCCTATCCTCCATTAATTACCTTATCCTCCCCTTTATTACCTTATCCCATTCATTTATTACCTTATTCGATTCCTTTATTACCTTATCCTATTACTTTATTACCTTATCCTTCCACCCCATGCTTCATTCCCCCCTTGCATACGTAAAGTCTTATTATAAATAAATTAAAGTTATTCAATCATTTAATTTATTACCCAAATCTTTGAATGTGTTAAGTAATCATTTAATTAATTAATCAACATTTATTAAACAATAATTAATTAATTAATTAATATTATTATTAGTTAATCATTACTTAACTAATACACATTAAGACAGTTAATTATTTAATTAACTATACTTAATAAACCCTATGCAATTATCTAACCAAGGTTGTTACATACACCCACCCTTTAGGAAACTTCGTCCTGAAGTTAAGGTATTTCATGATACAAAGGGAAAGAAACATGGTTCACACATTCATAACAATTAACCAACATTATTAGTAAGTAAGCCAAGAAAACTCATACATACTAGTGTACATGTACAAGAAATGCATGTGTAGCTAGTACATACAAGTCTCGTGCATGTACTAATAATCAATAACTATCACCCTTATAGTAATTTATGTATGCATCCAATCCAATCAACAAGACTATTCTTTTATAAAAGACAATAAACCAATCAAATGTTCGCCAAATCCTTTAATTACAATTATCTAGTTCAACAATTTTATTAGACAATTGTGGTTGAGTTACGTAATTATGAATATTCATATATACACATTTTCTTTTTAGAAGGGAAAAACAATAAATTCCACCATAAGACAAATCTCCATACTTTCTCAACTATTTCTACTCATCCTTCCTCCCTAACTTACTTCCATCTTCATTCCTATCCTTCCTCTGCTGGACTATCTTGGAGCGTCAACTATATTGACCTAACTCCAAATAGAACCCGTAAGTGGAAGTGTCACTATCTCGACCAAGCTTCCCCAACAGACAACTGACAATCATCATCACACGTCTAGGGGAGCATGAGCTAACACCGTCCTCCCATGGCTTCAGGTTTTGGAGGATACACGATGGGAAATGCCTCCACCCCTCCTAATCATAACTAGGGTCCACACCCTTTAATGGAATATATATAGTGGCACTGTGTTGCTGGGATTTTTGTCATCATTTATTCGGTTTTGGGCAGTCTCATCACCTGAAATCCTGCACTAGTCCACATATCATAGCAATGTATCCAAACCAATATAATTTCACATACAAATATTCATACCATATTGTTTCTCAGCTAGTGGTCATGTCATTCACTTTCATCATTATTATCCCTTGTCTATTTCATAGCCCATGACCTGTAGATTATTCTGTAACAAAAACTCATACATCTCTATGCATTATCATCATGCAATTGCATACATCCATCATTCCAATTCGGTATCCGTGTACCAACAACTTAACATCAAAGTTTTCAAGTTAGAAATAAATCTCATAATATCCCATAATTCAATTTCGACACCCATTCATAAAATTATCATTTACAAAATAGATTGCATCATATCCAACATCATCAATAACATTTAAACATTCATAAAATTTATATTCACCTAGTAGATCGCATCATATCCATCATCATCAGTAACATTTAAACATTCATAAAATTTACATTCACCTAGTAGATTGCATCATATCCATCATCATCAATAACATTTAAACATTCATAAAATTTACATTCTCACAATATATCACATCATATCCATCATTATCCAAATATATTTAAACATTCATAAAGGTTCATACATCTTAAAAGTTTAAGTGTATCATTTAATAGTTTCACTATGAATAGAAAATAAAAGTATGTAGGCCTCACGTAATCCTGGCTGTCTAAGTCAAAAGGTGGTGTTACATACACCCAAACTTCGAGAAACATATTCTCGAGGTGGTAAAAAAAAGTGAGGGATAGTCTTGTCGTAATGTCTCGACGTCTTCCCAAGTAGAAGATCTTGGACTATACTTGTCCCATTAGACCTTAACTTGGTCTACCAGATGGTTCCTAAGCTGTCGAACTCTATGGTCCAATATGCGTAATAGTTCTACCGTGAGAGTTCCCATGTCCGATACCTGCAATTCCTTCCAATTTAGTTTATGTGATTCATCAGCAACATAATGACGTAAAACAGATACATGAAAAACATTATGAGTTTTATGCAAGTGGGGTGGAAGTACGAGACGATAGGCAATGGGTCCAATTTTCTATTGGATTCTGAATGGTCCTATAAATCGAGGTGACAACTTTGTCCCCTTCCTGAACCGTATGGTACTCTTATTAGGCCTGATATGAATGAAAACCTGGTCTCCCACTTCATAACTTCGGTCGGTCCTGTGTGCATCCGCATAACTTTTCTGCCTATCCTGTGCTTCCTTTAGTCTCTGCCTAATTTGAATTACCTGTTCCTCCATCTCTTGAATCAATTCTGGCCCAACTGTTACTTGGTCTTCTAATATTTCCCAACTCAATGGTGTTCTGCATGGCCTTCCATACAGAGCTTCGTAGGGTGGCATTCTGATGGAGCTATGAAAACTTTTGTTGTAGGAAAACTATACCAAAGGTAGGTACTTTTGACAATGGGTTTTATTATCCATGACATACATCCTAAGCATGTCTTCCATGACTTGATTTACCCTCTCGGTTTTCCCATCTATTTCAGGATGATAAGTTGTTCTTAATTTCAACTGAGTCCCCAATGCTGACTGCAAACTTGTCCAAAACCTAGAAGTGAATCTGGAGTCCCTATCTGAAATGATATTCTTAGGTATCCCATGCAAATGGATAACCTCACTTACAAACACACGTGCCACATCAGTGACATCGTAAGTGTCTCTAACCAGAATAAAATGAGCACTCTTCGTTAACTTATCCACTATCACAAGAATGGCATTGTGTCTATGAGATGTGAGCAGTAACCCCACAACAAAATCCATAGAGATGACTTCCCACTTGGACATAGGAACATCATGTGGTTGTAGGAGGCCTGCCGAGTGATGGTGGTCGACTTTCACTTGTTGAAACTCTAGGCACTTGGCGACGAAATGGACTACATAGCACTTCATGCCTACCCAAAAGAAGAGCTTCCTCATGTCTGCGTACATCTTCTTCACACCCGGATGCGCACAATAAAGTTCTCTATGGGCTTCCTTCAGTATGATGTTTCAAATATCCCCATTTTCAGGGATGTACATCCTTTCTCGATATCTTAACAGTCTGTCTACTTCTAGAATATATCCTTCATACTTTGGATCTAATTGCCTCCCACTCTAGAGGTTTGAAGTAACCTTTAAATACCAATTGTCTTCTTGGAGTTGCGTCAACACACGTTCCCTCAGATTGACTTTTAAGGGTATCAAGGAGAAGACACGTGGTCTCCTACTCAAGGCATCTGCGACCACATTTTCCTTTCCCTTGATGTATGAAATACCAAAATCTTACTCACTCATAAACTCAATCCATCGCCTTTGCCTAGAATTCAGATCCCTTTGAGTGAAGAGATGTTTTAAACTTTGATGGTCCATTTTGAGCTCAAAGTTTCGCCCCACAAGATAGTTCCTCCAAAGTTTCAGAGCTAGCATTATAGTTGCCAACTCTAAATCATGAGTAGCGTAAATATCTTCATGTTTCTTCAACTTCCTTGATGCATAAGCTATCGCTCCTCCATCCTGCATTAGCACGGCCCCCAACCCTTTCTTCGAGGCATTTGTGTAGACTATGAAGTCCTTTTCCATATCCGACACTCGTAGAATTGGTGCACTAGTTAGTAACCTCTTAATCTCAATGAATGCACTATCACATTATTCCATGCATTCATACCTGACCCCCTTGTGCTGCAAAGTGGTGATGGGTTTCGCTATTTTTGAGAATCCTTCCATAAATATCCGATAATAACCTACTAACCCCATGAAGCTTGTCACCTCATGGGCATTTTTCGGCACTAGCCACTCCATAATGGCCTTTACCTTTTCTGGGTCCACAGAGATTCCTTCACCAGAAATGATATGACCTAAATAGTGAATTTCATTTTGGAAGAAGAAACACTTCGACAACTTCCCATACAATTTGTTCTCTTTAAGGCAGGACAACACCACTCGTAAGTGTTCCTCGTGTTCTCTTTTGTTTTTGGAATAGATTAGGATGTCATATAGAAAGACTTGTACAAAATGGTCTAAGTACTTCCAGAATACTCCATTCATGAGGCTCATGAATACTACTAGCGCATTGGTCAATCCAAAAGGTACTACGACGAACTTGTAATGTCCGAACTGGGTTCAAAAGGCAGTTTTAGGAATATTGCCTTCCTTAATCCTTAACTGGTGATACCCTGATCACAAATCGATCTTTGAGAATACCGCTGCTCCTTTCATCTGATCGAAGAGGTCATCTATCCGCGACATTGGGTACCTATTTTTCACTGTATCACGGTTCAAGTCCCTGTAGTCTATACACAGTCGTAAGGATCCATCCTTCTTCTTTACAAAAATTACTGGTGCACCCCAAGGTGAGACACTGGGTATTATTATCCCTAAGTCCAGTAACTCTTTTAACTACATTTGGAATTCACAAAGTTCCGGCACTGTCATCCGATATGGAGTTTTGGAAATTGGTTCTGCACTAGGTTTTAGCTCAACAGTAAAATCAAGCTCCCTCTCAGGAGGTAACCCTGGAAACTCATTCGGAAAAACATCTTTAAACTCTGACAAGACTGGGTACTGATCTAAGGAGGGTCCTTTCTTTTCATTCACTTCTTCAATGACATAAAGTCGACACCCTTTCCTCAAGCATCACTTAACCTTCATAGTTGAGATAAAGCGTAATGACACCTTTCTCCGTACACCCTGGATCTCCACTGGCCTTCCTTCGTCATCTACACAGAGCACCCTTTTTGCAAAATAATCTACCAAATCTCGATGATCTTCTAACCAATCCATTCCAATGATTAGGTCGTACGCCCTGAGAGCAGTGACATATACCTTCAACCTGGTAGTACACACTCCCAGGTCTACTATACAATTATCAACGCTAGGTCCTACCACTTGTTTTTCCCCCGAAGCCATCTCGACTTGTTTAAAGTCATCATGCTCGTAGGCTGAAAAACCACTCTTTTCTAATGCAGATGATGAAATGAAACTATCTGTAGCACTAGAATCAAATAAAATCTTAACGTTGATATGATTTAGCGTACCTGATGACTCCACCACCGTGCATTGATGTTCGACCTGGCGATTATTAACCACTGCGTAAATCTGGTGGCTGCTACTTGCTCTTCCCATCAGGGCCTTTCCTTCTCTATGCAAAAATCCTGATTGTAACTCTAGGCAGTCACGCTGGTAATGGGGTCCTCCACATCCCCAACAGGTAACACGAGATTGAACCTGCGCATTGTTCTGTGACTGTCTCTGAAATGAGTTCCTTCCCCTGGAACCCCTGCCCCTGCTAGCTGTTCCCTGAGATGGTCGTGGACCTACCTACGTCGCTGGTGATGAATGAGATGCTGCACTCACTACCATTGAAATCCCTGCAACTATTGTCCTTGGTGCGACTCTGTTACCATATGGAGGTGGCCTTGAGCCCCCTCCCCTGGGAAATGTCCTAGGGGACTTCCCTACGAATCCAGGATGATGCAGAAAGGTCGGTCTCATACCTCCGGTTAAGTTCAAGTGTTCCTCCCCATAATGCACATTTTCCACAGCTTCTGCTATTGAAGACGGTTTCCACATCCGCACCATAGCCCTTATTTTAGGGTTCAACCCATAGAGAAAGCATTCTGCCTGCCGTTGGTCATTATCCATATATGAAACATGCTTGACCAATTACATAAACCTAATCTCATATTCCTCTACGGTCCTGTTTCCCTGTACTAAGGCATGAAACGCTCATACCTGTTGTTCCTCATAGTAAGCTGACAGATATTTCCTTCGGAACCTCTCCTCGAAAAGTTCCCAAGATACGGTGTCCAGGGTAAGATGCATTTGTCTTTCCAGGTTGGCCCACCAGTTCAAGGCACTGTCTCTCAACTGAAAAATCGCTATCTTTTATTTTGAGTTGGACGCATAGTCCCTTAAGGAAAAACACCTTGTCATGCCTTCCAACCATACTTCTGCGCCTTCACTGGCACGACCCCCGAAAAACTCCAGAAGTTTGATCTTCTGCAATTCTCTAGTGATGTCTTTTGGTGGAGGTCCTCCCCCTGAATCCCTCAACGCTTCTGGGTTACCCATCCCAGATGGTGGGGGTTCCACTTCAATCCTTGTTGGTTGACGCCCTTTTAAAGTCTCATTTATGGTCTCCAGAGAGTGGAGTATGAGAGCTAGTTCCGACGATGGTGGTGGCGGCACTAGCGGTGTTGGCGGTGCCTACGACGATACTCCTCTACCTAAATTCCCTCGAGTCCTAACCATCCTGTATGATTTAACCTGCATCAACCAAAGTTGTCAGGGTGAGTTCAATGACGTTTCAAATTTGCGCAACTTAAACTAGAAAACAAGGTTAGGCGTAAGTTTTTCTTTACTTGTCTGTAAACAGATGTTACTCTCTTTAGGGGAGTATCTAGGTTAGGGTTTAAGCGTCTAAGCTTTATGTCTTTGCCTAATAAAACTATTGATTCCTCTCGCCTCGGAGCTACGCTATCTTTGTGCCATACTCACCAATTTCTCTAGCTTACTTTCCTAGCATGCATGAAACCCCCTCCCGCTTATCTTGTTCTAAGTCCTTATACTTTGTGTTTACAACTAATTAAGGTGACCTCCAACCTAATGTCGAAGAAATGAGTCTAAGGCTATCCTTCGATTCTTGACTCGTGGGATTTCCTTGGCATGTTGGTGTTTGGTTGTTTCTTAAGGCTTGGTCGGTGGGTGATCATGGGTTCAAAACCCATGGACCCCAAAACATTTCAATTTTTTTTTTTATACTTTATTTATTTATATATATTTTTTTATATTATTATTATTATATCCCCCCCTTTTTATTTTTATTTTTTATAAGTAACATTTAAAAAAAAAACTAAATCTAAACACTTGAATTAATTTTACTTGTTTTTTATTTATTTATTATTATTTTTTTTTATCTATATTAAAGTTAATTAATTATACTATATACTAAATAAATTTTAAAACGAACACACAAAAAAGATAATAAACAAAAAATATATAATTTTTTTAATAATAATAAAAAAAATCAAAATAATTTAAAAACAAGTGCAGGCACATAGGGATTCCACATGCCCTCCTTGCTTCTTCCAGCACCCCCCTATATAAACCCTAAACTTCATCGTTGTAACCCTAATTCCTCTTTTCCTCATCGTTTCTTCTTGCAAGGTCTCTGGTTACACGGTTGGATTCCATGGCCTTCTCTCCTAGCTTCTCCTCCTCGTTGGTCGTTGTCTTGTATTGTCTCTGGTGTTGGCAGAGGAAGAGAAGCGTGAAGAGTGTGGGTAGAAGAGGCACCATCCATGCCTAGAGACTGGGAATATTGAAGAAGAGAAGAATTTGTTGTTGTTCATTGTTGGTTTCAATTCGATAATGGGACTTCTTTCTCTTGTAATGGGAAAGGCTGGTTCCAGTGAGTTTGGATCAGCCTCCACTGCTAAAGAAGTTTCTAAAGGAATCAATGCTTCCAATATAACAACAATTGTCACTGGGGAAGCGAGTGGAATTGAAGCGGAGACGATGAGAGTACTGGCACTACGTGGTGCGCATGTAATCATTGGAGTGTTGTGCAATGTAGAAGCCCCCCATGGGCTCCTCCTCCATGTGGCTTTGGCACTCTCTGTTGTGTTGGGTGCTTAGATTGATAGCTCTTGGTCTTGTCTTCAATGCTTAGTCGACTTGATAATTAGATATTGGGCCCACTAATTTTATTTATATTATTATTATTATTATTATTATTATTATTATTTACAACAATATTTATTGGTTGTGTGTACGGTTGCAGGTCGCGTGAATCATGTGCATTCCAAAACAAGGTTCCTTCCTGTCCAATAATGGTGAATCTATGTATAAAACTCCCACCAGGTTGAATTGGGCACTATGTGACATACCTTGTCCCATCTGCCCACCCTGTGTGCAACTGCCTCATGCCATGCTAGTGAATAGGGACATTGTACTAGGCTTTGTTAATAATTGTTACAAAAACAATGTCTCCATTGTGCACATATAAAGTTGGACCCAATAGCTGTCCCTTGACGACCATTATGGTATGTTGTTGGCATAGCCTGCTAATTGTCTTCGGTTCAATATTTGTCTGTATTCTAATCTGCCTGCGTGAGTCGTCAAGCACATAGTAGACTTCTTCTTGGTGGTTTGGTGCTTGGGCGCTATGATTTGACTTGTGATGTGTATTTATGTATAGGTGATCGATAGCTTATCTCAATGATGGATATCTGATAGAATGGAAAATCTGAAAATCCTATCTATTTTTAAATGGTGGAAACCCTGTGTAATATTATTAAAAGCTTGACATTTCGGGCTAAGCACCGCACCCCATATGCAGGAGGAGACACTCAAAGGTTCTCACATATATCAATTAATAATCACCATGTTGGCCCATTAAGGTGAGAAATTATTATATTTTTGCATTTTTAATCCGGATGATAATAGGTGCCCAAGATCTGCTTAATTTCCAGCCGTCATCTCAATTGTGTGTATGTGAGAACGTGTGAGGCATCTGTTCCTATAATTCATTTACAGAGCTAGTAGTCGGTAAGGATTTTTTATGCTAAATTCATGGAATTCAGGGATTTCGACCGGTCGAGCATGATAACGATGACTCCATTGGGATAAACGTTGCCCCAGACAAAGGATGCAACTTCCGCCATTGTAGACAAGCTGACAGTCGATCCGAAAACCCTTGCGAAGGGCCTCAAAATTTGGGTTGTAGATCTTTTGTAAGCAAAGGATGAAGAAGAAAAGAGCTTCTCTGCTGCTGATAAAGGAGTTGAAGATAAATTAAAGGGTTCAAGTAAAAATAAAGAAGCTCTACGCCGACTTTCAGCAGGTAGCCTTTGCATATTCTTCGTAGTTTAACGTCTTCTAATTTTTTTTTTCTTTAAAAATTATAATAGAAACGTTGCAAGCTGCTCCAAATAGGCAGTACAAGTTTCTGTAAACTGACTATGTCCAACAAGGTTTCAAACAGAACTCATACAAATGGTTTTCAAACATAGCTACATACATAGGTGCAACATTTCATAGGTTTGCAAATTTTGGACATTTTTTACATGGTTATGATGCATTGGTGGATACTTGTATGATTGTACTTGTGAAAGAAGATACTGCCTGTACCATAGATTCACTCATTTTTTAGGCTCTAGTTAGGGTAAGAAACCAAAAGATATAGGAAGTGATAGCTAATACTGATTACTCTTGTGTAATACTGTTTTTATTTAATGTTGTATCAATTTCACTTCTGTGAAGTGACAAAATTTGAGCCTGTCGTTTGTGCATGATGCTTATTGTAGGTTCGATATGGTCATTTAGCTTTCTATCCTTCTAAGTATTTCCATTTTGTAACTGTTTTCTCAACTGCTTATTTTGATAAATAAGAACTAGCAAAATGTTAAAATACATCGATTATGTGTTTTTGCTATTGCCTTACCATTCTATGTTTTTGTTTCAGTATGTATATTTTATTTATATTTATATCTGTGTTAATAAAAAAAATTGTGTGCTTGGCTTGCAGGTTAGGTTGAGCTGGAGTTGGAACTTGGAACTTGGCTCTCAGGCCCAGATTTCAATCTAAGGCTCTGATACCATGTGTAGAGACCTCAATTAAGTAAGCCTAATAAAATTCATACAATTAAACATAAATTTATTTCAATGCATAAGTAATTCATTAATCATCGTATAAGCATATAATATTAAACAGAAAATTAAATTTATCCACAGCATGAAATAAATTACATAATCATCACATAACTCAGCAAATTCAGAAATAAAAATACCTCTACCTGATGCTAAATTATCGCTTATCTGGTTGTCCTCCCTGCTGCTTTGCCCAGCCTGTTGCTTGACCAAACCCTGCCCAAAATAGACTAACCACCCAGCCAGCTAGGAGTAGCCTATTCGGCTCCCTAGATCCAGGATACCGTAAGGAATCCTGGCCCCCAAGCCCAAAACTCCCAGTAACCCGGTGCCCCCTGCAATGGTTCACCAAAACTCCAAAACCAAACTCCAAAACTAGAAAATATCCAACAACTGAAATACAGTCCTCTCCCATTTTTTCATAATCATCTCCCGTAGGACTCTTCCCCGTCATATCTCCCCCCATTCACCGACTCCCTATCCTCCATTAATTACCTTATCCCATTCCTTTATTACCTTATCTGATTCCTTTATTACCTTATCCTATTCCTTTATTACCTTATCCTTCCACCCCATGCTTCATTCCCCCCTTGCATATGTAAAGTCTTATTATAAATAATTTAAAGTTATTCAACCATTTAATTTATTACCCAAATCTTTGAATGTGTTAAGTAATCATTTAATTAATTAATTGACATTTATTAAATATTAATTAATTAATTAATTAATATTATTAATAGTTAATCATTACTTAACTAATACACATTAAGACAGTTAATTATTTAATTAACTATACTTAATAAACCCTATGCAACTATCTAACCAAGGTTGTTACAGATCTCCCACTGTGTGTGTGTCCAGCCTCTGCATCATTGTTGTTGTCTAAATTTTGAACATTAGCTTTAAAATCTATTGATTATTGTATCTTCGGGATATTCTTCTCATGCAATAGCATCTTAATCTTTAGTTTCAAAAAGTGTAAAAACTTTCCTTTGTTGGAGATAGTGTCATTGATGTCAACAGTTGATATCTTTGATGTGATGATAAGTTGGTATGATGAATTTTCATTGATATCAATAGTATGTTGTTAGCATATAATGTTTGATGTCAAACATTTGAACAAAATGAAAAGATAAGAGCTTAGGAAGGTGAGCGAATGAAGATCAAAGAATCATAAGAGAAGGTGCGATGAATCTTAGAAGAATCGTTGGAGGACCAATCAATAATCAGATCAGATCAAAACCATCGATACACATGTGCCAGATCCTGCAATTGTTCTAGACTGTTAGATATTATAGATTCAAAGATCAATGATTGTGTTTGACTCACCAACAACGCACGAATTCAAATTGTGGAGCTTGGGTGATGAGTTAAAACACTCGCAAGTTGTGGTTCTGCAATCATCCTTAATTGTTAATCCTCTTTGAGAGTCCTCATGACTGTTGGATCACCTTTGAGTGGAAGAACAGGATAAGATGAAAAAATATGAAATCTCAATTATTCGAATACCCGTCAGTCATCATATCAAATTAAGTGGAAGGATAGGATAAGAAAAGAAGAACATAGGAGAGTTTTGACTTTATGAAGTCTGAAGCTGCGAAGAGATCCTATCCGTTGGTTGGAAGGTGGGGATGTGGCAACAGATAAACTAATTCATGGATTCACGATATAGATAAATTGCGAGGAGAAAATCTCAAACCTCATGAAACACAAAGTTGTGAAGCACGCAACAGTTGAGCCCCGAGTCATAGCCCGAGATCACATGTGATACGGGCCTAGGAAGAGGAGCTAGCACCCATTGCCTAGAATTTGTCAATTCGGAGATCGAAATATTGGCCGCAACATACAGTAAAAACGCCTGAAGCCCGCATCTCTAAATCTCCCTTTGGATAGGTGCTTGATCATAGTCGAAGGTCATATGAAGATTTACAGAGAATGAAACATGCGAAGCATGAAGTCGCAAAGTAAATGGTGGCCATCCATATCAATGATTGATTAAGTCCTAGCCATCATATTAAGCAATGAAATGTTAAGTGTAAGGATCAAATCTGACCATTGATCTGGTTCTGCGAAATAGAATTGAAATTTCCAATTTGTTCGACGAAATCTTATTCAGAAGATTTGAAAGGCGAAGTCCCGAAGTCCCGATGTTCGTCCATCTCATCAGGAGATTAAGTTGTGACCATTGATTTAGATAAGCATACAAGTTCTCGTTTGGCCTACCGCATGGCCACCTTCATTGGTCATATGGAATAAGAGATGTAAAGGCAAAAGATAAAGCATCATTAAAGATTATAAGCTCGTGGTGTTGCGTTATCGGTCACATATAAAGGTTTGAAGAAAGAGCATGTGTATAACTCGGTTTCTGTAAATAAATTGCAGAGATTTGGGATCAAGTTAAAAAGGATGAAATTGATCCATAATTGTGATCAATTTATGAAAATACTTCTCAGTAAAAATCATAAAACAATGATTATGGTTTAGTTAAATGAAGAGGTGTGATGGTTCCAAACAAAGGGACATAGTGTATCATTCTCACACCATTTTGAAATATTATATAAACAAGGAAGAGTGTTGAGAATAAGGTGTCTTTGCAGTCCGAATAAGAAGATATATTAATTAGAGAAGCAGAAAAAGATGCAGTAAAGACTTGATACAAAAAGTTACCCAGATTCAAAAAATAAGGGTGTTTGGGTGGTGCAAGGGAAGGTTGGTGCCTGCAGAGGGAGTTGGTGCCTCCTTGTCAGTTGTAGCTAAATAAAAAGGGGGTCGTAGCCTCCTACCAGTTGGTGCTAGTGAATAATGGTGTGGATGCATCCTGATTAGTTGGTGTTGATAAAAAAAGAAGAATATATTTCTTCTATGTAACATGTAAAACAAAATTTTGCAGTTAATAGAAAAGCGTTTGTGGTTTTCCCATTTGGTTTCCATGATAAAATTTTGTGTTAAAATTTTGTTTGCATTAAAAAAATAAAAAATGATATAATAATTGTGTGACTGATTCACCCCCCCCTCTCATTGACAGGATATGATCCTTCATCCTCTAGGTCCCTTAAAGAAATACCCCTCTCCTTGACTATATGATTCTACTATGTCAATAGAAAACTCAGTAATGCACCCTCCAATAGTTCTATCAAACCAGAGATCCATTGCTCTAGACACAACGTTATCGATTCTCTTGAATTTCTTAATCAACACCACTGTCCAAACTATAGGTGGTCTAGATTTGATTTTGAACCAAGTGTCTGCTAGTCTGGCTAGCCACTCGTACAAATCCTCCAAAGAAAATCTCGTGTATGTCAGTAAATATGTACCTTCCCAACCAGTCTTCTGTAATAATGCTAGGGTTCTTGTTATGAGCTTTGGCGAAGTCCCTTTCCTATTCTTCTGTCCACTTATGAATGTATGTTTTTGATGGGAACCACCTTGAAATTCCCTCAAGAAGATCCTAGTCCCGCAACAGAACCATTTGTTGGCACAGGGACACACCCATGGTTTAACTCTAACAACACACCAACAAAACCTAACTATTGTCCCTTTCAGAAACACCTTTAAAGAAGATGAAGTCTCACCCAAAGTAGAAATAGGGGGGTTGCAGGACACAGGTGTCTACAACTAGAGGAAGTTCAAGATGATTCCTGAATAACAACGCAAGATAACCTAACGATTCTTAACAGTATTATGCTTAACTTTGAGAAGTTAATTATGTTCTTATCTTCAGTAGGGAAAACAACAATGCAATAACAGTATAATAGATAACACATAACACAATAGCAATCACATAGAACAACAAGATTTACGTGGTTCACCCTCTCCCTAGGGCTACATCCATGGAATTGTGTTTGTTGATAAAGTAGATGAAAAATACATAGTTCTATCTATGCACTCAGCTGCAGATCCTTCTCTCTCTTTCTCTTCCAGTCCCCTCCATACACACCCAGTTGAAGGGTAGATGCTTCGCACTCAACTGAAGATCCAAAATACAAGAATGCTCTAAGACATACACTTTTACAACTCAATATATCTATATCAACAACCCCCTCTCAACTCTTCTAGACCTGGATTTATCCTTCTATGACTCTTAGAAGCTCTAGACCAAAGTCCAGGTGCAAAAACCCTAGGTACCAAATCCCTAGGTACCAAAACCCTAGGTCCACATAACTCGCATTTTAAGGACTTTGCCAACCTATTCTTCCTTCTTCTCCGCGAGGTGATCCAAAGAACCTATTAGTTTCTTCTTTCGCTTGTTGACCTGTCCACGTTTCATATTCCTTGTTTCTTTATCTTCCTTGATATTCTCTTTTAACGACTCTCTTTTCATTTACTTCGCTCCTTCTTTTCTACTTCTTTAACCACTTCGACCCCTCCTCGGTTTGTGTTCCTTTCGCTCTCTTCATACTTTGTCTTTATTCTTCTTTAATCTTTGATTTCTTCTTTAATAAATGACCAAGGCCCAACAAGGGGGTCGTATCCTCCTTCCAGTTGGAGCTGGAGAATTGGGAAGTTGGTTCTTCTAATGAATCTATTCTTTGATATATATAAGAAATCATTCCATGGTTTTCTCCCATTTGGGTTTCCACATAAATTATGATGTACTATATATTTGATGTGATGATTCTTATGTTTATATGCTCATGATTTATTGAATTCAATCATAGATGATACATTGATTATATACTGCTAATAATAATGAAGTTTATATATTGTGGTTAAAATTGGTAAAAGTTCTCATATTGATTCACCCCCCTGCTCAGTATTCCAACATAGTAAAGGTCATGAAGCGGTTGGATTTTTTGAAAACAACACATCCATATTCTTACAACATTAGGTGGCTTAGCCAAGGGCGAGATCTTTGTGTCAACCAAAAATTTCACCTTCCCTATGGCATCAATCCCTTCAAGGACGAGGTATTATGTGATGTTTCCCCACTTGAAGTTTGTGATGTTATTTTATGCCAACCATATATGTGGAAACTTCATGTTGTATATGAGTCTAGAACTCGTAGTATAATTGTTACCGTGAGCATACAATTGTACATGATCCTAGAGGTATCTCCTCCTATCGCAATTTCTTTGGTCTCGTCTAAGAAATGTAGGAAGGTCATATCCTAGATTGATAATTGTTTCCTCTTCATGATTCACTTTCAAAGTGAATGAAATGTTGCAGCCACATCAATGGCCTCTAAACAGGGATCCTCTGCGCAACATAAGAAATTGGACAAGGTCATGGAACAATATTGGGACATCTTCACCTCACCTACTATGGTGCCTCTGCACTATTGGGTCAAGAATTCAATTGATCTAACTCTTGAAACACCTTTTCCTGATGGGCTAGTGTATCATCTCTCTCTCCTAGAAAATGAGGAAATCAAATGCTCGATCCAAGAGTTGCTCCAAAAAGGGAACATTCAACCAAGCTCCTGACCCTGGGGAAGCCCAATCATGTTCACACAAAATAAATATGGGACTTTGAGACTTTAAATTCATTATAGGGATCTGAAAAAAATCACAGTCGGGAATCAATACCCAATTCCCTAAATCGATGACCTTCTCGACTTGCTCAAGGGAGAAAAGTATTTTATTAAGATTGATTTGAAGTTTGACTACTACCAGGTCCCCATAGAACAAATAGGTGTATATAAGACCACTTTCAAGTATAAATAAGGTCTTTTCGACTGGTTGGCCTTTCCCTTTGGCTTGAAGAATGACCCAACCAACTTCATGAAGCTGATGGATGACATCTTGTGGCCCTTTACCAATACCTTTATGGATTTATATCTGTAATATCCCTAGGTCACACCCAATTGTAATGTAGGTGAAAATGTACTTATGTTGGTGAGTTGTTTTGATATCATTTTGTATACACATTTCATGGCATAGTGCCAACATGTACTACGCAGTGCAATGATGAAGTGTACACATTCCAAGATACTGCGCGCAACATATTAAGTGCGCGCGATTGTGAGGCTAGTGAGACTTTGTATATATGTTATGTTTTATAGGTTGGTGAGCCAATTATTATAAGCTAGGATGCTTATGTTTTTATTATGCCGGAGAAACTATATGTTAAAGGCGAGTGCACCTATTTTTGTACATGTCTCATAATTAATATAAAATACATTGTTGCGCGTAGACCGACCATGATAAAAGAGATGGGGGACTAAAATCCACTAGTTAGGCAAAGGGAGGGGCTAATTTAGGGAAAGGGTCTAATCTAGGGAGCTTAAGCCAAAAAGTAATATTATATTAATATTTCTTAAATCATAAAGTATGGATAATTATTTTATCCTAAGTTCTAAAGTTGGGTACAAGTGGGCCAAAGTAGCTCCCAACATGACAAGTGTCAAGTTGGGGACATGCATACATATTGTTGGGACTTAGTTCATTTCCTATCATCTTTTCCATCATGCCTTCTATCATTCAGTCATCCAGACAATCATCCATGAGTATTCACACCCATTGAGCTATCCTTTGCATCTTCATGATTGTACCTGAACCCGTATCCATAGACATTTGTGTTGGTGTATCTGGTTAGCTTGGGAGATGGACTAAAGAAGTGGGTTGTCAATCATGTGAGAAATTCTATGGGTGAGAGAATTGCTGGGGATTGATTTCTTGAAGGTGTTGAAATGCAACTACAGTGCTCTGAGACGAGCCTGGTTAGGAATCCCTTTACCCGGGTGGAGTTTAGTCTCATCTCGGGGGTGACTCATTGTTGAGAGTGATGAACAGCTTGGTCTAAGGATGGGAGGTTCATGGAAGGTCTGCACACAGTTGGTGACAATATTACCAATATAAGTGCCAATCTGGATTATAAATTTACATGCTGCATTGTTATTTACGTTCTTATATTTATGGGTTTATTTTATGTGTGTTTATAACTGTCTGTAAATTTATGGGTATTTCCTGTATATGTTGCATGTATATGTTTACTGTCATTTTAGTATGAATATGTGCATTTACATAATGTATTTGTCTGTCAACATTTTTATATGTATGCTTCCGCAAGAGTTCTGTGTGCATATGTATTTTAATTCCATGCAGTTCAAAAAATTTATGTGGCATAACTCATTTAGATGTTGAGTATGATACAATATGTTCCACAGAGAGAATGTAAGAGTTCTATGGCATAGCATGGCCCATCATGAATGGTCGGGGATGTTACAATATATGGATGGAATCCTTGTCTTCAAAAAGAGTTGGGAAGAACACTTGCAACACATTCAGCAGGTCCTCCACACTCTACGACAACACAAGTTATATGATAACTTAGAGAAATGACACTTCAACATGAAAAGGGTCCAATACCTTAGGTACATTGTATATGAGAATGGTGTGCACACTTATCCAACCAATATCCAAGTCATTCATGATCACGACAAGATCAACAATGTTCCTATGATAAAAGATTAGAAGGGTTAGCAAACACAAAGATCAAAAATCGGAAGGAAAATCGTAATCTCAACAACCATCCAATCAGAGTGAGAAGCCTCAACAACCATCCAATAAATAGGTTGAATTCATTCATCATCTAATATAATGTGCATCGGTCATGTGAGTGACCATGGGCTTGAGGACCATTGAAAGATCGTGACCATCGGATCTGCAAGCCATCAACGATAGGAAAAAATTATGGGGAGCGAAAGTAGAATTAAACCACTCCCTAGTTACAAACCCGCAATCCATCCATATCATTAGATCACACACCTTCAAATATCTATGGCTGCGGTTGATCCAACTAACGACTAGTTTAAGTCATATTAAATCATGATCATCAGATGCGCAAACGCCAAATCTACGGCAGGGATAGATTGCGGAGATTGAAAGGAAAATTAAATCACTCACAAGTTGTAGCTCTACAATCATCGTCCACCTTTGATCTTCTTACATAATATCCACAGTCATCAGATCATCTAAATGTGGAAGGATAGGATAAGTGGGGCTAAAAGGTTGATATTTTGATTAGCCGAATACCTGACAACCGTTGGATTAAACCCAATTCTCGTTAGTTGTCGGATCGTGTTAAAGTGGAAGGACATGATAAGCTACAAGAGATGCATCACATATGGATCAAGTCGTTGATCCTATATCCTGATCGAATGAACATCCTTCACTATGGGTCTAAATATGTGAGGATCTTATGCTTCGTCAGTTTGAGATTTGAAATATCCGGAGCCTAGAAATCCGAAGTGAATAAGGATCGTTGGATTTGGAGGACAAACGAGGATCGTTGGATTAGGAATGTTGGTCAGAAGAAAACATAATCAAGGACATGTGGGATATCCACATCAATGAACCTCATCATCAAGAACGTGTGGGAGATCCACTTTAGTGAACCTCATCAGCAAGGACGTGTGGAAGACCACGTCAGCAAGTACACATGCATAGTCAGAGAATGACAAGTGTCAAGCTAAATCGACATTTTCTAGTACGTGCAAATAACAAATCAGAGTGACATGTGGAAGATACTTGTCTCGTGACACATCATCAAGTGACGTAAGAAGTTATGTCACTCCAGGAGTTTAGCTTCAGGATTTTTTACCATTGCACTCACCCAATGTCCCAAATGCCGGAGACCCGAAGTGGACACAAGATGTCCGATCTGAAAGATCACTTCGAGAGAATTTCTGATCATCGATATTATACAGTGGAAGGATAGTGTAAGTGGAAACATTAACCGACAGCAAGAAGTGTCCACCATTGATGACTTACACAGCAAGAGAACACATGTTGCTAGATCGTGGACTCCAGGTGAAACTCTTCGGGAGCAAACGAGAGTTTGAGAATTTAAAGTCCCGAATGCTGAAGTACTGAAGTGGAGATAAGTCATCCGATCTGAAATATCACTTCAGAAGTGTTCTCAACCATTGATCATACTACAGTGAGATTTTAGGCTTGATAATTCCAAATCCTGGGGACACAGAAGAATCTAGATCGTTGATCGAGAAAGGGACATGCATCAGCCGTTTGTTAGCTCCAGAGGAATAAAATACAGAGGAAAGAAGGAGTTTGAGATTTGATATCTTCAGAGTCCATAGATCTGGAGTAAATGGTGGCCATCCATCTCAATGCTTGATTAATTCATAGCCGTCGGATTTAGCAATGAAAGGATGAGTGTAAGATTTAAAGCTGGTCGTTGATCTATCTCCGCAAAAATGTTAATTGTTCGATCAGTTCGACGATATCGTATTAAGGAGTTTTGAAATGTTGGAAGTCATGAAGACTTGAAGGGAAAAATTCCGAAATTCCGTCAATTGTTCATCCCATCAGAAGATCTAATCGTAACCATTGATTTAATAAAGAGCTCAAGAACTTGTTTGGCTTAGCATCTGGTTACCACCGATGGTCATATGAAATAAGAGTTTTAAAAGGAAACTATTATATGTCGCTATATTCGATAAGATCATGGTTCTATAATGCTCGGTCATATGAAATGTCTTGAAGGAAGTGCCTCCGTAGAATTTGGTCTCTCTGTAAATAACAAAGATTAGGGATCAAGTATAAAGGATTAAATTGATCCATGATCGTGATAAATTTATGAAAAACGTTCACAGTAAAATAAATAAACAATAATTAAGACTAATTAATTGAAGAGTTGTGATGGTCAAAATGAAGGGACACAGTTGTGTCACACTCACACCGTTTGAAGAGTATATAATCATGGAAGAGTGTTGAGAAGAAATTGGTTCTATAGTCCAGATCAAAAGATCAAAAGATGAAGTAGATTCCAAGAAGATATAAGAGGAAATAAAATGTGAATTACAAAGAGAAGATGAAATGTGGTGATGAGTATTTTATGGTATACCTATGATCATAATATAGATTTGATTCTATAATGGATCACTACTACTGGAATTGAATAAACTCTAGTTGGATAGAATGGGTTCTATCAACAAGCTGGGTCTTGCGCCAAGCTGGGTCTTGGATGAGAGTTGGTTCTCTTCGAGGAGTTGGTGTTCCTTACTTTATTTGGTGTTGAAACAATTAGTTGGTGCTAAAAGAAAATCATCTTTCACATATATTCATATTACTATGTTCATATCAATTATACAAAAGCTTATACAAACATCTGGTGTCTCTGTGTCCATTGTGATTATGATTTGATTGTTATTAATCTGTTCATTTATGTTTTAACTGGTAACTTGAAAAAATAAAAAGTTATAATAGCCCACACATTAATTCACCCCCCCCTCTTAGTGTGGGCAGTTTGTTATTCAATTGGTATCAGAGAGAGGTTCCTTCAAAAATAGTTTAAACACTGGAAGGTAGATCCTGAAGAAATGGGTGGACAGATGGTTCTCTCCACAATTGAAGCTCCTTTATTTGATGGAACATACTATTCCTCATGGAGAGAAAATATGAAATAGTATCTGAAGTCAAAAGGATCTGAAGTTTGGAACTCAATAGTAAGCAAGCCCTGGGACTTAACTAGATCAAAGAATCTATCCAAGATTATAGTCCAAAGAAGAGAAAGGAAGAACAGTGAAGTGGCATTGAAGATTCTTCTCAACAGATTATCAGATACAGTCAAGACAAGCATAGGACTATGCACATCCACCAAGGACTTATGGATAAAGTTAGAAAAGATGTATCAAATAAAAAATGAATACATGTAAGACATTCTTATCAAGGATAAAGATGAAGACTCAACCATCAATAAAGGTAAGGAATCTCCACAATATTTCGATTGCAATAGAAGTGATATTGAATCCTCCTCTACAAGTAAAGAAGAAGACTCAGATACAATAACAAAATGTGATGTTAGCATTTATCCCATGGAAGAAGAAGAAGAAGAACTATCAAAGGCCAAACAAAAGGTTGATTGGAGTCTCTCTAAATACCTCTATCACCATAATGAATAAGACTATAGCTATCTTCATGACTACACTCAATAATTTCTTGAAAAGAGTCAAAAGCATGCCTTGTAAATAAAGAAAATTCTCAAGTACAGTGAAAATATAATATATGAGTAGGACAATCAGTTAGAAGAGAAAGAAGAGGAGATCGAGAAGATGAAAAAAGAAATTAGTCAAGTAAAATTAAAGGAGAAGGAAGATGACGGGATTATCAATCAGAAGAATATCTTGGAAATAAAATAAAATCTCAAAGATAATAAAGAAATCATATCTGAGCAAAATATTCAGTTAGAAAAAAAAAAAGAAGAGATCAAAAAATTGAAAACAAAAGTTGTTGAACTAACAAAAGAAAAGGAAGATAAATTCAAGAGATTGAAAAATGAAATTAGTGAAGCAAAAGAAGAAACGAAGGAAGATGATGTCTCAAGAAAAAACCTTGTAGATCTAAAAGAAATAAGGAAAAGCTATGTTAATCTTAAAGTCCCACTTGAAGAAGCCAAAAGGAGAGAAGAGGTAGTAAGGAACCAGTTGGACAAAAAGGAAGAATCCTGTCATGAGCTAGAAGTAGAAGTTGTGAATCTTAGAAAGAAGGTTGAGAAGTCAGAAACCCAAATGAATTTCTTGAACAAATCCATGACCCTGGATGAGATCTTGAATAGTCAGAGATCACCAAATGCCAAATCTGGCCTTGGATACAATAAGGACAAGATCAATACTACTAAGAAATCTGATGCAGGTCCTTCATTTGTAAAAGGTGAAAACAAGTCTAACACAAGTCCTTCACTTGTAAAGGATGAAAAAAGTTCTGACGCAAGTGCTTCATTTGAAAAATATGAATACAGGTCTAACAAAAATTCTTGATTTGAAAAAATTGAAAGCATGTATGGCTCAGGTTCTTCACGTTTAAGAAATAAAAGCAACACTGCAAAATTTAGAAGATCAGATCATGGAAGACATCCAGAATCTATTCATATACCTCAAAGCAAGTTCATAAGAGAGACACCTTCATGGATGAATCAAATAAGGTATGAGAGTGTCTTTAACTGTTACTTTTTTTCTTGTAATGAATATGGTCATAAAGCCTTGGATTGTAGGCATCAGGGAAGAAAACAAGTTGGTAGGTTCAACAACAGTATAAGGTGTTGGAACTGCAATCATGTTGGACATATTGCTACGCATTGTTACACTATGAGATGCTATAGTTGTGGTAGATATGGCCACAAAGCCTATAACTATTGGAACTCAAGAAAATAGTCAAAGAGAAATGTGTCATACAAGATGACAAAAGGAGTAAATGAAACATGGAAGAAAAAAGAAGTTGCAGTAATAGAAGATCATAAAACAAAGTTCAAGAAATCAGGACACTCACTGAAGTGGATAGAAAATATTGAACAAGTGGACATGAGTGAAGTTATTTGCTACAAAAAAAATTGCATTCATGTGACAAGCATAGTATAAAGTTGTCTCAGACAACTTTAAATCAATGTACAGAAAATAAGCATCTTGGTTAGGTACCGATGAGAATCAATGGGCAGATCCAAAAGTTGTTTGAATAAGGTGAGCTACAATTGCACAGTGTTCCAGTAGGACAATAACATTCACAGAAACAACATTTTGATGTACAAAATCAGGTACATGACATCCTGTATAAATCACAAGAGGAGAAACCCTGACAGAAAAAACTACCCTTTTAGAAACAAAGGCGGAGAAAAATTAGTGAAAATTTAGGGGAAGTATTAAATAAGAAAGTAATTAGATTAAGTCTTGAAAAGACTCGATCACTACAAAAATTTGTATCAAGAAGACTACTCATTTGAAACACAAAAATCCCAATCAACTAAGATAAGAAGTTAGTAAATCAACAGGGGAAGAAAACCTATCAGGAAGAGATACCCTTTCAGAAACAAAGGTGGAGAGTAGTCATAAGAAGAGAGAAATCATATTGACAGGGGGATTCATTCAACTATGACAGACATAACATGTTTGTAGGAAGAGTTAATCAAGTTCAGTCTGGTCAGTAACATACAGAGCTTTACCATAGGAGAAAAAACCCTTAAACAAATGTGTATTTAATTATCTCAGGAAAAAATTGGGGGTAATCCTTCTTCCTACCTAAATCTCTCAAGAAAATAATGCATCAGTTGGAACCTATTCAGGGGGAGATAGAAATCAATGACATAAGGAGTCATTCAGTTGACAGAAAAAGGTTGATTGCAGGAGGAGTTACCAGTGGTCAGAGAAGTAATTATACTGACAGATCATAGAAGAAGAAACCCTTTGCCATTGATGTCAAAGGGGGAGAGAAACTTCATAAAAGGAAAACTTCATAAGAGGAAAGCATCATCACAAGGGGAGTTTTTGTATATGAAGTTAGTAGGTTTCCCTCAATGACAAAGGGGGATATTGTTGGATATATTTTCATTGATGTCAACAGTTGATGTCATGATCTGTTGTTAATGATGAATTACCATAGATGAGATTTTCATTGATTTCAACAAGTATATCAGTTAGCAGAAGATGTCAAATAGTGAGTAGAGATCGATAACGCAAGCTGAGAAGGAAGAGTGCATTGCATAGTATATAAGGTAGTAGAAGAAATTCATAATTATTGTTGATCACGACATGATCAACAATGTTCCTATGATAAAATATCGAGAGCGTTAGAAAACACAAAGATCAAAACTCAGAAGGAAAAGCGTAAGCTCAACATTCGTCCGATCAGAGTGAGAAGCCTAAGCAACCATCCGATCAAGAGGTTGACCACATTGATCATCTAATATAACATGCATCAGTCATGTGAGTGACCATGGGCTTGAGGATTGTTGAAAAACCATGATCGTCGGATCTGGAAGCCATCAACGACAGGAAAGAATTGCGGGGAGCGAAAGAAGAATTAAACCAATCGCTAGTTAAAAACCCGCAATCTGTCTAGATTGTTAGATCACACAGCTTCAAAGATCTACGACTATGGTTGATCCAACTAATGACCAGTTTAAGTCATATTATATCATTATCGTCAGGTGTGCAAACACCAAATCTACGATAAGGATAGATTGCAGAGATTGAAAGGAAAATTAAATCACTCACAAGTTGTAGCTCCGCAATCATCGTCGACCGTTGAATATCCATAGTCATCAGATCATATCAATGTGGAAGGATAGGATAAGAAGGGATAAAAGGTTGATATTTTTATTAGCTGAATACCCATCATCCATCGGATTAAACCCGATTCCCGTCAACCGTTGGATCATGTTAAAGTGGAAGGACATGATAAGCTACAAGAGATGCATTGCATATGGATCGATTCATCGATCCTAGACCCTAATCGAACGAACATCCTTCACTATGGGTATAAATATGCGAGGAACGTACACTCCGTCATTTTGAGATTTGAAATATCCGGAGCCCGGAAATCTGAAGTGAATAAGGATCCTTGGATTTGGAGGACAAACAAGGATCATTGGATTAGGACTGTTGGCTAATAGACCACGTCAACAAGGACGTGTGGGATATCCATGTCAAAAAACCTCATCAACAAGGATGTGTGGAATATCCACTTCAATGAACCTCGTTAGCAAGGATGCGTGGAAGACCACATCAACAAGTACACAGGCATAGTCAGAGAATGACAAGTGTCAAGTTGAATCAACATTTATGGTACATGAAAATCATGAATCAGAGTGACACATGGAAGCTACTCGGATCGTGACATGTCATCAAGTGACATAATCAGTTACATCACTCCAGGAGTTTATCTTTAGGATTTTTTACCACTACACTCGCCCAATGTATCGAAATCTCGAATACTAGAGACCCGAAGTGGACACGAGACGTCTGATATGGAAGATCACTTCGGGAGAATTCTTGATCGTCGATATTCTACAGTGGAAGGATAGTGTAATAGGAAACATTAACCGACAACAAGCGGTGTCCACTGTGGATGACTTACATAAAAGGAGGACACGTGTTTCTAGATCATGGACTCTGGGTGAAATGCTTCGGAAGAAAATGAGAGTTTGAGAATTGAAAGTCCCGAACGTTGATGTCCCGAAGAAAACATAAGTCATATGATATGACAGATCACTTCAGGAGTGTTCTCAACTCTTGATCATACTACAGTGAGAGTTGAGGCTTGAGAATTCCGAATCCTAGAGACATGAAAGGATCTTGACCGTTGATCGAGAAAGGGACACGCGTCAGTCATTTGTCAGCTCTGGAAGAATAACATACGGAGGAAATAAGGAGTTTGAGATTTGATATCTCTAGAGTCCAGAGACCCAAAGTAAATGGTGGCCATCCATATCAACTCTTGATTAATTCATAGCCATCGGATTTAGCAGTGAAAGGATGACTGTAAGGTTTAAATTTGACCATTTATCTGTCTCCGTAAAAATGTTAACCGTCCGATCAGTTCGACAATGTTGTATTAAGGATTTTTGAAATGTTGGAAGTCACTATGACCCGAAGGGAAAAGTGTCAAAACAATTTCATCCATTCATCCCATCAGAAGATCAAATCACAACCATTGATTTAATAAAGCGCTCAAGAACTTGTTTGGCTTAACATCTGGTTACCACCGATGGTCATATGATATAAGATTTTTAAAAGGAAACTGTTATACGTCGCTATATTCAGTAATCCCATGGTTCTGTAATTCTCTGTCATATGAAATGGCTTGAAGGAAGTGCCTCCATAGAATTTGGTCTCTGTGAAAATAACATAGATTTAGGATCAAGTATAAAGGATTAAATTAAGATTAATAAAAAAGATCAATTTATAAAAGACCTTGACGGTAAAATAAATAAACGGTAATTAAGATTAATTAATAGAAGAGGTACAATGGTCAAAATGAAGGGACACAGTTCTGTCACACTCAAACCGTTTGAAGATTATATAATCATGGAAGAGTGTTGAGAAGAAAGTGTCTCTACAATCCATATCAAAAGATCAAAAGATGAAGCAGATTCCAAGAAGATATCAGAGGAAAGAAAATGTGAATTACAGAGAGAAGATGAAATGCGGTGATGAGTGTTTTATGGTATACCTCTGATCATAATATAGATTTGATTCTATAATGGATCACTACTACTGGAGTTGAATAAAATCTAGTTGGATAGACTAGGTTCTATCAGCAAGCTAGGTCTTGCAGCAAGTTGTGTCTTGCGCCAACCTGGGTCTTGGTTGAGAGTTGGTTCTCTCCGAGGAGTTGTTTCTCCTTACTTCGGTTGGTGCTAAAACAATTAGTTGGTTCTAAAATAAAATCCTCTTTCACATATATTCATATTACTATGTTCATATCAATTCTACAAAATCTTATACAAACATCTGGTGTCTCTGTGTCCATTGTGATTATGATTTGATTTTTATTAACCTGTTCAATTATGTTTTAACTGACAACTTGAAAGAAGAAAAAGTTAGAATAATACACACACTAATTCACTCCCCCCCTCTTAGTGTGGGTGGTGTGTTCTTCAATGCAGGATGCTGATGCAACAACCTGCATCCCCGTTTCAAGAATGTTTTCTGAAAAAGAGGGACTTGGCCTCTTTCTTGATTTAAGTTCACACTTCTCAGGGTTTTTTTGACGGGAATATGTGACACACCGTCAACTCGAAGGATAGATCCATATCAAGGTTGTCTAATTAACCCAAGCCGTTTGGTGTGATCTATCCTAACAGGTTTAATGGCTCCGTTAGCCAACTAAGGTACTAAAATAATGAAATAAAATAAACTATCATAAAGCTATAACTACGATACTATGTACATGAATCTAATTATTTACAAATGCTAAACATAAACATAAATATGAACATGTGATTATGAACATGATATTTACAATTTGCAAGTTTTGGTGGATGTCTTACGAAGTCAATGTTTTTGTAATTATTTACGAAGTAGATAAAGAAAGCACATATTTTTTCTTTATTTTTTGTTTAATAATTTAAATTCTAAGAACTCAAAAGATACTAATAAAACATAATCTAAAACAAGAACAGAATAATAGTCACAACCAATTTAACCTATCTTATTTCACCAATGATTAAAATAACATAAATTGAATGCGAATAAAACTAACCTGAGATTTAGTCTCATACTATGTCTATATCCTTGTACAGTTCAAACTTCTAGCTATCTTTCCTGTGAGAGAAATCTGTAATGGGCTTGTGCTAACATCTCCAGAATAAACTGAAGGTAGTTTTGGGAGCAAGGATATAAAAGCAGGGTGATAAACATGTAGATCCAGTGACCTTGTAATGATGAATGTTTACAGTAAAAGACATTTTAATGTGAAACATTCATATGATACATCAACTAACATCAAGCATAAATCGATGATACTAAAGTGAAATAACGATCACATATATAATATATGAAACATCAAGTTATAGAGAAAATTTAAAGTGCTGAATAAAATGAAATATTACATGCTTATGAGGCTAAAGCTACATAACATGTTAATATTCCATAATATAAGAGGCAAAACATAAATGGAACAGTTTCACGCTGATCTAAAGCCGAAATGCGAATAACTTGTCCATATAGTCTTTGGGAATTACATGTCCATAATGCGCTCCAAAAAGGATGCTCTTTACTACTAAACAACTGTTGAACAACTGAGAGGGGGGGGGTGAATTAGTTGTTACCTTGCTTAAACAATTTATACTTATTTTAAACTCTTCACAAAGCACTCAATGATAATCACAATAATGCAGAGAAATAAGTAATAGCACATTCAACATCAGTCACACATATGAGATACATAGAGACAGGTATTTCCTGAGGAAACCCATAAGGGGTAAAAACCTCTTCTTCTTTATATGATAAGTAATCTTTACATTATTTACATTATCATACATATTAGCACCAACTCATAATGAGGCCGCAACCTCTATTTTGCAAGATGCTACTTGCTGAGAGAACCAACTCTCTGTTTTTTCTAGCACCAACTAGAAGGAAGCACCAACTCCCTAGTTTCTCTAGCACCCACTAGAAGGAAGAACCAACTCCCTCATTTCTCTAGCACCCACTAGAAGGAAGAACCAACTCCCTCGTTTCTCTAGCACCCACTAGAAGGAAGCACCAACTCCCTAAGTGTTCCAGCACCAACTGGATGGAATCACCAACTTCCAGTCACATAGGAACCAACCTGTATAACAGAGAACAACAGTTCTCCCTTGTACCACCCTACCACCCTGGTTTTTCTGGCTCCAACCAGATGGAAGATACAACTTCCTTTGTTCAAGAACCCACTTGAACCTCTGAGGGAAACAATCCTCCCTAACACCTCCCTACCACCCTGACATATAACTTTTGTTAATGAAACTTATCATAGTGATACAGTATTTATCATTGGCTTACCAAACCTATCACTGTCCTTCTACACTACGATGCTCTGTCTACATCCGTGTCTTCTGCACTCTCCTCTATTCTTTATGTTCTTCTCCCATTATGCACTGTGTGCCATCTCATTTTTAATCCACCATTCCTTTTCCCTATATTTCAGCTATTGTCCACTCCTCCTTCTACACTCCTGAATCTTTACCACAACAACACCCCTCTCTTCTTTGTTATGCATACTTATATTCTCTGTGAAACTTGTGCATGCTCTCCCTCCATTCTTCTGCATTCTTTTTCCATGTCGAGAAATCTACTTGATCATAATTTCCACTCTTCAACTTCTATGGCAGTTGGATCCATGTGTCCATCATCACTGGGTGTTAAGCCAATATTCCTTAGCCAGTCTGGCAGTTGAGACTCTTCGTCTTCTCTATCAAAGTCGACCTAATCCTAACTGTTGCAGTTACAGGCTTCAACACTCTTCCATCTCTCAATCACCTCTAAGAATAATCTCCATTCCACTGGAAGATGCCTCGAGCCTCTTCATCTTCTCTGGTGATCACCTTGAAACATGTTTGATTCCTCTGGCAAAAGCTCTCAGTTATTTCTAGCAGTTACAATCTGAAGTGCAACAGTAGCCCTCCGACCATACTTGAATTCACCTGCACCATTGGATTGGATCCGTAGGATCTTGCATTTAATTTTCATTTCGACATTTTGGGTTTTCGGCATTCCCGTGGTAGAGTTTCTTGACACTCCATGTCGCGGTCCCCGAAACTCCGAAATGGGGCTTGCCAGTTCGAGCTTTTCTCTACATCTCTTCGATATCTATATCAATGGTCCATAATCCATGGTGATCGGATGGCTATCCTCTTCCACGGGACTTCATCTTTCGGGACTTTGGGGGAGTGATGGAGTTAAAACTCCCGAAGCAAAAACTCTCGGAGTGAGGTCAGTCTTGCGTCACTCAATGATGTGTCATGACCCGAGTGGATACCATGTGTCACTCAGAATTGTGATTTCCAGTGGCCTGAAATGCCAAATCAACTTGACACTTGTCATTTTCTGATCGTGCCACATGTCAGTGTCTTCCACCTGTCCTTTCTGACATGGTCTGCCACATTCACCTCCTGGATCTGTCGGCCCAGATTACTTCATGATTTCGCATATCACGATTTCAACATTCTTGATGTGAATGTTCTTCACTTCTAAGTCTCGGTCTGCGAAACTCCAAAATGGAGTCAGATCAACTTTTCGGCTTTTCACACTTCGCAACTTCAGGATTCCTATCGTGAGAGTCCTTGAGATCTCCAACTCCTGGTATCTGAACCTTTGGTATGGAGTCTTTGACATTTCGCGATTTTGCATTTCACGACTTTGGGTTTTGAGACTTCGGGACTCCTATTAGTAAGAGTTATTGACATCCCCAAATCCTGGTATCTGAAATCACGATATCCAAAACTGTCTCCTGTTTTCAGGATTTTGGCGTTTCACATTTCGCGATTCTGGAACTTCTGATGATGAAGAGTCTTGACTCTTCCAACTCCCGGTACCTGAAATTGTCCTCCTTCTTTCGCGATTTTGACGTTTCGCATTTCATGATTTCAGGACTCCTGATGATGAAAAGTCTTGACTCTTTCAACTCCTGGTATCCGAAACTCCGAAATGGAGTTATTTCCTGATCCGCAAAACTCTTCGTTTATGTGCCTATTTCTGGAGTTCGGGATTCTGGATTTCGCAACTCCGGGACTCCTATGTTGAAGAGTCTCAACTCTTGAATTCTCAATCTCCTGGTATCTGAAACTCCGAAATGGAGTCGGATCTACGTATTCTGGCGTTTCGCATTTCGCCGTTTCAGAATTCTTGTCGTGAGTTGCTTCCTTGACTTCTCCAATGCTCGGTATCTGAAACTCCGATACCATCACACTCTTTCATTATTTGTGCACCTCTGCACTATCTCTTTTGAGCTTATGTTGTCCCTATTTTTCCATCGCTGCATATTCTGATCTTTCCATCAATGACAAGCACACCTGTCTGTAAACATGCCAACAATCTCCCCCTTTGGGATTGATGGAAACCCTGAATGGGTGCACTAAACTGTTTGGACCTCCAACTGTAGCATCTGGTCCAGACCATTCCTTTTCTCCCCCTTTGACATCAATGTCAAAGAAAACATGCTCCCCCCGAGTTGTTGCATAATTTTTAGGAGGTGTCAGATATTCAATCAATACAAAAATCCCCCTAACAAGATGGACTCTCTTAGCTTTGAGACGGGATGACACCCAGCTTCTGTCTGAGATGTTTAAATGGTGTCTTGGCTAGGGGTTTATTAAAGATGTCTGCAATTTGTTCTGTACTCTGCCTCTGTAGTTGATAAATAAATGGAACCTTTTTTTTTACTCAACCATGCTACTAGATAATCTCCTAAGAAAAATGCACCTCTACTCCTGCTTTTCCTTTCATCCATGCAGTTAGCCCAATCAACATCTGAGTAGGCCGATAATTGAAAATTATGATTCTTAGGATACCATAGGCCATAGTTCATTTTTTAGTTCAAATATTTGAATATCCTTTTGACAGCTAGCAAATGACTCTGTTTAGGTGCAGACTGACATATTCCTACCATTCCAACAACATGCATTATGTCTAGGTGAGATGTTGTGATATACAACAGGCTGCCTATCATTGACCTATATGAACTTTGATCAACATCAGGTGAGTCATCATCCTTGCTTAATTTGCATCCAGTAACCATAGGTGTGCCCAAAGGTTTAGAGTCTTCCATTTGAAATCTTTTCAACATTTCTCTTAGATATTTTTCTTGAGAAATGAACATCCCTTCAGACCTCTGAGTAATTTGCAGACCAAGAAAAAATGACAGCTCACCTATCATAGACATTTAAAACTCAGACTCCATGGCAGAAGCAAACCATTTTACCAATGAATCCTTATTACATCCGAAGATGATGTCATCTACATAGACCAACACAATGAGCAGATCATCACCCTCTGTTTTGATATATAGATTGTTGTCAACTATTCCTCTCTTGAACCCTTTGTCTTTGAGATACGTATCCAGTTTGTGATACCAGGCACGATGAGCTTGTTTTAGCCCATATAAATCTTTCTTCATATTGCATACTAAGTCAGGGTTATCAAACAGTTCGAAACCCTCTGGTTGTTCCATATAGACTTCTTCATTTAGATCTCCATTTAGAAAATATGACTTGACATCCATTTAATAGACTTTAAATCTTTTATGACAAGCATAGGCCATAAATATTTTGATAGCTTCTAACCTTGCTACAGGCGCAAATGTTTCATCAAAATCCAGTCCTTCAATTTGAGCATAGCCTTTACAGACCAATATTGCTTTGTTCCTAACAACTTGTCCCTGCTCATTCAACTTATTCTTAAAGATCCATTTGGAACCAATGATATTTTTACCTTCCGGTCTATGAACCATATCCCACGTATTGTTTTTTTCAATCTGATCAAGTTCGTCATTCATTGCTTTAACCCAATGTTCATCTTTGCTAGCTTCATTAAAGTTCTTGGGTTCCAGCATGGATATGAAAGCTATATGTGATTGTTCGGTGTTTTTTATTAGCTTTCTCCTGGTTTGTACACCTTTGTCTTTTTCACCAATTATCTGACTTGTAGGATGATTCTTTTGAGTGATTCTGGAGGAGGAATTTGATGTTGTCTGCTAATTTGAGTTTGTCTGAGTATCTGTGTCTTCATCTGATTCAGATTCTTCGTTTTCTAATTCTTGGACCTGTTCATCTTCGGCTTTAGCTGTATCTTCTGTAGAAGACTCATGACTGTACACTTCTCTTGCGGAGATTCCTTCATCAACTTTTACGTCAATACGGTCAACCATTTTATGCGGCCTCTTATTATAGCATCTCTATCCTTTACTGTTTGTAGTGTACCCCAAGAAGATACCTTCATCAACCCTATCATCATATTTGCCAAGGTTCTCATCATTATTCTTTATGTAGCATTTACTCCCAAAGACTTTGAAGTGTTTAATTGAAGAAGGTCTCCCAAACCATAGTTCATAAGGTGTCTTGTTACTTTGTGGTCTGACGTGGGATTTGTTAAGAACATGGATTGTTGTGTGTATTTCTTCTACCCAGTAGGTTTGACCAATGTTATTCTCATTCATCATTGACCTGGCCATTTCTTGCACTGTTCTGTTTTGTCTCTCAACTACTCCATTTTGTTGTGGAGTTCTTGGGATTGTGTATTCTCTATTGATCCCATGCTTATCACATAATTCCTTGAAGTCACTTGACATAAACTCTCCTCCTTGGTCTGATCTTACTTCCTTTAACCTCTTGCCTGTTTGAGTCTCAGTTAAAGCCTTATATATTTTAAACTTCTCAAATGCTTCATATTTTTCTTTGAGAAAGGCAACCCAAGTAAGTCTGGAGTAATCATCAATAATCAACATGAAGTAGTTTTCTTTCCCTGTGCCTTCCTGTATTGATGGTCCACATAAATCCATATGAACTAGTTGGAGTGGTTTCTCTATTGAAGTAAATCTCTTAGACTTAAACTGTGTCTTGTTTAGCTTTCCTACTTGACAGGGTTTACACATTGAATCTTGGGGCTTTGATATTCTCGGAAGATCTTTTACTGCCTCGAGATTTCTGAGTTTGATTAAGTGGTCAAAGTTTAGATGTCCAAGTCTCCTATGCCATAACCAACTTTCATCATGTTTTCTTAGATGACATTCTTCTCTATTTTCTTTCAGCACATAAAAATTATTTTTTGTCCTTATGACTTTGGCTACCACTTGTCCTGAATTTATAGACTTTATCTTGCAGTCCTTGGATGTGAACACCACTTCACATCCTCTATCACACATTTGAATTACACTGAGCAGATTATGTTTTAGCCCATCTACAAGTAGAACATCTTGGGCTTTTCCTTTTCCATTACTTAAAATCACCATCCCTTTACCCTTTATTTTACCCGGAGCATCATTTACAAAGGTTATGTTTCTTGATTTTCTTTCACTTTGAGATAGAAACTTACCTTTGTCTCCCGTCATATGTTTGGAGCATCCACTGTCTATATACCAAGGGTTCATTTTTCTTTGAGTTGACAACACTAATCCACACTTGTCACTTTTTTTCTTCTTCCAAAACTTGACATTTTCAGGAGGGGAGTTCAAGTTTGGTTCATGGTTCTTTAATCGACAGTCAACAGATTTATGTCCATAGTTATGACAGATGTAGCATTCAATATCATTGTTCAATAGGTCAAAATTATTGTTGCAGTGTTGTCTACTCATTGACTGTTGATTATTTCTTGACCTCCTTAGTTGCATGTCCCTAGAATTAATTTGGCAATTTGAAATATGTGAGGGTTTGTTACTTGGCTGCATCATTCTTTGTTGTGGAAAGTATTTATTCCTTTGAAATATTAATTGCTCATGTCTAATTCTTAAGGAATAGTTTATAGCTTTGTGACCAAAGTTAGAACAGTAGAAACAATAGCCATAGAAAAATTCTTTGTAGGTGGAAAATGGTTGTCTTCTTTGAGCAAATCGATTTCTTCCATGTTGATGATGTCTTTCAGCAGGGAGCACATTATTTCTTTGTTCTACATATTTAGTCCTGGAACCTTTTTCCTTACTTGTCCTGGGTGGCTGATTGTCTTCCTTTGTTTCTGCAGGTTTGTTGTTGTCATTGGTTGTACATTTGAAAAACTTGATGGGTTCTTCATTTCTTGGCTTGCCACTACTTGATCCCTCTTCATAACACAAACCAGTTTTCAGCTTTGGATTCCTTTGTTGATTCAGAATGGTGGCTAATCCTTCTGAGTCTTTGATGCTTGACAGATTCTGATTATACAAGGCTTGAAAATTCTCCATCTCTTTCCTAGTTTTCACTACTTCTTGTTCTAATGCTTCACATCTTGCCTTCTTTTCTAATAACTATCGTTTCAGAATGTCTTCGATTTTCTTTTCCTCTTCTAATTCTAATTTTAGTAGGACAAGGTCTTCATCAGGTTCTTTATTGTCTTTCTCGAACTATATCGACAATTGTCTTTGCTTTCTGTTCTTAATTCTTAGTCTGTCAATCTCTTCCCGTGCACTGATCAATTCTCCTTCCATGTCAATGACATCTTCTTCTTCATTAGCATCACTTCATGTGTTGTTATTATCATAGTCCTCTTTGGCCATAAGTATGAATTCATTTAGTTTATCTTCAATAGAGGATCCATTGTCTTCATTCTCTGAAGGATCATCATCATTATTTACGCAAAGAATTTTCTTCTTAAAGTTATTCTCTTTGAAGAAATTTCTTTATTTGCACTTCTTCTCATCATCACATGTCTAATCCTTTCCTTTGTGGGGACATTTATTTGCAAAATGAACTAGCCTACCATAGTTGAAACATTTTAAAGGCAGTTTACCTTTGTATTTTCCTGACCCCTTCTTCAGTCTCTTCACGAATTTTGCTTCAATTTCATCGGGCTCAGAATCCTCATTCTTGTCTTCTTTAAATGATGATTCTCTGGAGGTGGGTTTATCTTTAACTATTCTCATTTCATATGCAGTCAATGTTCCTAGAAGTTGATCAAACTCCAAGGTTTTTAGATCATTAAGTTCTTCTATAGCAGAGACCCTCGGGTTGAACCTATCTAGGAGAGATCTCAAGATTTTTTGAACTAAAGAAGGTTCCTCAATTGTTTCACCAAGTGCTTTCATTGCATTTACCATTTATTCTACTCTCAGAAATTATTTTCCAACAGTTTCATCTTCCTTCATCTTCAGTTGTTCAAACTGTATTCTGTAGGTTTGAAGCTTGGCATCCTTTACCTTCTCATTACCTTCATAA